>JACEII010000001.1:10964529-11097791 GCA_014332785.1 Antheraea mylitta
GCACGAATTGACTTGAGAAACTAATTCTGGCATAGATGTAAAATGTTGATACTATCGAAAGGTTGTTGTACAGAATACAGTGCATTGAAATGTATTGACGTTTTAAGGAACTATAATTTTTATGAGAACTACACATATTGCGATATATTATGTGTTTTCTGGCAGTGGAGAATGGAAATGGAAAGTAAAGGGTTAACATATAATGGTAAAAAAAATAAAGCAAGAATATGCTTTGCTCAGAAAATTAATTTGTGAATAAAGCTATCTCTTTACTTTCTTTTTCCTATGCCTGCGCCCGCACACCGCTTGCCCCTTTCTTCACTGCTAGAAAACACATAATATATCGTAAAATGTGTAGTTTTCATAAAAGTCATAGTTACTTAATGCTTCAATAACTTTTTATTGAATAATGATATCGTGAAAACCTTTATTTGTATAAACTGTAATATACTACTTAGATACTTAGTAGTCTAAGAATGAAAACAGAAAAAGATCTAAATCTATTTTGTAGTTCTTTGCGTAACGCGCGAAAACGCAAACGAATATTATTTTATATATAGAATAGTAATATAGAATCTAATAACTCAATATTAAAAATCAAAATATAAATCTTTAGTCACTAAGATACCATGAAAAAAACAATTATCAGAGTCTCAAAATATAAAACTACTTTTGATAGTAATTTCAGGAACATTTTTTGCGGACAGTACGCTCTATAAGCGCTTATAAGTTACGGTGTGTTATCGAAGCACTTATCTGGTACGGTGTGTTATTAGCATAAGAACAGGGTATTGTGGCCCACACCGGGTAAAGCGAGGCACTTCTCAGGAGCTCCACTCGATTACAACACTCCGAGAAATATTTATTTCACATACACGCAATGATAATTTGTAAGGATAACTAGTATTCCTTTGTCTGACCTTGCTGTGTCATTGTGTCTTAAAAATATATATAAAACGACATTTTTATCTGTATTTTTGTATGAACGTCCCGCGGCTGTGGTTTCGATTCTTTATTCGTTTGTATTCTCTTTCAAATGGGATTACCCGCGGATTCACTCGCGTTAATAGGAATTTGACCTACTCATTGGGATGCTACTCCTTTTCTGGACGAAATATACCCATATATATCTTTTTCTGTAGCTGTCAAAGTGTACAAAAGTTTCAACAAACAACGTATAAGAAAATAACAAACAAACAAGAGAAACAAACCTTATACATATATAAGTTATTTATACTACTGAACTATAAGTAAAGTTCACAATATCCATTTTTTTACATATCATTAAAAAAGTAATGGATTATTGAGGTTTTTTTTTTGAATATAATTTTAAGACTTATCTAGTTAAAATTATAGTTACTTTAGAAATCAAATGTTGATTAAAACTGTTTTTTGGAGCTTAGCATTTCAATTAATATCCTAGGGGATATTACAGATTAAATTTTACACCATAAACAAGTAATTCGTCGTTTGTAAAGGACAAAAAAAATGAGATATTACGTGTTTAAGTCGTTTAGACGCTTATAACGCCACATTAATAAACTGCGCTCGTGCGAAGCCAGGAGTAATTTCTAGTTCTGAAAATAAAACGAACGTAAAATTATTAAGGATATTGAAAATATTTAATTAGACTAGTTTACTTGATGAAGGCGTTACTTTGCGGCAATGCACCATTAAATATTAGAGTGGACGTTACTTTGCACTTCCGTCTGGAATTGATGGGCCGCTGCCACGTCTCACCGCAATAAAAAGGTTTGATTTTATTTGGGCTACATATACCTGGAAAATGAATCTATTATTTTAGCCAATTATTAATTTCAGATATAACATTATCAGGTACACGTCTAGTCAATAAAATCAATCATTTATGTTACAGTGTGAAGTGACAACGGTCAATCAATTCCAGGCGGAAGTGCAAAGTAACGGCCACTCTAATATTTAATTTGTTGAGTGGTGTTGAATATTGATATTAGAGTGATGGTGAAAAGTCAATACGGTTATTCCAAACCGATCGGTAATTGACGTGTGGACGCGATCGCGTGGTCTCGTTCATACTAAAGTAATATATTGACATAGCTACAGTGTTTGGACTTTAAAATAAGTTTGCTATGACTACATACTTCGTAGATTTATTTGCGTTGATAATCGTCACATTTTAATTAAATTTACAGGAATTGAAAGATAAATAGCATTAGCAATGTACGGATTAATTACATTCGACTGTGACGAGCAACGCCCTGGTTTTAACTTGTATACCTATAATGGCTGCGATGACGTCACTGGACAATAATACTATGTGTCAAATTAAAGTTTCTCTACAAATTTATAATTATTTTTAAACTTTTAAAATCACAATAGAAAATGAAATGAATTAAGATACAATCTGACGTAACTTAGTAGCGATATTAAAATGGTAATCATAAAATTATTCTTCACAAAAAAAATAGAAGAAGAAAAATACATTTTATAATCATATTGTATCATAGTAATTGTTGGCTTCAAGTAATTGAACTAAGATACATATGTTTAATTTCAATTTTATCAAAGTATAACGAAAAAGTGTATGCAGTTTCCATTTCTCGTATGTTAGCTATCCACTTCCGGTACCGCTCGTCATTCAAGACTCGAGATACTAGCGCTACATATTAGAGATACGCATTGATACTAGCACCAAGCGCCAACATATAAGAGAGACACATTAAGACTAACGCCGTTTTATTACAGATACATAAATGAGAATTATTATAATTATATAGATTTCAATGAGTCATCTCAATAGGAATTGATATTGTTCATTTATTACTTGCACATTCGTTTTATGATAATAATAGTAATTGCTTTGACTTCAATAGTTTGACCTATAAAGGGCTAGATGTCTCTACTCTACACGAATACACATACTTCAGATACATAAATAACAATGATATAACAATGATTTTATATAGAATTGATGTACGTAAATAATATTAATTTGTTCATTAATTATCTTTGTGTTACTTAAAACATATAGCAGATTAATAAGTAAATGGTAATTGGTTTGAGTTATATAGTTCGTCTTATAAATTATATAGTTCGGCCAATAAAAGGCAAGATGTCAGAGTTATCTACACATTCCATTGTAAATTGTACTGTAAGCCGTAACTCTGGGCAAATAAAGAGTGAAAGTATTTACTTAGTGTTATTGGCATCCTGACTGCATCGACTATGTCGTATACAACCTGATAACACGTATCTTCATTGCAAAACTGCAACAATAAATCGATAATAACTTTTAAATGGTATTCCTCGTGTTCAGTATTGAGGTTATACCCACAATCTGCAACCCATGATATTCGTTTTATATACACCTATTATACTTATGATATCATTAAACGGAAGCGCACTTATGGTTGAATTTCAATACCCGCCAGTACACCCACATACACTTATATACAATAGAATGAGACAGTGAAAGAGAGGTATTCACATAATGGTAGAAAACAAAACAGGATAACGCTTTTTTCTTACGTGACCTTTCGTACTACAAGCCACATCAAAAAGTATAAGAATATAGAAAAGTAGTCCCGTGAAGCTGTACAGTCTTTGCAAGGCCAATACCGTAGTAAATTTGAAAAAAAAAAAAACAGAAAATAGTCAACATTTCTCCTGCTATTTACGTGAACTACAATCACGATAAAGCAAATAAATCTAAAATAACACCTAAAGATTTATCATAAACGATAAAATATTTGCGAAACTCTTTACGTTCAGATGCAAGGTAATAAATAAAGTTTACTTCGCACAAAATGACCAAAATTAGACTCGATATTGTTCGCAGTCAATTTAGACTGTACAGTAAATCATTATGTTGCGATATTAACAGAAACTAAACGATTGATATCTGGAAAGTTTATGTTTCAGGTAGTGTTGCCAGGCATAATAATAAAAAGATGGAATATTTTTTGTACAATTTTATATACAAACTGCCAGAGCGCAATGCCCGTCTCTCCCAAAACCGTCGCCAAACCTGAGGGGATGGGGCGGGGCCCCCCATCTCCTCGTTGCACTGGTGAGGCTGACGAGGGGAGGCTGCTGATCGTGTACCCAGTAGCCTCTCTATAGTAGGGCGATGCCTGGCGTTCATTCGCCAGGCTGCCGCAGGGGCAGTTTTCAGGTCAGTGAGCATGCTCGATCCCTGGCTGCCCCTACCATGCGGCGGACGGTACACCGTGGGGTTTTAGTCCGTGCGAATCGGACATAACCTACCCTCTCCCCCGGGAGGGTAGCGTGTCCGTTAGGGATTTCCCCACGTTAATAAAAAAGAGCGTCAGCCATGTTTCCACTATTTAATTTAGTGAAAGATTTTAATCATACATTGTTTGTTACTCTTGTAGTTTTTCAATAATTATCACTTCTTAAAACATACCCCTATGTACAATATTTAAGTATAGTAAATTATACAGTTTCGATATATATCTGTACAAAGAGGTAACACTTAAATGAGCTAATTATATATTACTTAATATGCTGTTTTTATAAGTGACGTTTACGGAAGAGACGGTTATAGAAGGTTACATGTGGCTGAGATACAAATTATGCAAAAAGATGTATGTGTAACTAGACTAAAAATTATAGAAGAGTATATTACAAGAGTATGACAATAATAAGAGTGACTGAGAAGTTAAGGAGAAATATGTTAGTTTGTTAAGGGCATCCCATGAGGACAGGTGGTAGCTGTATAATTAGAAGTTATTTTCATAAATTCATAAAAAGTACAATATAAAGTTATTAATTATGAAGGATATTATAATATTATAAGACTGAAGAAGTTGTGTTGTATGATAAGAGCTGATAATGGAAGAGGCAGTGATGTTGGGTCAATATTGTTAGATATGCCAAGGGTAAAGAAGATGATGATGCGCTGGTAGAAAACATAAAATTACTGTTTATATTAAGTAATAAAATAGTTTGTCAGTATGTCAGCCCATAGACAAGTTCGATCCGATTAAATTCAAGACCCGTCGAGATCTAAATAATCTAAACAATCATGTGTTTCATCTCACCATTGTTCCTATGACAAGCTAGTGAATTATGTACAACGATCTATTTTTTTCTAAACTTATTGTTTTCGCAAAAGGAACTTTTGGAATTGGCAAAAGAAATGGAGACAGGGCTGATCCCAATTTAATACGATTTAATACTCACTCCTTTGACGTGTTACATGAGCATAATGTTAAGTCGACAAGATTTGTTAGTCCTAATATAGCTATATACAAGTTAGAGTGAAAGTCGTGGTTATTTCAAAGTAGTTATTTATGTATAACGATTTTGAAATATTTCCAAACAGAATATACTGATCGTCGACACATTATTCGGACTCTTGGCAACATTGTTTTCAGGACTGGTTGTCTCATTGTCGACGTATAGTGTTTATTTGAGTGCGAGTGGGATGTGACAGTGATTGCAGGAACCGGACATTTAGGAGCGTAAAAATACCTATATTAATCGTGAGGTCATGTGCTGTTATCTTGAACAGTTGCAAAAAATAGTGAAAAAATGTTGGCATTTTAGGTTATTTTTACTTATATAGTGCTACTTTATTCACATGTTATTACGTATCTAAATTCTTGATTTACCATAAGATGAAATGTAGTTATTTCACTAATCGAGTACGAAAATCTATTTCAGTGTACAAATATTATAAGTTATCATTACATAGAACAATTACTTAGTACAAAGACCTCCTCCTCCTGTCTGTTTGCGATAAACTCAAAAACTACTGAACGAATTTTCATGAGGTTTTCATCAGTAGATTAACTGATTACTGAGGAAGGTTTATGTATACAATTTCTCAATCTTTTTTTTTATTATCACGTCTGGAGAACGTCTACCGTGCACGCTAGAATAATATAAGGTTTGATATAAATAAAATGACTAAATAAATGTGAATATTAAAATAGTAAAAACATATATATTATATATATATATATATATATATATATATATATATGTTGTACAACTCTTCTTCTATGTATAGCGTTTCATAACTTGAAAGAATCACACGAGTAGCGTTAGTTTTATGCAAATAATGTTGGCTAATAATTTTATTATTTTCATAGATCTAAAAGAAGATTGAAGATGGTTTGGTTCAAGTTCTTGTCATAGTCTATTCTCAGACCCTAATTTTGAGGTAAAGGTATATCACACTGGATTACTTATCTCCGCAACTATTTAACAACGCGATAACTTGACACCTATATCTCAAAATATACTATAATCTTGGAGCATGTATTAATTAAATTGATATTAGAGTGCGCGTGCAGTGTGAATGCCTACATTAGAAGAAACCCTATCACGTCTTAATCAAAAATCGTGAAATCAGAGCTATCGCCGTACAGTAATAATTTCGACGTGACGCAATATAAAAACAGGTAGACAAAAGTAGTTAATCAAAAGTATTAATATAAGTATTAATGAACATACTTGGAGCAAAACGAAGGATCGAGTAACTATCGGTTTATAATTGAACACGGAAGGCGATCTGACTCAGCGCACATACATAAATGGAATTATAATAACTTTAGCTAAGTATTAAGCCTACCAGGATACACAATACGAACATGGTAATAATATTCAAGACTATTAATAATATAGATTAACGATTCTTAAAGTGTCTTTCTCGAAAACTAAAGGATCTCATGTAACATTTACTGAGTTTCAATTAATCAGATCTTAAACGGGTCCAGTATCATTTTTAGGAGTTAATCTACGTACTGTCGAATGACATGGTACTTTCCACGTTGTAGGTAGAAATTGATAGGACTTCGAAATATTTATTTATTGGAAGTGTATTCTTTAGTGTGATGTTGCAACTGTGTGTAGATCAACTAGCTTTAGTTAGGAGGTCTTACAGCTCGTGACGTCACGCGTTCGTTGTCTGGCAACGCTCCTTGTAACGTGCGCTGAGGACGATCGCCCGCGCGGCTGCGACGTTCCGCCGGCGCATTTTCCTTGGGCTGCCCTCCAGAACCTTACGCGGTTTTAGTTAACTCGTTAGCTTAGCGCTTATAGCTTGAAATATTTATCTAATTTTATGTTTTTATTAATAAAAATATAGAGTTGTTGGTCACAATTTACGAATTATCACACACGTAGATTCTTTAAGTAATAAAGAATTAAGATATCTTTATTTGTAGAATCCTGCATTAAGTTTTAACAAGCGAAAGACAGTTTAATTTGGCATAAAAGTAAACAATACCTATTAAAATGCTACGTTGTTTAGGATTATATTTGCGAGGGTGTAATTATTTTCCAGCTAAACGATGCCTACAGATACAAGGACCACACGTGTGCAAATAGGAACTTGTAAGCTATTAAGCGTAGCCGCAAATTCATACTAATAAGAGGCACATAATTACTTAATAATTAAAATGTGAAAATAACGATAGGACTAGAGGCTCTTAGGTTGTTATGAAATAAATGATTCAAGGGGAAAATATCCCCCAAGAAATTTAGGTAACAGCCCCATTTACGACTAGTTACGCCACTGGTTCTTACATATTTAATTAATTCGTAACTGGATCAAAAAATAAATAATGTGAAATATCCTAGAGTTATTATGGTATTCAACGAGTCTAATGGAACAAGATGGGTTTATCCATAGCATGTTCAAGCACCTACTGCTCCCATGAAATCAAGCGTTATTTTTTACTTCGTGAAATTGTAATGTCTTGTTGATTGAATCTTGTTACAATTAATTAAACTTCCGTGTGTATCGGCGCTTTTGTTATTGTTGTTATGGGAGCAATGACCGCATTTCTTTCCATCAAAATGTATGTGTGTTACATTATAAAAAATATGGATATTAGATACTTCATATTTTGATGTTACTAACTGTCCGCCTTTTGGTTATGCCTTTAGGCCCATAAAGACAATATGCCCATTCCCGTGGTGATAAACTCATCAGAATGGTTCTGTTTTATTTTGTTTCGTTTTAGGATCAGTCAGTGTATTGATCTTCAGTTGGCGATAGGCGACGATTACCAATGGAATCTAGATGTCTCAGTGATTTCCGTTCTTTTTGGGATTATTCTGTGCTTATTATTAAAGCAAAAATACGTTGTTTAATTTGGATCTTGCGAAGGTATTTATGAAGGTCAAAATTACCACTGGTTTGGTGGGCGGTAGAGCCACGCTGAAGCTATTATTGGTTTCAGCACGATTGGGTCAGCTCGCCTGGGGTAGTGCCAGCCTCTCACAGAAAACTGACGTGAAGTAACAGTGCCTGCATTGTTGCGTTTCATTCGGTCAGTGAGAGCGTTGGAAGTCCATCTCTCCTTCTTTTCACCACATCATTCCCCCCAACATTCTCTCCAAATACAGATTGCAAAGCACTTGCGACTCTTCTTGTGTTGCTAGTGTATATGGACGGCCGTGATCATTTAACATCAAGCGACGCGCCTATTCGTCTTCCTCTTACGATGTAAAATAAACAACCCAGTTATCGAGAAGAACTGGCGAAAAACCTGATCTGCGTAATCCATTTATCGTGCATATTTCAAAATAATACATTATATTTACAATCGTATTTATTAGTTGCACAAAGAGAGGTGTGTTATATTCAGACATTACCGTTATTCGCATTTCAATCACTGTATAATAACCTTCTGGTTCAAAACTCGTTTGATATTGTCCTTGAACTTTGGTCCATACCTAAACACTATTACCTAAATCACTGTTACTGGTCTTATTAAGCCGGCGATATTAGATAGTTAGTTAATACTCGTTTCTGATATCGAAATTAAACGGGTCTGTTACTAAATCTAGTTTCTCTAATTTTTGTATATACTTATTTTTATACTTTATAGGTATTGGCATTTAACTGGCTGGATAGGATAGGTGTTTAGTGAAAAATTTTCACCTTGAGGGTAGCAACTAACCAAGAGGACTTAGAAGAAGCCCTTCTACCATATAATTTACTTACGTCAGATTATCAAGAATGTATTGGTAGGGTTAGAGTTAAGATAAGATATAGATCTCTTGAAACTTAGATTTGTTTCGAACTGACGACGCTATTGACATAGCAATGTCTTAACATCTTTATCGGATTACTGAGATAAGCGCTTAAGACACTCATCTGATTTTATTTGGGCAACTAGCTTAACGGTGCACGGCACATCTCGGTTTGGGCTGTTGCTGGTACATGAAATTCGCGACCTATCTTTTTTTTTTAGCATAGGGAAATCCTTTATGGATACACCACCCTCTCGGGGGAGAGGGTGTGCTATGCCCGACTCGCACGGACTAAAATCCCACGGTGTACGTCTTCCGCTATAGTTGAGGCGGCACGAGATCTCTATAGACTTCATCGTGCCGCCCCAGCGCTTGGCCCAGCAGCAAAAGCGCCGCCGCCGGGCCTCCTCTAGTAAGGAGATAGCCGGGTACACACCATCCGTCTTCTTCGTCCGCCGGACCTGTGCAATGGGAAGATGAGCCCCCCAACCCACTTTCCTTAGGTCCGGCTATGGTGGCGGGAGAAAGCACGTAAACTCGCGCCTCCTCCTACCAATTTTTCTTTGGCGGAGACGGCCTCGCAGGTCCTCCTCGCGAACCCTCTCCGCCGCCTCCTTCTGCGAGACGACCTCCTCACAGAAGGAAGCAACAATATTCCATAAGCCCTCGCTGCTGAGCATAGCTTAGCCAGAGTGCGGCGCCGCTCGTCCCACGCAGCCCATTCGGAAAGCGTGCTGCGCGGTGTCCTGTTCAACGCCGCACTAATGTCATACGGTAGTCGGCTCCCTGCGTGCAATTCGGTACGTGCACCAACCGAAACACCCGTGTCCGATCAGCACCTGCACTAGACGGAACGTCAGGGAGCCCCATCTCCGAATGCACCAATCTGGCAGGACCAGGCGGATGGCGTCGATAGTATATCTATCGTACTGCGCATCCGCCAAGTCCTGCCTCCACCTCTGCATTCTCATCTCTCTCTCAATACTTCTTCTCTCTTCCATTTCTCTAGGAGCTAGAGGCTCCCCCATCCGTTTCTTAGCCGCCGTATATACGACTACCTTATCTTTTTTTTTTTACATCGGGAAATCCCTTATGGATACACCACCCTCCTGGGGAAGAGAGTGGGTGATGTCCGACTCGCATGGGCTAAGACCCCATGGGTTCCCACTACCGCCGTAATGGAGGACAAGGGATGAAGAAGTATTCCACATGTCCCCCGGCGGCCGGCCTAAAAAAAAGATCCTGGGCCTCCCGCTAAAGAGAGACAGCCTGGCACGCGTAGACTGTCTCACAGACGGACGAACGTAGGAGGCGAACCTCCCCACGTGCCCAGCGTCTACGTTGACCTCTAAGGAGGTCGTGGCCCTGGTGGAAACAGGAGGCCTTTCACGAGAGGCGGCTTACAGCTCGCGCCCCCCATGATGTGCTCGGCACCCCTTCCACTGGCGGCACACAAGGAACAGTGCAGCTTGGTGGCTGTACAAGCCGCTGCCTTGTGGCCGGACTGCCCACACCAGAAACAAAGGCTGTTCCGGTCTTCCTCCGATGGGCACAGTGTGACCCACGGCGAAGCACTTGAAGCAGCGCAAAGTCTTCTGCTCCAGTCGCCGCACGCGGGCGACACACCAACCAACTTGGAGGCGACCGTCCCCCACCAGCAGCTTTGCTGAGGCGACAAGGAATGACACGTGCACACTTCCCATGCCTGATCCGAAGCTGCGTATCTCGCCAACCTTATTAAGGCCGGCTCGCACCCTGACTTCTGTGCCACTGTCGCGACAATCTCCTCGACCGTGACGGTGTCGTCCAGGCCGACAATGCGGACGTCCGCCCTTTTCACTGGCATATGCGCGCTCACCGTGTCCAGCAGCAACTCCCGAAGCCTTTGGGCTAGGAGGACAGCATCCTCCACACGTTGCGGGTCGGGGACTCGAAGAATCTGAGCCCCGGTTACCGTCTTCCTAACGGAGAGGCCTTCGATGCCCAGGCTCTGCAGGTTGATCGCCTGCTTCGCCTTGAGCAGCACCTCCTTGTAGTCCACCCCCTGAGCCTCTGCAGCGGGCTGCAGGGAGAGAACCACAGCAGCGGTGCTTGGCACTGAGGGGAACTTGGCCTTCTTCTTTTTAGGTCGGCTCTTGTCAGAAACCGGCGTCATTGCCGCCTTAGGCATCGCGGGGGCAGGAGGAGCTGCCACCACTACCGCCTTTTTCTTCCTTTTGCGGCGGGACACTTTGGTCCACGCCGCATCAGAGCCGGAGCAGGGAGCGGGGCCCAATTCATTCCCAGGACAGGTTCCTGGGAAGGTAGTGTGGCCTTTTTTGCCTGTTCGGCTGTAGCACGATGAACTTGTCGCGCAGGGAGAGCTTTCGTCGGTCCCTGTGCCTTCTTCGTAGTCGCTACAACATTTTCAGGCCGGTCTCCTGCCAGAGAGGGACGCTCAGCCTGAACTGGTAACAGCCGGTCTTCCAGCACTACCCGGCGGGCACTCAACCCCTCAGCGGTTCGCTGGAAGGAGCGCTCCAACCCCTGGATCGCACTGACGATGCTGACCTCTTCCCGACGAGGGGGCTCCGGTTGGTCATCCGATGGGAGCTCAACCACTTCACCCGTGATGAGCTCCATGGTTGGCGGCTTCGGTGGTTCTGGCGGACCTCTTCAGGCGCCTAATCATCGGCCCTTGGAGCCAACCCGACCCCCGGCACACATGATAGATCGCCGCGATACACTCGCCAGCCTCCACCATATCCACAGCCGCCTCAGCAGCTTCCGCCCCCGCCACCTTAGCGGCGGATCGAGTTTTGCCCCCCCTTCTTAAAACTAGGTTTAAAATAGATTAACTTTTTGCTCGAAATTTTGTTCCCACGAGTAAGGGGGAAAGATGGTCCGCCCAGGCAGTGCCCCCTGTACCTGGGTAAGTCTAGCGTAACCCGTCGGAGAGTCGGCCGGGTTCTCCAACGGGGGGTCACACTATCGACGGATCTCCCTATCCGCCATGCATCCCCCCTCACGGTGCGCCGCCGCTTGGGATTAGGGTAATTTTTTAGAGAGGTTTCTTCCTCGCAGTCCGGGCAGTTAAGTCAAGACCTTCGGTCCCGCTTTAAGCCGTGAGACGTGACCACGACACTCCAAGTGGGATTACGAGCTTAGCGGTGGCAGACACGGCAAAAAGCCGGACCAACCCGCCCAACGGCAGTGTGAGTGCACGCCAAACCCGCACACGCCCCGTCGTCAGCCTCCTCTGCTGTTCAGAGGAGTGCAAAACAAGACGTCCTGACCAGAGATCAGCCGCCGACCGAGGAGAGGTCACCGTTGCCCGGGGTGCGCCACGCGGAAGCTCTCTGGCATCGCACCCCACGACTACCTTATCTGAGCTAACCTATACATATTCATACTTACGTAAGTTATTGAAACATATATGTGTTCCAAGCATACATATCTCGACAACTCTTATATGTATTTTGGTCGGATAATTTTTCTAAACTATCTTAGTTCGATAAAGGCAAAAATAAAACCCTTCTACTTTCATGTGTAAGCATGCGTGCACGTGTGTGGAGGTGATATGTGTAATGTTGCAATATTGTAAGATTTTTATCACTGTATCGCGCGATTGAAACTTAGTCTTTAATGCTTTAGTACTGTCAATGATACAATAACGTCTCTATGTACTACTATACACGACAACAAAATAATATCGATATCTGGGCCTACGTGGAGCCAATGTGCTTCTACTACGCATATGCATACATTATCCAAAGGGACAAGATTTTTGTTTTCATTTCATATTCCATACATTTATTTAGATATATGTGTGACTTCTTGCAAGGCACTTCCATATAAAATAAGTAAGTTTATCACAAATCACTGCTTCTAGTACTGTAAGTGCAATGTAATTTATTTTATGCCCTTACCAGGAAACTTGATTGACATATTTATTATGAGAATATTTCTAATGAATAAAGTTAAGGAAATAATGCAATTTTACCCGCAACAGTTAACTTTTTATAAGGTTACTTACCATTCTAAACACATAATTTATTGTAATAACGTTGCCTTGAAATACGTTAGTTTATGTTTCAGAATAATAAGGATTTATCATAGGGAACCAATATAGCAGTTTTTGTTATTGCAAACTTTAAGATGCCGTAGGACAGTGAATTTATAATGACGTGGTGGATTGAAAGAAAATACATTTATTTGCAAAACACATAAATTAATATTAAGCACGTGTAAATTAAAAACATACATATAATATAAACAATGAAGTATAGAAATAAAGAGCAAATGAGCCTCCAATCTCTATATTTGCTGAAGGAGTTAGTTTTTACTCGGGACCTAGAGCGTTATATTTACGCTGATTCATTATGTGCATATTAGGTGGCGTCGAGAGTAATTATGTAGTATTTAGTGTAGTGGAGTTGTATAGGTTTGAAAAATAATAACAGTAACAAAGTTGAGTGCAAATAGGTCTTGAGTTAGCATATTTGCTGTTGGAGTTAGCCCTTCAGCGCTGATTTTCACTCGGGACTAAGAGTGATATGTTGATTATGTGCATATAAGGTTTTGTGTAGAGTAAACGTAATGTAGTATTTAGTGTAGTGAAATTGTATAACTTTGAAAAATAATAATAGTAATAAAGTTGAGTATGACATATTAGATAATAAAGACATATATAAAAATAATAGGTAACAATATATATACACATATATACGCATGTATATAGAAATATAAATAGTTGTAGAAGAAGAGGCTAAGTGGTTTGCATAGAAAGAAGAAAAGTTTTAAACTTTGAACTGTAAGTAAATAGGGTTATTGAATTTCGATTGATGAAATTAGTATTTATTATATAAATGATGTAATCTTAGTGCTAGTTTGTGTATTCTGAGATAGATGTATTAGGTAAACGAGTTGTAATTTTGAATCTCCAACTGATGTTTTTTAAATAAAAATTATTTATTTTCGTAGCTCGACAATAATCTTAATGTTTAAAAGCTAAGCATATAATTTTAGTTATTTGTTAAAAACTCGTTGTGGAGTCCCCAACTAATGTTTTTATGTTATGAAAATGACCAATTGATGTGATAATAATTAACAGGTAAATGCTAAGCGTAGACGTATAGTTATTCATTAAAGATACATATCACAATCAAGTTTCATGGTAGTTGCTTGCACACAGAAGGTGTTTGGCAAATATTGTACCTTTTAATTGATTTCAAAAAGAAGGAGGTTCTTCTTATATCTCAGTATTAATACACGTAAATTTATTAATAACGTTTATTTTTATGTGATACAGATAATTATTATCATACAGCAAATAGTTTTGCTCCTATTTATTTCTTAGACAAGCTCGTAGTGGTCTCTAGAAAACAAATAACTCAGACAAGACTAACAGTTGTCAGTTCAATTGATATTTTAAATGTGTATAATCCAATTATATTAAAACTAAAATTTTAGTTATAATATCATTGGTATAATCTTAGGACGTCGTTAATTATAACCCAATTTGGATATTTAGAATATTTAAAAGGCAAATACTATTTTAATGTTAGGCTTTCGACCTTGGATATCGAAAAAATACCAGTGAATTCTTTAAAATTGAATAGTATGAATATAGTGATTGAGGTATAGCTAGGTTTATGACAATCCAAGAATAGATAGGTACCTAATTTCTTCTTCTGTTTCTTTTTTTTTGTTTGAACTCAGTTTCATTTATTATGCAGTTATGATTATAAAAAAAATGTGTAAAATGTGTGTGGTTCACACACGGCAGGAGTGAAAGAAAGAAAGAAAGCGTAAAGAGCAGCCTCATTGTTCTCAAATACAATTTTTCTTCTCGAACCGACTACGCTATTGGCTTAGCAAGGCCTTGACAGCTTCACCGGACTACTAAGGGGGGTGCTTAAGGTACTCAGCTGATTTGCAACTAGATCAAAGGTACACGGCGCACCGCGGCCTTGTCTATTGCCTAGTTCGTACAATTCGCGACCTAACTTTTTTTTTTTTTTTTTTTATGGTGGGGAAATCCCTTATGGATACCCAGCCTCCCGGGGGAGAGGGTGGGCTATGTCCGACTCGCACGGACTAAAACCCCACGGTGTACGTCTTCCGCTATGGTTGGGACGGCACGAGATCTCTATAGACTTCATCGTGCCGCCCCAGCGCTTGGCCCAGCAGCAAAAGCGCCGCCGCCGGGCTTCGTCTAGTAAGGAGACAGCCGGGTACACACTAGCCGTCTTCTTCGTCCGCCGGACCTGTGCAATAGGAATGGCCCCAGACCCATCTTCCCTGGTCCGGTTATGGTGGGAGGAGGCGGTCAAATTGCCGCCTCCTCCTACCTATCCTCCGTTGGCGGAGACGGCCACTTTGAGGATCCTGCTCACGGACCCTCTCCGCCGCCTCCTTTTGCGAGGAGATAACCTAAGTTAAGCTACATATTCATACTTATATGGGTTATTGAAATTTATATGTGAATCAGACATACATAGTCATTATCTGTGTTTTTTTTTTATCTATACTATAATCACGTCATATCTAATATTCCAATATTACAATACATAAAACAAAATGAGAAAAGAAATATGCTTGTCGAGTTTAGACACAACGGTTTTCTCAGATGATCTGCAAATGATTTCAAAATCGAAGAATAGTTTGCTGCCAACTAAGTCATAACCATCATCTCCTAATATGGTAGTAATAGAAATAACAAGGGCGAGTAACTATTGAACGTAAATAGTCACGATTTGTGTTCAGCACGCCTGAGCCGCCTTTGCACGGCCGCTAAGCGATTTCCTCGCTCCTAACCGCTGAATAAGTCGAGAGACTATCGTAATAGTCACGGAGTCACTAAAGTTCTACTGTATCATTTAATATCTAGTTGCTTCTTATTTCCTTCTAGTGAGTTTATTGGTGTTAATATACTTTTGATTATCGTAATAGTTTTATCTAATTCTAAGTAATAGATATCTTTGTCTTTTGGTCACCATAACAAGTGTATCGCCATGAAGTTCTATTGCCACAATATATACATCTATGGTCACAATAAATTTAGATGTAGGAAAACAATAATGCAATTGTTATAAACTTTCGGACTTTGCAACGATGGTCGCAGCACCATACATAGCCTCCCGGTTTATAAACATATCAAAAGGACTTGGAAACGTTATTTTTGAACTATTGTTATAATGACAAAGGTGTGCGAACTTTATTCTACTGTTTTATCGGAATGAATTTTGAGGTTAGTTTTTAGCGCGATAAGCAGTCCAATTTTCGCCTCGCATGGGACTAGCATTATACTATGCTTCGATTTGAATCAAATGGCCTATTACTAGGAGTTTTTGGCGGGATTTTAGTCTGTCATGTAGTGGATTTCATATTTTATTAATAATCTTGTGTTATTTGACTCTATATTTTGTAAATTTGGTGGTGTTTTACGTAATATAGTTAGTTTATTGTGCATAAGTGAATTGAAAATAATACCACGAAGTATGAAATTCTGACATGCCACAAAAACTTCCTGGAAAGTTCTAACAAGGGATCCACCATCTTGTTAGAATATTGATTCACACGACGCTTAATATTGACATGATTGTACGACGCTTGTAATATTATTGACTACACGACAATGGCAGCAATAATAAAAAAGATTGATTGCCGAAAATAAAGTTTAAAAAAAACCCTATTACTAAGTATTCATATTATGTTCACTTATGTAAATATTTCAAAATAACTCAGTATAAAATTGAAGCGTATAATTTAAATTTAACGCAAAATTCGAACCTTGGTTCAGCCCATAACCCGCCCACATTCGCGTTGTTTATCTGTTTGTCAATCTCTCGACGAGTGGAATCTAATTAATGTTTTACCCACAATCAGAGATTCTTACACGTAAGGAAAACAACTTGTGCGTGACACATACCATGTTATGCCAACCGTCCGCGTCCGTCATCGTTGGTAGGTGTGTGCGAGTGGAAACGGGAAACAATATTAGCTAATTATACATCGAGTATATAATTTATTATACCACCATTTAAAATGTTATTCAAAGAATGATCATTTGATAATTCGGTTAGAGAAATGAAACAGTTTAGAAACTTTTTGATTAGGTATTTATTATTGAAGTGAAATTCAAAAGATTTCTTTTCTTTTCCCTTTGAACACGCTAATCTGGATTCATTAGTTAGATATTGCTATTGATTGATTGATATTGCTTCTCTTATATGTTGTTCTACATATCGTACTAATGTTATTTATTTCCCCTGTATACATGTACTTACGTTACTTGTTTTCCCTATATATATATATATTATATTTCATAATTTAATTGATATCGCTTCGTGACTTGCTTAGGTGACTTGGGTTCCAGTTGAAAACCAACGCTAAGTGTTTCTCATAACTCTTTAGCATATGCTGAGCTGGATTCCATTTCGTAATACTGCGATGTGCACATTTTTATCCAATATATTTATAAATAATGCATTATGAATAAAATATTTCATTTTTTCTTACTTTTAGATATGAAAAAAATTGAGCCGTCACGGGACGTCTGGCAGATGTGAAATGTCAAAATTGTTTTGTGTAAGTTACACGCATACAAAACCAGATTACGACAGGAATCCGTTATGGCATGATGAAAAGATAAAACTAAAAAAAATGCAAATAAGTTCCATTAAATAATGACTGTTTATTTATTTTATTGCATAATTATTCATTTTTATTAAATACAAAATACACAAATTTAACTAGGCGCTGGCGCGGTGTGTTTTGCGGCATTTATCAAAGGGTGCTTAGGTCGTCGGCGCGTGCCGTGTAACACTAGTAGAACAAGTGGCCTACAAGATAAGGTTGCAAATGTTTTTAAGTATTTCGTTAATAGTGCAATGTTCGCGTTTTGCGTCGCCACGCCAACAATCAGGTTTACCCTCCGCCTATAAATGTTGCACATCAAAAATCTTTTTGATACTATTATCTACTAATATTTTGCTCTTCCTGTGACTAGTTTGAAATTTTACTTTTTACAAATAAAACAAAGTGCTTTTTGTTGCAGAAGTGGTAGCGGCCAATCAAATCCAGGCAGAAATGCAAAGTAACGTCCACAATAATATTTAATACTTAATCCACTATAATTTTAATATTATATGTACATAAATATGTACCTTAAAACATAAGTTAGATTGTTATTTTAATTTGATTCTACATGTCAAAAAATATACTTAGATTTCGCACTTTTCTAAGTTGACATTTTAGCATTTAAATCATTTGTATTTCGAAATTTTTCTTAAGTCGAAAACTTGGTAACTTGATTGGTATTGCATTTTCCTTGATATTCAAGTTATAGAGATTCCACTGTAATACCTTCATCAATCAAAAATCTTGTCGCATTCTATAGCCCATTTATTGAAAAAGGAATGAGGCTATAAAACATCATACTAAGGTCGTTAGGGATACAACAATTATGATATAAAGTGAAGGCCAATTTGTATATAATTCTTCGTAGTATGAACGCATGTAGATTGACGAGTTCATCGAATCTCTAAGAGAGTGTAAATGATACACACAGTTTCCCGGCGGCGCGGTACACGTATCGCATGGTGAAGGTATAATTTGTATTAATTACACTAAACGACTGCTCACTAATCAGATTCATTAGCAGATCGTGTACGGAGAGATCGTGGTCTGTACTCATTCATCTAATAAATAAATCATTTTGAAAGCTTAACCAATGTAATTTATATTTGCCCATTATTATTGTTCACTGAGACTCATTTTAAAATATAATAAAATTGGCTGAGTTGCATATCACCATCCTCCTTGATGTGTCCTTCAATCGTGATCTTAACTATCTTGGTTTGGAGGCATCTGTATAACTGTTGTAACCCAATTTTATTTTGAAGACATTTTTGACACAGTGCAGTTCGTAGTCCATATCGTAAGCAAGTCCGCACTACAAACTTCGGGTTAGTTTAATTTTTTTTCGACTAGTCTGTCGCTGTTGGCCTGACGGGGCTTAACAGCTTCAATGGGCTTTTCAGCATATTGGCATATGACAAGTGTCTCGCGTTCTGGGACCAGCCTGTGTATATATAGTGACCAAGCGGTGTGGTGAGAATCTATATCGGAATGGGTGGCGACCATAATGCAAAAGTGTTTGGTGTTCCCATCTGAAAATGATTTAGGTCGGAATATATCGTAACAAATTATATTGTCTATTACTCTAATATTACAATTTAAATCCGTGGTGACGTATAGGTAGACGCGATATCTAAAATGGCGCCAAAATGTAAAAACAAGGGTGACATAGATTAAATAAACAACATTTTAAGCCGTATTCAAATGTAATTAGCTTTTGAATATTCTTAATGTGGGTGGCCAATTCCGGAATTTTTTATTGCGCCCTATGCTACACACAGGCCGTAACTTAACTTATAATGTTACTGTGAAAGATAAGTATAAACTAGTTTGAAACAGTTCTGTTTTATCAGAGTTATTTCGGCGTGAACTGTATAAAATTACTTAAACGAAGTTAATGCATGCTGTCACCTAAATTACTATTACGAAAAGAAAACACGGTTTTATTACTAAACAAAAATGAACACGTGTCTAACACGATTTTTACTAAACAGTGTCTAAAGTCTCAGCCAATGGCGCGATCTCTTAAATTTAAAACGTTGTTGAACACGTGTTTAATTTTTTTAATTACAAAAGTGTCTCCTAGCCTCGTCTAGTTTAAAATGTGGTTCAAGCCTTTATACAAGTAAATCTAAATAACATTCATTCAAATCAATCTTATTCAAAAACTTTCCATTATATACAAGATATTTTGCTAACAAATGGAGTTTATGAAGAATATATTTGTTCAGATCTTCATTGCGATTTTTTTAAAGATAATTGATTATTATTGTTGTGTCATTTTGGTTAAAAGCAAATGATGTAATTGTTAAAATAAATTATAGTACGCGGGCAATCGAGTCCAGCTCGGTTCTTTAAAAAGCATTTTTAAAATAAAGTAATCTGTTAGGTCTGCCTTATAAAATTAATTTTTTTTACAAAAAATATATATATCTCTTCTGCTGTCGCTCGGATTCGAACCGATTTCTATCTGAACTGTTTTTGTTTTGACAGCGCCGGCGAAATTTACCTTAATATTCTAGCTATATTTTTTCATTGCCTGAAAACTCAGTTAAAATAGTCTTCTATGAATAAAATCTAGCTAGATCGATCTATCGTCTCCGAAACTACCTACTAAGTTTCACGTAAATTGATGACGCCGTATCCAAGATCGTGAATATATACGAATATAAAAATATACAAGAATTGCTCGTTTAAAGATATAAGATATAGGCTCCCATCGAAAATCACCGCTGCAGTATTACTATACCGCCCGCTTTGCTGAATGTGTTCGCCAATTGTTGGACATTTCTTTTCCACTTTTAATTTTCCAAATGTATAAAAAACGTTTCATTCTAATTTATTTGTGTAATTTAATTTAATGGTATGGTTGTTCTAACAATAAAGTATTTCTTCAAAAATTCACTTCTAAAACCTCGATCGGGACGTTTCTGTACTAAATCATCCGTTTATTATAATAACACCTCTTTAACCGGAAAATTACAGTTTATATTGCGGTCCGGGCCAAATCATGGTTTAGCGTGGATCGAGTGAGCCGCACCATACCGCTTTAATTAGATACCATTTCGATGTTTAATTCATGCGGTGAAATTGAGGAGGTGTGTTCATACTTTATAATTTTATGATATAACGGTTCATTTCAATTCCACACACTTTTATCTGTATGTATTACATTTACATTTATTTTCTTTTTTTTACGGCGATTTCTAATTTTTAACCGACTTCGAAAAAGGAGGAGGTTATATGTTCGGTTGTATGTATTTTTTTTTTTTATGTATGTTAATCGATATCTCCGTCAGTTGTGAACCGATTTTAATGATTCTTTTTTTGTTTGATTCGGCTATACTCCAAGGTGGTCCCATATAAATTTGAATAAAATATTCAACCCAATATATTATTAGGTAGCGCAAATAGTCATATTTTATTTTATTTGGTTGAATTAATAATGTATTTATTTTTCGCTTTTCAGTGCCGTATGGGTTTTGATATCGAAGTCGGTTCAATTTTTTTTTTGTAAAAATTTTTTTCACTAGATTTTGCTTCCTTAGACTTTCTTGTTCGTGTTAATAAAGTTAAATATATTATTTTATATTTCGGGAAGAATATTCTTTCTGCAAAGTTCTCAGCCACCCATAAATAGTAACTTCAAGATTCTTTCAATTATATGAAGGTTACCAACAGCCACTTCAATTTTGTTTATGTGCATAGAATGATTTCAATAAATTATGATGATTGTTCCGACTGATTTCGGACATGGCGACCACTATGACCCCTAATCAGAGATATGGCGCTGGTGCACTCTGAGATGGCTTATGTAGCCTATCTTCGTGGCAGAAGTCCGTGCACATTGAGGGCACGTAAGTACGCCGTTCTCATAATGATACACTATGACAGCGGCTGGGCAAGCCTTTAACTGGTCGCGTTTGGTATCAAGGTCAGCTTTACGCCTGAGCCTTGAACTCGCATACTTGACTGTTCACCATCCTGCGTCATTCTAACCGCTGTGCTGCCAAAGGTTCCCAATGAGAAGGCTCTATGTTGCATCTCTTCATGTATCGCTTTTGGACATCTTTGTATCGGAAGAGGGGACCGCCTTGATTCCGTTTGCCTTCCTCCAGTTCAGAATAGAAGATGCGCTTTGCCACTCTTTCTTCCGCTATACGAGATACGTGACCGCACCACCGAAACACTCGACGCATTAACTAGGGACATTTCACTAAATAAGGGGCTGATCTTACTCGTGTCCATCGGAAGCGTACCTCTTTCCTTGCACGTACTCCTCGAGTGCTGTTAAAGAGTAGCAAATTTTTGGCTGCTGCACTGTTTCACATAAATTCAACTTCTCATCGACAATTAATAGAGTAAATCAATCGAAGATAACAAAAGATGGAAAGGATTTTGAGGAAGTCCTTCGTGTATCTTTGAAATCCAATGTCTAATGCTAATGACATTAGAATGGGACTATCTTGAAAATATCTACTTTACAATAAAATAAACATTTTCCCATTCGGTTTATAAATGATCAAATTAACAAACATTTAAAAATATACATCCAAATTGAGAGCTTCCTCGTTTCCAAAGTCGGGTAATGCAATAATATTATAACGAATTAATATGTTTATTTAAAAGATCATTGACTTAGAAGACATATATGTATATGTACAATGTACATGTATTTACGAAACATAACTTGTAGGTCGAAGATTTCCGTGTTTTATTTACTTCTTACAACCGTTATATTTTATGTTTACTTAAGCGATTATATGTTATGTGGAAGTGTGTTTAAATGATTATTATTTACATACATTTATATCTAGTACTCAATAAGTAAATACGGTATAAAAATGTTTTGTAAATTAATCGTCCATATTCGATTGCTTTATAGAATTATATAGGGATTTTTATAGCAAAAGGAGTTGTTCCCGCGGGTTCGCAAGCGTTTACTGTTGATATTTGTTGTACCAGAATAGATGGATAACAAAATAGATAATTGTACGTATTCTCCGCGCTGAAATATCTACCTATACCAATTTTTATGACGATCAATTAAATGGCAAAGAAGTTGGTGAGCTACAGCGTCATATAGTCCTGATTTAAAACACGTCATTATTCGAACGATTCGACAACGTATTAACAACTCCTCTATATATTTACTATCGGAAAATTGAGAGTTTTTCAGTTCGATAAGGGGAAAAAAGGTAAACCCTTCCACTTTCATGTGTAGGCGTGCACGTGTGTGGGGGCGATCGTGTAGTGTTGTAGCTGTGATGTATATTTGTGAGTCACCGTATCGCGCAAGCAACGCACTCAAGGGCTCCCTACCGAGGGATCAAACCTAGGCTTGAGCCGCTGCCGTGGGAGGCCTAATCGGGTAAACTACTATTTGCCTTAGCGTGATGATATATAGCCTATAAACCTTCCTCGATAAATAAGCTATATAACCCTGAAAAAAAAATTGCACCGGTAGTTTCTAAGATTACTTCTTACAACATCACAAACTCACAAACTTTATCTCTTTATAATATTAGTATAGATAAATACCGTTGATCAAAGGTTTACACACCCTAAAAGTAATTTGTTACAGCGCCATCTAGTTGCGAATTACAATAAAATGTATATAATAAAAATATTTCCTTGCATAATTTCACATTGCTACTGTTAATCGGTGTCGAAGTTTATTGACCTAATCCTTAGGTATATATGGTCAGGTGTATATACTAAAGATCTGTATTATATTAAAATAAAATGAAAACTAGCAGACTCCCATTTATTTGGGCTAATAAAAAAACAGCAAAGGGTTAAGGTGAAGTCAAATTATTAATAAAATCCACATCGAATGGTCGATACATTCAGTAATTATTAAGTAATTGAGCCTTAAACAAAACTGTATTTTCATTATACATACAAAGGGAAGATGTTTCAAACCAAACGTAATTAATTCTCACTTGTTCAACAAACAACATACATTTGTTCACGTACAGAACGCAACTCGGACCATTCAATAGGATCGTAAAATTTAATATTCTAACAAAAACACGTGAACACACATATCTCAAACGAATGTTATATTATAACCACTATATTATACGTAGATAGGCACGGTCGAATATGCAATTAGCCGTCTTACACCTTTTCTGTTGGCGTTCCGAGGCGTCATTCAATTTTATCGCACAATTAGAGTCTATAAAATCACTAGTGATGCCGTTCAGTGCTTGCCTCTTATTAGCTGGGGATGGCCTCACATTTTTGGTATTACAACCGGCATTCCGACATAACCAACGGCGGATACAGGGCCGGATTAAGTGTTTAGATCATTTGAAAATTATTATCTCTACTAATATTATAAAGAGGTTAAGTTTATGAGTTTGTGACGTTGTGGCGTTGTAGGAGGTAATCTCAGGAATTACTGGTTCGATTTGAATAATTCTTCCAATGTTATATAGCTATTAATAATATAACTATATAATAATATAACTATCAAGGATAGTTATATTATCACGCTAAGACCAATAGGAGTGGAGCATCAATGAAGAATGTTTACAAATCGTTCTTTAGCATTCGAATACAATCTCACCTAATGTTAAATGGGGATGTGATTAAAGATTTTAAACCTTAACACAGAGACACGGAAGGTGGTAGGTGCTGAAGCTATTACTGGTTTCAGCATGAATGAGACGGAACGCCCGAGGTAGTACCACCCTCTCACAGAAAAGCTACGTGAAGTAACAGTGATTGCATTTTTGCGTTTCGTTCGGTCAGTGAAAGCGCCAGAGGCCTACCACTCCTTCTGCCCCCCCTATCTTTCATTCCCTCTCTCCACCAACACAGGCTGGCAACGCACTTGCAACTACTCTGGTATTGCTGGTGTCTATGGACGGAATTGATTGGCCGCTACCACGTTTCCCTGCAACAAGAAACATTTGATTTTATTTACGCGAGGTGTAACTGAAAAAGTTAAATCTCAAACTAGTAGTAGAAAGAGCTATATTTTGGTAAATAAAAGAACAAAAAGAATCGAAAACGCGTTTTCTTGACTGTTACCGTGACGGCGGTTGACACTGTTGGTAAATAACTGTAAAATAAAAAAATAAAAAAATTTAAATATGTTGCAGATTAACGTGTAATAACCAGAATTGATTACACGTGTTTCGTTCCTTAACGCATTATATTTAATTATGTATATCCGCAAAGTAATGCCCAATGCCCACATGCCCTAAGGTGGTATTATAAGCCATAAATCATTGCATAGTGAAAAGCATTTTCTTAATATTCGTCTGTTTAACTATTGCCCCTAGTTGAAAATGTATAGCTTAATATATATAGGTGTGTTTTAACTTCAAAACCAGTGTTCTGAAAGACAGATGCCTTGCGACAGATTTTCACATTAACCTAGTAGCAGTTAGGCCTAGTAAAGACGGGGCTGGGGCTCCCTGACGTACCGTCTGGTGCAGGTGCTGACCGGGCACGGATGCTTCGGCTGGTACCTGCATTGGATAGCGCGCAGGGAGCCGACCACCGCCTGCCACGAGTGCGGCGCTAAGACGGACACCGCGCAGCACACTCTCTTCGGAGTGCGCCGCGTGGGGAGATCAGCGCCGCGCCCTGGTTGCGGCGGTGGGGCACGATCTCTCGCTGCCGGGCGTGGTTTCGGCCATGCTCGGTAGCGAGGACGTGTGGGCTGCTGTGGCCTTCTTCTGCGAGATCATTATCTCACAGAAGGAGGCGGCGGAGAGGGCTCGAGAAGTAGATCCAAGAAGTGGCCCTCTTCGCCAAAGAAGAGCAGCGGGAGGGGCGAGTCGTAATGCCCGTCTCTCCCAACACCGTCGCCAAACCTGAGGAGATGGAGCGGGGCTCCCATGCGGTGGACGGTACACCGTGGGGTTTTAGTCCGTGCGAGTCGGATATAACCTATCCTCTCCCCCGGGAGGGTAGCGTATCCGTTAGGGATTTCCCCAGGTTAATAAAAAAAAGGCCTAGTAAAGACAAAAAACTGGTTTTATAGTCGTATAGGTGTGACATATAGTTATTAGAAGTACATTTTCGACTGTGGGCTAATTGTTAATTTGACGAGTATTAGGAAAAAGCCTTCTAAATGACATCGCTTGTGGATTACATACAGCTTGTTACCCTCGTCATGTTGGAAACCTGTTGTCAAGCATGAATAGGTGTATACCTAGGATATGGCTGCATTATACGTTTATACTATAAAATATTACATTTTAGCACCCCCGTAAACCCGATTACGTATCTGTGCATCCATCACAGTCTTCTAGCATGCCGCACGATCCTTCAGCTATATTTAAAACGTTTAAAAGAAAAATGAAAATTGTCGCCGCTACAGTTTTTGCACTATTAACAAATGCTACTATAAAGCGGTCCTTCCCTTGAACACTATAATGGGTTTAACCTTTTGAAATGACGTCGGTTATAAATAAAATCGAGAATAGAAATCATGCCGGTCTGAGATCCTTCACGATTTTACGTGAGATCGATTTGTAGTTCGGAACTTACCTGTTTAATTTATTGTCGTTAGTATAAAGTTTATCGGGATTTATTATCACTTACAGAGACTAACTTTTGCTAGCGTAACCATTTGTATCTTGTCATTGTTTTTTTTTAAATAATTAATATAGAGTTATTTTTTTTTTCGAACTGAATACGCTATGACCTAGTAAGGTCTTTAACAACTTTACTGAACTACTAAGGCGAGTGCTTAAGGCACTCAGCCGATTTTATTTGGGCAACTAGCTCAATATTCACGGCACAACTCAGCTTGGGCTGTTGCCTGGTAATTCGCGACCTATCTGAACTAACCTAAACAACATATTCATACTTATATGAGTTATTGAAGCATATATGTGTATCAAGCATACATACCTCCACAACTCTTACATGTATTTTGTGCTGAATAATTTTTCTAAACTATTTCAGTTTGATAAGGGAAAGAAAGAAAACCCTTCCGCTTTCATGTGTAAGCGTTTATGCATGCACGTGCGTGGGTGTGATATGTGTACTGTTATGGCAGTGATGTAACATTTTGTGTCACTGTATCGCGCGAGTAGCGCACTCAAGGGCTCCACGCAGAAGGAACGGACCTAGGCTTGAGCTGCTGCCGAGGGGGGCCAAGTCTGGTGCGCGGGAGCGAAATTTACCCCCAGACCTTTATAAATATAGTTTTTTGTCTCTCTAAGACTTTTAAAGTTTGATCTCAATTTCACCTAATGTTTTTTTTTAATTTTGTTAATTTGTAAGCAATAAGAGGAAGATCATAATTTGATACGATTCACTTCTCTTTCCTTTGAAGATTTGCATGAGTATTATATAAAAGACACTAAGATTTCTCAGTCATGATTTGGATACAATTCAGAAAGTCGTGGTAATTTCAAAGTCCGTTAAATGTCTTGAGATTAACAATCAATGCTTGACAAATTTCTCGAACGATTTGATAGCAGATATCTTCATCAAGCCTAAAAAATCGAATGGACAGGTACGAAAATTGTCACAAAGCATTATATGCCCTAGTCTTTTCGAACCATACCTGGGGCATTCTTGAAGCAAATATTCAAAATTTTGCATAAACATATCGTCTATTTTGTTACAAGTCAGTTATTGATTAAAAAAATTGATGATAACAAAAACGATTTTTTGGAAATTGGAAATCTTAATAAAAATATAATAATGAATAAGAAAGATTATAATTGGATTTAGCTGATTTTAAAATGTAACGAAAACAACTCAAATTAATTATTCGAGATAGCTTCGAAGCAGAAGTTGACATTAGGTGAGGTTGAGGTTTTGGAGTTGTATAATATGTAAATAATGAGATCTATACGCAGCTGATGTGGTTCAATACTATAAAAGAAAATTATTCAAATACCGAAACTTTGTCGGCGTGAAAAAAAAAAACAAAACAGAGATTACTAAAGTTATCTGAATTGATTAACTATCTACGTTTCTCTTACACTTAAGTCGCGTCGTTATTAAAATTACAATAACTTTTGATAAACCAAACAGATTTTAATAAAACAAAAACTAAATATTACTCATCGATATGCTTTATGATTTTATTAAAAAGATTTTATCATAAACACGGTGCTTTAGCAGTGATGCGTGTTCAAACGAACAGACAGACATGTTTGAAAAAATTGAATTTTTTTTGTTAGTTATTGCTAGCCACCAGCAACTTTTTTTCTACAAAGATCTATTAAAGCACAGACATATTAGATTTACATTCTTAATATATCTGTAGATGAAAAAAAAAGCAAAATAAGAATGAGAAATCTGGCGATTGCGTTACGTCTGCTGAGCACATGGCTAACGAGTAACGTTAACATTTCTGACAGTTTAATGAAGTAATTATGTCAATTGTCGGCTCCATCAACGATTATGGCTTGTAAGAGGAGTACACCGGAGACTCCAGTTATGTGCCGGAAACTGAGCTCTTTTTAGAATCATATATATGGTAGATTTACCGTGGGACTGGCTCGTTAATTCTTATTATAGTTGATTTTTAGAAATGAATAGCTACTGAGGAGCGGGCGTGGGTTTTTGTTTAAGACGTGCTTGAATGTTCTCAAAAGTGTTGAGTTCTTTTTTTATGCAAGACTAGATGACCCGGTGTACGTCGTATCACCTATCTGAACGACATGAAAACTCTCCCTTGGCTAAAATGGTTGAAAATGTTAATCGGAAATACAACACAAAATGTCATAAAAAATTATATCAAATGTCTTTGAAAAATAACGTAATCTAATAGTTAATTGAAATTAACGAATTTTATGTGGTAGAACCATGTTGAAGCTATTACTGGTTTCAGCATGAACGGGTCGGCTTGCCCGGTGTAGTACCACTCTCTCACAGAAAACCGACGTGAAGTAGCAGTGCTTCCATTATTGCGTTTCGTTCGGTCAGTGAGAGTACCGGAGGCCCACCTCCCTTCCTCCCTCCCCCCTTTATTTTCCTTCCCTTCCCCCCTCACCCATATATAGGCTAGCAACGCAATTACAACTCCCATGGTGTTGCTAGTTTCTATGGACGGTTATTATCACTTAACATCAGGTGACCCACCTGTTCGTATGCCACCTTTGATATAAAAAAAAAATCTAGAATGTCTTAGTTAAAATATTTATAGATAATGCAACTTCAACTAACAATCGTGATTACGTATTTGTTTGTTACGTTGTCATGCTTTAATTACTCGACCGAGCAACATATAATTTTACATACACGTTGTCAGCGATATAGAAAAGGACAAAGAATACCTTTTATCCAAGAAAATAGTACTTGTTCTGAGGATACATCATTTACATTAACGCTAGGAACTCGCGAGTATAGATACAAAATATAATAATAATTAAAATGAAATTGGTCTATAATCCAGTTAATTTCTTCGTTCTTGCCGGCATGGTTGCTATTGTCAATCTGTGGAATAGTATGCAGTCCGGTGAAGCTGTTAAGACCTAGGTTAATAGCGTAGTCAGTACGAAAAAAAGTCAATCTGTGCAGACGCGTATCCACCGGCGTAGTTCGAAGTTAGGTTATATTATATAATACAAACTTTTCATTATTATAAAAAATATTATTGGCCTTGTGGTCCAAATTCAACTTGAATTATACTCGTATAATGAAGAAAACCTAACTTTTTCCAAAACCATCTATTGTTAACACTAAAGTTCATCAGTGTCTACTAAACAAAAAAAAAACGACTAAGAAACAGAGAGGGAAGATATACTTAACTGTTTTTATCTCTACCTTATACATAGTTTAGAAAATACGATTTAGCAATTCAAGTACTTTGAATTGAAAATTTGATTGAATATTTTCGAGAAATACAACGTGAATGCCTACTTTCTATAAGTACGGTTCAATAAAAGGCCGCAACACCCACTGTCCTACAATTCTAACTCGCTTCGAGGTTATCCAACGTGCCGTAGTACCACTTTATAGACCTATAAAGTCATAAATTATATGTGTGCAAACGTAGTGAAAATAATTTCTTACATTGAAAAACGTTGCCGCACCTACTAATCGATTCCAACGCTTCAATTTAAATTCAATAGGTTTATTGAATCGGGAACTGTGATTCTATTTTAATACATGTAGCAACTTTAATTAGATTAGTTAGATAAGTTATACTTCGTTGGCTTAACAATATCAAAATCTTTTAAATTTTTTCATCTTTCGCCTTATTCTACGTTTGTATAAAAAACGACACTAACAATAGAAAAAAGTTATTTAATAATTTTGGTACGTGGTAGAGCCACGCTGAAGCTATTATTGGTTTCAGCATGAATGGGTCGGCTCGTCTGGGGTAGCACACCTTTTTTTTTTTCGTAATGACTACGCTATTGACCCAGCAAGGTCTTAACAGTTTCACCGGACTACTAAGGCGAGCGCTTAAGGCACTCAGCCGATTTTATTTTGGCAACCAGCTCAAGGGTGCACGGCACACCTCGGCTTGCCTGTTGCTTGTTGCTTGCAAAATCGCGACCTATATTAACTAACCTAGCTAACCATTCATATATGTATGAGTTGTTGAAACGTATATGTGTACCAAGCATACACGCTTCAACAACTCCTCCATATATTTATTATCGGAAAATTGAGAGTTTTTCAGTTCGATAAGGGAAAAAAAAAGTAAACCCTTCCACTTTCATGTGTAAGCGTATAGGCGTGCACGTGTGTGGGGATGATCGTGTAGTGTTGTAGTGGTGATGTATATTTGTGTGTCACCGTATTGCGCAAGGGCGCACTCAAGGGCTCCCTACCGAGGGATCGAACCTAGGCTTGAGCCGCTTCCGTGGGAGGCCTAATCGGGTGTAGCACCACACTGTCACAGAAAACCGACGTGAAGTAACGATGCTTGCATTGTTGCGTTTCGTTCCGTCAGTGAGAGCACTGGAGACCCATTTCCCCTCCCCTCCCCTCTCCTCTCCCTTCCCCCTTTCCTTTCTCTCAATTCCCCCAAACACAGGCTGGCAACGTACTTGCAACTGCTCTCGGGTTGCTAGTGTCTATGGACGGCGGTGATCGCATAACAACACACAGGGTGGGTTATGTCCGATTCGCACGGACTAAAACCCCACGGTGTACCGACCGACCGTAGTGTTGGGGCGGCAAGGGGTCGTTCTAAGCTATTCCCCTTAGATAGCCGCCCCAACGGTCCGCCCGGCAGAAGGTGGTCGCCGGGCTCCTACCTATGGAGAGGCAGCTGGGTACACACCAGCTGCCTCCCCTTGTCCGCCAGACCTGTGCAATGAGGGGATGAGCCCCCGACTACATCCCCTCAGGTCCGGCTACGGTGTCAGGAGAAGTTGCACGAAGCGTCGCCTCCTCCTGCCGGTCCTCTATTGGCGAAGACGGCCACTGAGGGGGTACGCCTCGCGGGCCCTCTCCGCCGCCTCCTTTTGCGAGATGACTTCCTCGCAAAAGGAGGCCACTACTCGCCACGCCTGCTCGCTGCCGAGCATGGACGAAACCACGCTCGGCAGCGACAAATCCTCCCCCACCACCGTCGCCAGAGTGCGGCGCTCCACCTCCCACGCAACACACTCAAAGAGAGTGTGCTGCGCGGTATCCTTCTCAGCGCCGCACTCATGGCAGGCGGTGGTCGGCTCCCTGCGAGCGATCCGCTGCAGGTACCATCCGAAACAACCGTATCCGGTCAGCACCTGCACCAGCCTGAACGATAGGGAGCCCCATCTCCTCCCAATCCACTCCCACAGGACCGGGCGGACGGCGTCGACGGTGTACATCCCGAAGCGCGCGTCCGCCAGGTCCTGCATCCACCGCTCTACCGCCTTCTCTCGCAACTCCTGCCTTTTGGCCTCTATTTCCGCCCGCACGACACCCATGTACAGTCGGCGGCACCTGGCCCCCGGCCCCCCAATATTGGGGAGCAATCGACCGAGTACCGCCGCCGCCCTAGCAATTCGTGTCCCGAGCCCCGCGAAGTGGGGCTCGAGCCGCCAGCGCCCGTCCAAGGTGAGGCCCAAGTACTTCATTTGGGCTCCCACCCTGATCTGGGTGCAACAACAGGTGACTCGCATCTTCGTCTGCCCCCTATATGATATATTAAAAAAAAAATACATTGAAAGTTTTATTACAAAGAAATACAAACAACAAATACAAATAAACAAAATTTTTGACTATAGCTAATTTCAGGGTGTCGGTTTTTCGTGACGGTGTGCGCGTACATCGTAAAATTTACTCTCATCATTTTTCTCTAACGCGCCAAAAGAAGCATAACTTCAAAAAATATAGGTTTACTACCGACGCCCCGCGGTTTCAAGTGCGTATTTTCTCATTCGTTATTTGAACCGTCCGCATGTCTTGGTTGTCATTTAATTACTCATAGCGTAACCTAATGTAGTCTTTTCAAGAAATTTTTAATAAAAATGACTCAAAGGAATCATATGCCAAACTTGTATAAAAATATTTGCGACTCTAAAAGACTTTATCCAGACGTGATACACAAACTAGCCCCATTAATTAAAGTAAATCATGATTAGTAAGATAACTCTGGTGTGTTATTATATATTTTTCAATTATTTCAATATTCTTATCACAATTTATATTAGATTTAGATATAAGTTAGATTAAGATTACTATGTAAGTTACAATAAGATTACTTTGTAAGCTAGTGTAAGTTTAGTATATAAGTTTACCTTTTGTGAACAAAATGTTAACCGTGAATAATTATGTGTAAACAGCGTATGTAAAATAGTATCAAATAGCTGACATCACTTTAAGTAGCGAGTAAGCATAAAAAAAAAGAAAAAGACTGCTGTAGTCCTCTCAACCACCCAGGTGAGAATACTGTTCTAGAGCGTGTTGTCCTTTACATTGAGTGTCATCGCGTTTTGCTAACCCCGTGATGACATATAGCTGCCCCGTTTTTGCGCATATGTCCAAAGATAACTTTCATAAGCTGCAGGTTCTCCAAAATCGTGTTTTACGTAAAGTGACCGGTACTCCGTGGTACATTCGGAGAGTCGATCTCCATAGAGACCTAGAGATCCCTTCTATCTGGGCGTACGTAAAATCATTTACGATTAGTTATTTTGAAAAAGCCGCGAATCATCCCAGTCCGTTAGTGGTATCCACCGCACAATACGAATCCATACCGAACGCTGCACGTTATAAAAGACGTCCGCGACACATTTTTATCGACCCTCCTGATTCAATCACGTCAGCGAACGATCAGTACCAGCCTGTCCCTCGAAACAGCGTGTTCACACACACGCCCGCGTCACCACAGATCACGCCGCCGTGGTCTGGGGGTTAAATTCGCTCCCGCACACTCGATTAGGCCTCCCACGGCAGCGGCTCAAGCCTAGGTTCGATCCCTCGGTAGGGAGCCCTTGAGTACGTTGCTTGCGCGATACGGTGACACACAAATATACATCACCGCTACAACACTACACGATCACCTCCACACACGTGCACGCCTACACGCTTACACATGAAAGTGGAAGGGTTTACTTTTTTCCTTTATCGAACTGAAAAACTCTCAATTTTCCGATAATAAATATATGGAGGAGTTGTTGAGGCGTGTATGCTTGGTACACATATACGTTTCAACAACTCATACATATATGAATAGTTAGCTAGGTTAGCTAAGATAGGTCGCGATTTTGCATGCAACAGGCAACAGCCAAGCCGAGGTGTGCCGTGCACCTTTGAGCTGGTTGCCAAAATAAAATCGGCTGAGTGCCTTAAGCGCTCGCCTTAGTAGTCCGGTGAAGCTGTTAAGACCTTGCTGGGTCAATAGCGTAGACATTCCAAAAAAAAAAAGCGTTTTGCTAATACAATCCGCTTTTGGATTTATGCCGTAATCATGGCTGATCTTCGGCTTGGTGTTGTCTGTCTTGTTCCAGGTTTTCTTTATTTCACCGATAGTCATCCTTCCCGTACGGATGGCCAGCTAGTGTGGTAATGGCTTGGTCCGTCCATCAGGCGGTCTGGTATGTAGTGGAGCGATCCCTCTAATTAAGGGTGCGCTAGATGCAACCAACCGCTTGAATAAAGAAGTGGTCAGTCCTTTAATAAAGGCATGTGTCATTCCCATTGCAGGTCTCAACTTATCGATCCTCCCGATGAAATAACGGCAGCGAACGATCAGTACCAGCCTGTCTCTCAAAACTCAGCGTGTGCACGCCCACGCCTGTGTAAGCATAGATCACGCTGCCGTGGTCTGGGCGCAAATGTAACTGTTTCACACCAGACTAAACCCCCCTCGGCAGCGGCTTAAGCCTAGGTCTGTTCCCTTGGCGTGGCGTCGTTGAGTACGCTGCTTGCGCGAATACAATGACACTAAATCTTACATCACTGCAACAACATTACACATATCATCTCCACAGACGTACACGCACACATGCTTACACATGAAAGTGGAAGGATTTTATTTTTTCCCTTATCGAACAGAAATAGTGTAGAAAAATTATCCGACACGAAATACATGTTAGAGCTATTGAGGTATATGCTTGGTACACATATATATTTCAATAACTCATATAAATATGTGTATGTATTAGCTTACCTTAGGTTAGCTCAGTTAGGTCGTGAACTATCTATGTCGAAGGCGTCCGTGTCGGGGTGGGGACCCAGATGAGGTATCTGGGCCTCACCCTGGACGGACGCTGGCAGTTTGAGCCCCATTTTAAGGGGCTCAGACCACGCATAGTCAAGGCGGCAGCGGCGCTCGGACGACTCCTCTCCAATACGGGGGGGCCGGGTGCTGTCTGCCGCCGCCTCTATTTGGGGGTCATCGGGTCCATGGCCGCCTACGGTGCACCGTTGTGGGTCGACGCCCTCAATGCCACCAACATCCGTGCGCTGAGAGCTGCGCAGCGTACCGTGGCGTTGAGGGTGATACGAGGGTACCGAACGGTGTCCTCAGCGGCGGCCATGGTGCTGGCCGGCTCCCTGACGTTCCTTCTGGTGCAGGTGCTGACCGGGCATGGATGTTTTGGTTGGTATCTGCACCGGATAGCACGCAGGGAGCCGACTGCTTTATGCCATCAGTGTGGCGTTGACCCGGACACCGCACAGCACACTCTATCGGAGTGTGCTGCGTGGGAGGCGCAGCGACGCACGTTGGTTGCGGCGGTAGGACAGGATCTCTCGCTGGCGAGCGTGGTTACGGTCATGGTCGGCAGCGAGGATGTGTGGAATGCTATGGCCTCCTTTTGCAAGGAAGTCGTCTCGCAAAAGGAGGCGGCGGAGAGGGTCCGTGAGCAGAATCCTCAAAGTGGCCGTCTCCGCCAACGGAGGATAGGTAGGAGGAGGCGGCAGTTTGTCCGCCTCCTCCCACCGTAACCGAACCAGGGAAGATGGGTCGGGGGCCCATCTTCCCATTGCACAGGTCCGGCGGACGAGGGAGACGGCCGGTGTGTACTCGGCTGTCTCCATACAAGACGAGGCCCGGCGGCAGCGCTTTTGCTGCTGGGCCTACCACTGGGGCGGCACGATGAAGTCTATAGAGATCTCGTGCCGTCCCAACCATAGCGGAAGACGTACATCGTGGGGTTTTAGTCCGTGCGAGTCGGACATAGCCCACCCTCTTCCCGGGAGGCTAGGTATCCATAAGGGATTACCCCACTTTAAAAAAAAAAAGGTCGTGAATTGCATGAACTAGCTAACAGTCCAAGCCGAGGAGTACCATGCACCCTTGGGCTTAATGCCAAAATAAAATCGGCTGAGTACCTTAAGCGCTCGCCTTAGTAGACCGGTGAAGTTGTTAAGGAATTCCTAGGCAACAACAACAACTTCTCACTGTAGGTCTCGTGCGGTAATATCCTTTCTGACATAGCAGGAGGATCCTGTGATAGTCCTAAAACTTATTTAATCTAATCGCTCATGCGTATTGAGACGATCGTCTGTGTCTGGGAAAGGTATGCGTATAATAATATCAGTTTATTTACATTATTATTGAAAGGGATTGAAACAAACTTTACCCCACTAAAGGTGCCTGTTATCGCAACTCTCTCATCAGATTACTCCATTAAAGTTAACCGTTGATGATAATTAAAAAGAACCATAAACTTTATTTAAAAGGTAGTTAAACTTAATTTCTCTTGATATGTGATAGACTCGGTGCTCATTATGATAATATAAGTTCGCTCTATAAATTAGTATGAAAAGCTCACTAGGAAATTAAATTTCGACGCATTTGATTGGTTAAAAAAAAGAGTATTTCGCATCTGATTGGTTAATGTGCATACATTAAGATAATTTATTTGTTAGAATATTCAACGCTCGTCTGCTCCACGTCTTGAATATTACTTTTCTATCGTTTTAGTTTCACGAAATATATTTTATACTTTAATGTTCCTATGCCAGATTGTGACTGATGGTCTGTGTTATTTACACGTCCCAGAAGCATTCTGATCGTAAATCTTTGTCAGTTTGTAACGAATGATAATGTGGTCTCTATTTTTGCATTCATATATTAATATTTATTGTGGTGTTTAGAATTATGTCTTTATTAATGTTTTTGTTTAGAAATCATTTTATGTAATAGAAGGAATTTTAAAGACTTTAAAGCGAAACTTCTTTTAGGACGGAGTGAATTTGAGTTTATGAAACAAAAATGTGTAACGAAAAAGAGATAGCTATAAATGTATATACAGGGTTTAGGCTGTGAAAGAATGAGATAGTATATTCTTAATGTACTGGAAATATACAAAGAGACATCTACCGCCTCAATCATATATATAATGGCATTCTTTTAAAAAATAATCACAACACAAAATTTCATTGTTTATCTTTAATTTTGGTTAGTATTAATCCGCAGGATATTAGGCTATCTGTACTTTGTACTCGTATTGATAGTAAGTTCCTAATCACGGTATCATTACAAAAATAAAGTTTTCCGCAGCGTCTGTCTCTCTGTCTGCTCGCGATAACTTCGAAAACTATTGTATGGATTTTCATGCTGTTTTCATTAAAAGTGTATAGTGTTTCACGAGAAAAGTTTAGGTCTACAATTTGATAAGATTTTTTGTAAATTGATTGAAATATGACGATATTGTTGGAAGTGTTGGAAAAAGTCAAGCCGCCTGCGAGCTTTCGCCAAAAACGTTATCCTAATCCGAAAAACCTAATCCCTCTGAGATATAACAACACTATTAAGTCGTTGATTAAGATTAAATCGTTGTTATTAGCTAGTTTTTTTTTTATATTATACAGCTTTATTTTTTTTTATTGAAGCACGACAAAGTTACTGTACTATGCCTGATGGTAAGCATAGTACAATCCAAAAACAGTGGCAACCACGAGAGACAGATCATCCATCGTCAGTCGCCGCTGTCATGCCGGCCATAATGACGAAAGTCACCCGGTACTGGATATGCACAGGCTGATCCCGGAACGCGACGCGCAAAAGCGAGTCACTATGACGGGCTTTTTCGTCATGTACATGGTGGTTGCGACCCAGTCGGGTTGTAAAACCCTACCACCCCGCTGTCGCCATTGCCTCGTTCGTTGATCAGCAGACCACGTGCAGGTGAGGTTGGCTTGGGTGTCTCAAGTCTTAAGATGTTACCCGACACCCCATACAGCTTTTATCGTTTGATCACAATTACGATTTGACCCAAGATGACAAACGCGCTCTAGAAGAACTAGCTCTCAAATGTATTAACCAGAAAACAAAATAGGTGCTTGGTGACAGATTATTAACTTAAGAGTGGTAGTATAAAAAGTCCTATCACCATGTTTAATCACGATGTTTTCCTTCCCTGCAGGCTCCATCTTATCTGCAAGGATTCGAACCTACATTGCTCAACACGGTGTTCGAACATCATCACTTTTAGGTAACAATCCAAACCAAGTTTCGGCAAATTATGCACCCTTTTTACATGGGGAAATCTCAGGGGTTAAATTGGGTTATATTTGATTCACGCGGACTAAAACCCCATGGTGCCGTTTCTCACACCTCTTTTTGCCGGGTAAAAGGGACTGGTCTACAGTAATGCTTTTTGGACCTCTAGCAAGTGTTAGGACTTTTGCATCCTTTACATGGGGAAATCCCTACGAGTACCCACCCTAGCCGGGAAGCTAGGACTTTTGCACCCTTGACCAACGCCTGTCCAAAACTCCGGTGTTAGTGTTAATACCTGTTAGGACAATAGCGATAGTCTTCTTCTTACCCTTATCCCCTCTAAGTAGAGTTGGCACCATATGTTTTCCTTTTCCACTCTCCCCCGTCAGAAGTAGTGTAACGCCAATAGCGATAGTAGTAGGTAGGTAGTTTTGTAGGTGATAGAGCCACGCCTAAGCTATTACTTGTTTTGGTATGAATTGGTCGGCCTCGCCCAGGCTAGTACCATCCTCTCACAGAAATCTGACGTGAAGTAACAGTGATTGCATTGTTGCCCTTCGTTCGGTCAATGAGAGCGCAAGAGGCCTACCTCATTCCATCTCCCTTCCCTCCCTCCCTCTACCCCTCTCCTCTTCCCTACCAACACAGGCTGGCAACGCACTTGCGAATTCCCTGGTGTTGCTAGTGTCTATGAATGGCGGTGATCACTTAACATCAGGTGATCCGCCCGTCTGTTTGCCTCCTATGTTATATAAAAAAAGTAATTTAAAAAAAGATCTCTTCTGGTTTATCTTATATCGAGAGGGCTAGAGCAAATCGAAATGTAGCGAAGCTTGCTGGACAGCATAATTGATGACTGCACATAGTCGTAGATCTGTTTACATTTATATTGCTCCCTCTTTACTATTAGGAACAGAACTGTTATTCTATCGTGGCATAAAAAAAGAACGTATTTTGAATAATTATTTCAAAAGATATAAACAAACTACGAGGGCAGAACACTTTGAAAGATAATTACTCATTATTACTATAATTATGGCACATGATACAGGCGATTTCAACACGCAAAATTATATCATAAATCAAATTAAAGGCACATTATTTATTTAAACTGTTTAATGTGGGGCCATAACAGAATTTTAAATATAACATATAAAAAACATATCGACGACGTGTCGGACGTTGGTGATCGAATTCCGAATAAAGCTATAAATTATTATAATACCTTCGCAAATTATTTTCCGAGTGCTGCTATTGATTGTTGTTGTGATAAAAATGCCCCAGGGCCGGCTGAAGCACTTCTTTAATAAATAATTAATTTCTTGTAAAAAATTGGTTATAATTTTTCCATTCTCATGTTATATCTTTTGTATATTTATAAATATTTCGTTTAAATTCGTATAATTAATAAGTTTTTACACCTTTATTTACCTATTTTTATTTTGTATTCACAGTACTTTTTTTTTAAAGTAGCCAAGCAACTATGGAAAGAAATATGTTGAAGATCAGGAGAATACATAAAGTGAACACTAACGTTATTAGACAAAGAACCAAAGTAACTGATGCCCTTACGCAGGCACTTAAACTAAAATGGAAGTGGGCTGGACACATCGCACGCTACTCCGATAAAAGATGGACCATAGAAAGTGTAAGATGGAAAGGTCCACAAGGAAAAAGGAATGTTGGCAGACCAATAAGACGGTGGGCTGATGATATTATTACACGGGTGCCAGAAGCCGATTGGATCAGCATAGCCAAGGACAAAGTTCTTTGGAAGAAGATGGAGGAGGTCTTTACCCAAACAGGGGTTCATATTTCAAATGAAAAAAAAGATCTATTCTAAAGTACGAAAACTAATTTTAAGTAAATATACTAACAATGTTATTATTGTTTTTTCAATGTTTTTTTTTTTTAATATGGATAAATGGCTTTATTATTATTATACTAGCTGTTACCCGCGGCTTCGCACGCGTTTTTTTAAAATATATTAGATAAATGTAAAATTGTGATTAGATGTGTAAATTGCAGAAATACTCTCTCAAAAATATTTGTAAGTACGACACGCACATCATATACTGTAACAGGTAACATGTACATTATATATGTGAATACTAACAGTGTGTCCAATGGGATGGGATTTATCATCAGCTCAGTGCTCAGTACTCACTTATACTATGTAAGAAAATATTAAAAATATTAAGCTATACATTATCGAACAATATGTCTTAAATCTTTTATTATATAGATATAATATGCCCATATTGTCGTTTTAATTAAGTTATTGATATACGTTGCTATAATTTTAGTAGTCCGATGAAGCTGTTAAGACCTTGCTGGGTCAATAGCATAGTCATTTCGAAAAAAAAAGTTGCTATAATATAAATCACATATAAACATTTGACTTTCAATTATATTTATTGTTGGAGTTCAGTACAGCGCACATCTGACGCGCATGTTTACAGTGAACAACATATTTTTGATAAATTTCTCACGGATGAATGCGCGGGTGACAGTTCATCACTACATAGTCTAAAATAAAATCCTCTGCCACGTCTCTCTATATGTCTGTTCGCAATAAGATCAAAAACTACAGAACGCATCTTCATGCCGTTTTCACCAATATATAAAATGATTCTTGGGCAAGGTTTAGGCATAGTTTGTCTTATTATCAGTGCGGGCAACGTCTGCTGAACCCGCTAGCTTAAAATAAAACAGGTAATTAATTAGTTATTTGCCCGTAGAATTCCCGTTCAAATATAACTTGTATTCAAATATAACTTTATTTTAATATTACATACACACCCACTTAATTTTTATAGTACGTCATATGCAGTGGATTTTATAGTTTATTCATAATCTTGTGTTACTTGACTCCATGCTGTGTTAAATTGGTGGCGTATTATGTAATATGATTCGTTTATTGTGCATAGTGAAATGAATGAAAAATAAGACCACGGAGCATAAATTCTGTGGCCTCGATAATTGAGAAGATAAAAATTTACGAAATATTATATAGAGGATTAGGCTCTTGAACCTTTTCATTAACTTGGACATAAAAAAAAAACTGGCTAAAGAATACATAATAACTACCTATATTGACAACTTCAGAATTGGCAGTATGGATTAATCCCTTCGCTTGTCTTATTGGACGAATATTATTACTACTAAACTTCTTGAATAACAACATAAAACAAACTTTGGAAATGTTTGCGATGTAAACGTACCATGTATAATAAAAAATTGGAAACAAAACTAACGTAGAATAAACTTTTTGAATAGGAACACAAAGTAAACTCTAAAAATATTTGCGAGAGAATGTTTTTATGTTTCCATTGCAACGCGTACAAATGATACTGACGATAGCACCAAGCGGAAGCTCCCAAATTAACCCGATTTTGAGACATTCTTCATTAGTGCTCCGCTCTTATTGGTTTAAACGTGACGATATAGCCGTCCTCGATAAATGAGCTATCTAACATTGAAAGACATTTTCAAATCGGACCGGTAGGTCTTGAGATTAGCGCGTTCAACGAAACAAACATACAAACAAACTCTTCAGCTTTATATATTAGTATATATAGATTAGTATAGATTCACAGAACATAAATAAATAGTGAACTTTTTTCTTGGTACACACTCAATACGGGATGGAATCGTTTCATTATTATCAGCATCAGATACGTACTGCAGCATCATCAGCCTCAGATACTTACTGCATAGGTCTTTTCCAGTAGGAAGGTATAAGCGTAATCATCACGCCAGTTTACGACGTATTAGTGATTTCAAACTCCGAGGAATTCATAGTTCTATATTTTCCCACATAAGATGGTATACTACAAGAACGTTTCTCAGGTTGAAGTTTCGTCACAATTTTTTCCTTTACCGTCAGCTGATAGGGTTATTAGTTTAAATTAGTAAATGTATGCGAATACTGACAAATTCGTTGGTACATGACACAATTTGAACCTGTAAACTAGATTGATATTCAAGCTAGAGTACGTTATATAAATCCATACTTCGCAAGAATACGGGATTGGAGAAGGATTCCAGACGTTCATGAGTTGACTCTAGAGGTGGTGGTTATACAGCAGATGAAATACCGAAGGTAGCTGATTCATGTCTCACACGCTGTATTGAAAAAATGTCTAGACTCTTCCACTAGTGTTTACTACATCAAGGAGTTAAATGACCCAATTAGAAAACTTATCGGTAACAGAATGGGAGCGACCGAAATAGTTTGATTTTAACATCATGGTATATCAAATGATAATTAAAATATTAACAAAAAATATAAACCAAGCATCTGTAGAGAGTGCATATTAAAAAATACATTACTTTTTAAAACAGATATCTCTGATATAAATAAAACTATATATAAATACATTTAAAACACAATAAAATAACTTTCACTATTATTAATATTATGTTAATATATGAACAAAGAATTGTTTGCCTTTTAGTCGATAAGCGACATAACACATTCTTATATGTTTGTTGGACAGTTGACATGAACGAGTAAAACATCTGCCTTCCGTATGCTCAGACCCGGTTTCAACAGCAAATGGGACAAATACTCGTGGACACACAATCTTTTGTCATTCCTTTTTACTTTTTGTATTCGATATTAATATTTATTTTTTGATGTGAAACTTCCTTTAAAACGTTGTAAATCGGATTTTTTGAAACGAAAATGTGTAACGAAAAGGAGATAGCTATAAATGTATACATAAGTTTAGGCTGTGAGAGAATGAGATGAGAGAGACTGTTTTTCTATATAGTTCCTTTACATTCTTCTCTTTATGCGATCCTTGGTGGTGGTCTGCGTATCCACTATTTTACCCTCGTATGTGGGATACTAGACTCCATGCTGTATATTATTATGTAATATTATAAAGAGGTAAATGTTTTTTTTTTTTATATCAAAGTTGGCAAACGAACTGGTGGGTCACGTGATGTTAAGCGATCACCACCGTCCATAGACACTAGCGACATCAGGTACGTCGCAAGTGCGTTGCCAGCCTATATATGGAAGAAGGGGGAGAGGAAGGAAAGGGAAAGCAGGAAAGAGGAAAGGACGTGGGCCTCCGGCTCTCTCACTGACCGAACGAAACACAACAATGCAAGCACTGTTATTTCACGTCGGTTCTCTTTGAGAGAGGTGGTGCTACCCCGGAGGAGCCGACCCATTCATACTGAAACCAAAAATAGCTTCAGCGGGGCTCTACTACCTACCAAATGTTCCGTTATAAAGGCCAATATCAGGAGCTACTGGTTTGATTTGAAAAATTAATTCAGTGTTATCTCGCTCATTTATTGAGAATGGTTGTAGGCTAGTTCATCACGCTAACACCAATAGGAGCGGAGCACCAATGAAGCATGTTTCAAAATCGTTTTTTGTTGCAGAGAGATGTAGTAGCGGCCAATCAATTGCGTGCACTATAATATCTAATTTATAATGTTTATTATCTGAGTTCGTCTCTGTGGTATTTTGTACAATCCTGCTTCAGGGGGGTCTCCTGTATCATGAGAACATCTCTTACGTCCCCCAAATTTCAATCTTAGGTGTTCGTATGATTTTTATAACATAGTAACAAATTTTTATATAAAGATAATCTAGTATCTATGCTTTTAAATTCCTAATTAGAATACCTTTCGATCCTTGTTACCCCTCACTGGGTGAACGATTTACAATACAATAAAACATAATGGAAGAGAAAAATACGTATCTGTGTGTGATTTTAGAAGTCTTGATAACGTCTGTTTTTAAAAATGCGTTTCTAGTCTCAGATTTATTACCGTAGTGCTTTATCAATAGACACATATAAAATAAATCACAAGAGACTGTTTTCACAAACGCGCTTATCTCTATAACGACCACATTAATAAAAGAAATTATAAATTTTATTGTCAGTTTATTGAGAGAAGCTGTAAATTATATATCATCACGCTACGTCCGTTAGGAGCGGAGCAATTATATATACGTCTATTTTTTCTGTATTTCTTATAAGTCAAAAAGCATTAATATATATTTATATATGTGTTAATAAAAGAATGGTTGAATACTTTTGGTTTGTATACTGGCGAGTATTATACAAAAGGCATTCTCTTCTAGCTAAGTACCAGTTTTGTGCCCAAAGATGAAAGTTATTGTAGGTTTTTTTTTTTTATTCTGGAGAATGGGGCGCTATGCAGGCCTTGGTCCTGTATCACTGCGACCAGTAGTGATCTATTGTGATGGCCCCATGTTACTAAAGTTCCCCGCTTAGTCCTATAGTATTTAAGAACTGCAGGACTTTTTTGGCTGAGAGCATCTGTATCTCATCCGGAAGCAATACATGCTTTCCCAGAATCCGGTTTCGTGTAGGCTTTAGTGGATCGCACAAGAGGTTTTTGGGGGTCTCATCTGTTGTAGGTAACTTTTATATATAAATGTCTTCTGTACGTGTATATACCACACTCCTTCTAAAAGGCTGGACCGATTTTGATGAAACTTAGTGTGAATGTTCCAGTGCGTCCGAGAATGGTTTAGATTTACAATTGGACCCGGTATGTGGCACTGCGGTCGGATTATAGGCTTTTTTTATTAGGGTGGGACAACGTCCGCAGGAACCTCTAGTAGAAATATAAAAATGGATACATATACAACACAAGCGGGCCCGGCGGACGTTATCCCGGTTTAAAAAAAAACCTTGGTAAACTATATATCAAAATCTTCTATATGAATCAATTTATCTACTAGTGAAAACCGCATGAAAATCCGTTGAGTAGTTTTTGAGTTTATCGCGAACAGACAGACAGACGTGGCAGAGGGCTTTGATCTATACTTTATTATTATATTTATACTATACTTTATACTATATATATATATATATCTAAGCATTACTCTTGTTAAACTGTTATAATCACTGTAATCTGAAATTTAATATAATTTACTTGTATATTTTATAATACTTTTGTTGTTATCTTGTTTACAGCTGGCAAGTTATATCGTGCTAGTTTGTTTTGGAGATCATTAATATTATTTTGTTTTATTGTAATAGTGTATCATATAGTTTGTATAATTTATATTCTAATTACCTTTAGTTATTTTGTGCTAATTGAATATATTTAAGAAACAGTTAGGAAGGAAATACGCATATATACGCAAAGTTGTGTAACATGTTAAATAACAGTAATTCAGACAGCTCGTATGGTGGAATTTTACAATCATTCTTATTACAAACATTATTAGATGAGCAGAGTGATGATAGTTTTCACAGTGCATCCTCGCAATTTCTTCCTTTAAATGAATCTCTAACACAATGTCTCCAGTCATTTCCTAAAAACTTTAACGTAATTCATATTAATGCCCAAAGCATTCCTAATCACTACACCGATATCGTGTCATCGTTTGATGTGACCAACATTCATGCTATTCTCATTTCAGAGTCTTTTTTAAAGCCTTGTCTTGCGTCAGCTCTTTATAGTTTACCTGGATTTAAACTTATACGTAATGACCGTACGGGGAAGAGGGGCGGTGGAGTAGCGATATATCTACGCAACCATATTCCTTATTCAGTAATATCTAAATCAGACTCTGAATATTCCGGTACCTCTGAGCATCTTTTCCTAGACATAAAACTGTCTCACACCAAGGTGCTTTTAGGAGTTTTCTATTCCCCAAATCTGACTATAAATTATTTTAATACCTTTGAAAATCTTCTAGAACATTTTATACCTATTTATTCTCACTCGTTGATACTAGGTGATTTCAACACATGCCTTTTGAAAAAGGATCATCGCACACGGAAGTTAATTTCTTTAGTTAACGATGCAAACATGAATATTTTACAAACTAGTTCTACTCATCATTTCCCAAACTGTGAGCCCTCCATGCTAGATCTGATGATAGTAAGTTCTACAGATCACGTAGCTTCATACGGGCAACTTTCAGCTGACGCCTTCTCTTATCATGATCTTGTTTACTTATCGTATAAGGTACGACCTCCTAAATTGAAACATAAAGTAGTAATGCAGCGTAATTTTCATAAATTAAATATAGAAAGGCTTCTCCAGGATGCTCAGATGCTTGACTGGAATGCAGTAATTCAGTGCCAAGATGTTGATAAGATGGTTGAAATATTTAACTCTCTCCTTACTCAACTATACGATCGGCATGCTCCAGTGCATGCTGTTAAGCTAAAACATTTACCTGTTCCCTGGCTAAACTCTGATTTACGTAAATTAATGAACAAAAGGAATATTGCTAAATCTAATTATAAAAAAGATCCATCTGAAAAAAATAAAACCAAATATAAGTATCTACGTAATCGGTGTAGTAGAATGTGCAGAGATGCGCAGAGACGACATATTCATGTATCTATTGAACATGGTGATGGACCAAAAATCTGGAAATTTTTAAAATCAGTAGGAGTTGGGAAGTCAAGAGATCTTGTGACAACTAATATAGACGTTGAAGCTTTGAACGACCATTTTACATCCAATGTCCACAACTTCGATTTGATCACGAAATCAGAAACATTGAACAATTTACTAAATGTGTCAAAACCGTTGTATTATAGCTTCATCTTTAATCGAGTAACTGATAAAGAGGTAGAAAATAGTATTAAAGCTATATCCTCTAATGCAGTTGGAAATGACGACATTAGTCGTAAAATGATTCTTCCTATTTTAAATATTATCCTACCTACCATCACATTCATTTTCAATATGTCTTTATTCTCCTCTACTTTCCCAGCTATCTGGAAACAAGCTACTGTTGTACCGCTTCCCAAGTGTAGTAATCCAGCTGACTTTTCACAATATAGACCTGTTTCGATACTTCCTTTTTTATCTAAAGCATTTGAACGACTTGTTCATAAACAACTCTCGTCATTTTTACTTGTTAATGATATTTTAAATCCGTGTCAATCAGGTTTTCGTTCCGGTCATAGTACTGTAACGGCGCTAGTAAAAGTCTCTGATGACATACGTAAGGGCATGGAAAACCAAAAGGTGACGATACTTACCCTTCTTGATTTTAGTAATGCTTTTAATACTGTTGATTTTGACGTCCTTCTAGCATTACTTGATAATATAAATTTGGCTCCTTCTGTTGTAGAGTGGTTTGTAAGTTACTTGAAAGGCCGTCGTCAGCGTATCCGGATCGACGACAAATATTTACAGTGGTGCGAAATTACCACTGGTGTTCCACAAGGAGGTGTACTCTCTCCTCTGCTTTTCTCAATTTTCATCAATTCTATAACTAATTCTCTCTCCTCTTCTTATCACTTATATGCGGACGATCTGCAGATTTATTACCAAACACCAGTGACTGATTTATCTAATGCAATAGACATCATGAATTCAGATCTACATAAGGTTGGACACTGGGCTGAATCCCACGGACTATCCCTTAATCCCAACAAATCTCAATGTTTACTCATTGGTAGTACTAGGCAACTGCACAAGATAGATTGGAACTCGTTAGCACCTATCTGTTTGAACAATGTTACGATTCCTTATTCCACCGCAGCCAAGAATCTAGGTGTGATCTTTGATAGCAATCTATCTTGGAAAAATCATGTGAGTGAAGTTAGCAGAAAAATATTTGCATCTTTGCGTTCACTGAGAAGAATGCGCAATTTGTTACCTACATCGACTAAAGTCATGCTTGCAGAATCATTACTTTTGCCTATCCTTGATTATGCTGATGTCTGCTACCTGGACGCTAATGAGGAATTAATTAATAAATTGGAGCGGCTACAGAATACATGCATTCGCTTTATCTATGGACTTAAGAAATTTGATCATGTGTCTGAATACCGGTTAAAGCTTAAATGGCTACCTATTCGGTACCGACGAAACAGCCACATCCTGTCTCTCCTGTATAACGTCCTTCATAATCCCAATTCCCCTCCCTACCTAAAATATAAATTCGAGATGTTAGGTTTCAGAGATTCCCGATCACACCGTCTATGTTCTCAAAGTATACTCAAATTCCCAATCTCTCATACTAAATTTTATAATAGATCATTTGCAGTTCAAGCTGTACGTCTATGGAATGCACTTCCTTGCGTTATTAGGCAGGCAAGATCTGTGACAACATTTAAGAAATATCTCCACCGACATTATCTCTCGCTGTCCTAGTTGAACTGTTTTGTTGCGTTATTTCTATTTTTCTTCTTCTTTTTTTTTCTTACATTTTCTATATATTTTTATTGTTTATTATTTTCTTGTAAGTCTGTGTGTATTTATATTGCCACCTGGTATTTTAAAAGATTGAATGTCTCCCTAGGGTTGCCTGGAAGAGATCGCTCTAAGCGATAAGGCCGCCTAACTGTACACATATTGTAATCGAATGTATAACTTTGTGTATCTCTAAAGTGTGTGCAATAAAGAGTTTTTATTATTATTATTATTATTATTATTTAATATATAAAGCTGAAGAGTTTGTTTGTTTGTTTGGTTGAACGCGATAATCTCAAGAACAAGAGATCCGATTTAAAAGTTTCTTTTAGTGTTAGATAGCTCATTTATCGAGGATGGCTCTAGGCTACATATCATCACGTTAAAGCCAAAAGGAGCTGAGCACTAATGAAGAATGTCTCAAAATCGGGCTATTTTGGAAGCTTCCGCTGCGTGTTAATGTCAGTATTATATGCGTTGCCATGGTAACGCGATAACATTCTATCAAAAATATTTTCATGGTTTATTTTGTATTCCTATTAAAAAAGTTTATTCTACGTTAGTTTTGTTTTCGATTTTTAATTATACGTGTTACGTTTATATCGCAAACATTTCTTAAGTTTATTTTGTGTTGTTATTCAGAAAGTTTAGTAGTAATAATATTCGTCCAATAAGACAGTCGAAGGAATTAATCCATACAGCCAATTCTGAAGTTGTTAATATAATTAGTTTTCTTCTATGTCCAAGTTAATGTAAAGGTATAAGCGCCGAATCCTCTACATAATATAACGTAATTTTTTATCTTCTTAATCTTCAAGACCATAGAATTAATGCTTCGTGGTTTTATTTTTCATTCATTTCACTTATGCAAAATAAACGAAAGATATTATATAAATTATATAATACGCAACCAATTTCTACACGATATAGAATCATGTAACACAATATTATGAAAAAAAAAAAAAAAAATCCACTACATGACAGACTGAAATCCCGCCAAACACTCTTAAAAACTCTATTCTACATTAGTTTTGTTGCCAATTTTTTATTTGTGATATATTACGTATTATAAAAGTAAAGTGAGTGTAATTTATATTAAAATAAATTATTTTTGGTGAATACAATCTGTGATGCTACAAACATCAACATTTTTTTTAACTCTGTCGATATCTCTGTTTTTTTATTTGTTCCGGGTAATCTCCGAAACGACTGGACCTATTTGAATGTTTTTTTTTTCTTAGAAATGACTACGCTTAACAGCTTCACCGGACTACAAGTAATATTTGAACGGGAATTTTACGGGCAAATAAGTAACTAATTAGCTGTTTTATTTAATATTGTTCGATAATGTGTAGCTTCATATTTTCATTATTTTCTTATATAGTGTCAGCACTGAGGGTGATAAATAGTTTAAAATTCCAGTTATGTGGATGATCATAATTCCATCCCATTCGATACACTATTAGTATTCACATACATAATGTACACGTTACCTGTTACAGTAGATGATGTGCGTGTGATACAAATATTTTTGAAATAGTATTATTGTAATTTACACTTGATGTGTAATCACAATTTTAAATTTATTTAATATATTAAAAAAACGCGTGCGAAGCCGCGGGTAACAGCTAGTTTATAATATGTAGTAATAAATTTAATACATCGTTGTGAGGTACCGGTTGTCAGTGAATTGAATATTAACCCAATGTCCTCAAGTTCGAACCTCAAAGTCTACCAACGAATTTTGTGGAATTTGCGGCCTAATTTCAATTGGTAACACTACCGGCTGGCGGTGAAGGACAACATCGTGAGGAAACCCGAAGTTGAGAAATGTTCTTGTATGAGGGAAAATATAAAACTGTGGATTTCTCATAGTTTGAATTCGTTAATATGTCGTGGGCTGGAGTGATGATACTTGTCTTCGGGAAGAAGCTTATGGCGCCATTTTCTATTGCCATTTTATATATCATACATATATATAAATGCATATATAACAGCAATAAGCGATTAGATTACATTACTTCGCCAATTACGAAACCATAATACGATGCCCACGTACGGGTGTGCCTGATGTTGGCAACTAGCAATTATCCGGATAAAGATCAGATAAACATTTAATATCTCTTATACATAATAACGTCATGGTTATAATTAATTCCTTTAACAATTCAATTACATTTTAAAGGTCGCCATTAAACTGTCTTATGAATCAATTTATTTATATGTATGAATTAATGATGGTATATTATTGATAAATGCCAATGACGTATTTTAATAAGTTTTTAAATATCAGAATGGTTCAGTTAGAAAACATGTTTATATAATCATACCAACCAAAACCATTGAATCGTAGAGTCACGCTGAAGCTATTACTGCTTTCAGCATTAATGGATGGGTCGACTGAGTAGTACCACCTGACCCACAGAAAAGCGACGTGAAGTAAAAGTGCTTACATTGTTGCGTTTCGTTCGGTTAGTGAGAGCGCCGGAGGCCTACCTTCATCCCGCCTTCCTAGTTCCTCTCCCCCTTCCCCACCAAACCAGGCTGGTTGCTGGTGTTTATGAACGGTGGTGACTGGTGACTTAACATCAGGTAACCGACCTGTTCATTTACCTCCTATAATAAATTAAAAAAAGGTACGGCTTTTTCTACCTAATTAGCAGTTGAAAATATCTCGTAAAGCGCGTATACGTATGTTCCTGCTAATGAGCATCAGACACCCCTTTCTAGCTTTAGAGTGTATACCATATTAGACCATATTATTTAACATCAAATAAGTTTGTAGTGAAATGCTAAAACTTATCAAATCCAATACCAAATCAAAAACGCTTTATTCAGTTTAGGCCCTAACAAGGCTCTTATGAACGTCACAACTACCACTGGTTCGGAAAATAACCCAGTCATCGAGAAGAACCGACAAGAAACTCGATCTGATACATCTTTCTAACATATATTCCTAATATATCATACAACAGGTTTTAGTGGATGTACAGAGAGGAGTCAATACCTGGTTTCATCACCGGTCACATATTGATTCCCTCTATAATAAACATTCAACACCAAAACTTGCTTGACATGGTCCATAAACTTACAGTCCAGCAAATCGGTAATAGATTTTGGGACTTTCTTGTAAAACCTAACACTATTACCTAAAACACTATTGCTGGTTTGAACAAATCTCGATCGTGTAACGACCATTTTTTAGATCAAGCCGGTCTTTCACAAGATGCAATTTTTCAAAGTTTTTGTGGACATAAATTAAATTATTAAGAATATGTTGGGAGAGTAGACTTAAGATACCTAATTCCTGGAACTTTATTTCCAATGATTCGCGAGGTCCCATGTTATATATGTGCTTTTTGTAATAAAAATAAGGTGTTTACCTTTGCAGCCATCCCTCACAGCAGAATACCATATTATAGTATAAAAAATAATCATGTCTCGATATAAACTGCAGAAAGTATTCTATATATAACATATTAGTCTCTGCCCGCGACTTTGGGCTAACGCTAACACGAAGCGGAAGCTGTCAAGGAAAAATAACCCTGATTTTGAATCATTCTTCATTGGCGCTCTGCTCCAATTGGTATTAGCGTGATGATATATAGCATATAACCATCCTCGATAAATGAGCTATATAGCACAGAAAGAATTTTTCAAATCGGACTAGAAGTTCCTGAGATTACCCCCTACAAAGTCACAAACTGACGTCACAAAATCACAAACTTTAGCTCTTTATAATATTAGTATAGATATAAATTATTTAACTCCTCAAGTGGATTCTTAAAAATACTTCTTTGGTGCTACAAATATTGTAGAATGAACTCCCGTCCAAACTTTAGACATCCATTCTATAATCTTCTATATTCTATTATGCATTGTCATTCATTATTATTAGACAGGCTAATAGCAACGAATTACTTAAAAAGCTGAATCTTATTAAATATACTAGCCGCTGCTCACAGCTTTGTTTTCCGTGAAAATGGCTTATTTATAATAATATACCTGTTTTATGTCGGTTAACTGTGGCCCGTTTTTTATATTTTAGATTATATTTTAATCTTACTACTAACCTCTATAACTTTTTTAATAATTTAAATAATACTCTGAATTTTTTTCTGTCTGGTAGTGAAAGTCTCATTAAAATCAGTTTAGCTGTTTCTGTGGTTGAATCGGACTAACAACAAACATTTTTATCCTAGTTTTTTGTTATTTTAGTTATTAAAGTAAAATAGGATTCAAACTAAATCACGCACTAGAAAGTGTGATTCCTAATTTGAATAATTCCCAGAAACAAATCTAAGATAGTATATATTTACAAGATATTTTATAATAGTCGTATTAAAAAGATGGCTTAAAATCACATCAATTAAATGATTTGAAATACGTTTTACGCTTGAATTACTTACTCAACTACTAACTAGATAAGTTCTACTTAACTCCGATATAACTTTATCATCTTATTACAGTATGATTTTATGGGAATATTTACGCTTTCTTGAATCTACCAGCATTTTAAATATACCGAATTAAATTTTACGAATAGTTGATATTTGGAATTATTATTCCGATTTAGAAAAATATTTCTAATAGATATTTAAATATAGGTTGATGGTTTAATAAACGTTTGTAGTCCGGTGAAGCTGTTAAGACCTTGCTAGGTCAATAGCGTAGTCATATCGAAAAAAAAGGTTTTATAAACGTCCTAGCTTCTGCCCTCGACTTCGTCCACTTGGAATAGTTACTTTGTTCTAACGCTAACACGCAGCGGAAGTTCTAAGCAATAACAATTTTGAAACACTCTTCATTGGTACTCTGCTCCTATTTGTCTTAGCGTGATGATATGCAGCCTATAGCCATCCTTGATAAATGAGCAATCTAACACTGAAATAATTTTAATTTTTCAAATCGGACCAATAAGTATTTCCTGAGAATGACGCGTTCAACCAAACAAAGATAAAAATGGAGGGTATAGCTTTGAAGTATAGATGATATACATACTTTGTTTAATTATTATTGGATAATGAATAATGGTATGAGAATAAAGTCAACTTTATACTAGGGTAACGAAATACCACTTCAGGCATAGTGTTCTTGAAAAATTTTCTTCGCGGTTCAAAAATTTTAAATTGTATGTTGTTAACATTTGAATAGACTTCTTTAAAATGAAAAGAATTACGTCATAATCTGATTTCACTCTTTCTTATGTTTCGGGTCGTCTATATTATACGCCATGAAGCCAGCCGCGTCCGATTGCCAGTTTTTAATATATGTAGTCCACGAGAGTATAACGTCGAGTACACAGCATCAATCAAACGGTAACGCCCTCCAGAGGATGGACGAGGGCACATTCCGTGACACGGGTCATATGTTAACGGATGACCTCGTGTGTCAGTCATGTGGGGTATTGGTTAATGGATTATGCATGTGTTTACGCATATAAGGTACAATTTTTTTTAATAGATTTTTTATTAGTATAATATTTCTCTGCATTCAATGGTATTTCGGTGTATAATATACACACTTTTAATGATTTTTTGATCTGGATATATTAACAGGGTAATAAGTTATTGTTCTTGAAATATCTCTCATGTATTCACGACACATATATATCTATGTATTTCAAAAAGTTACATCTATGCTAATATTATAAAGCTGAAGAGTTTATTTGTTTGTTTGTTTGGTTGAACGCGCTAATCTCAAGAACTACCGGTCCGATTTGAAAGTTTCTTTTAGTGTTAGGTAGCCCATTTATCGAGGATGGCTATAGGCTACATATCATCACGTTAAAACCAATAGGAGCGGAGCACTAATGAAGAATGTCTCAAAATCGGGCTATTATTAGAGCATCCGCTACGTGTCAGTGTCAGTATTATATGCGTTGCCATGGTAACATGATAACATTGTATCGGAAATATTATCAGGGTTTATTTTGTGTTCCTGTTCAAAAGTTTATTCTACGTTATTTTTAATTCCAATGTATGTAGTACGTTGCTATCGCAAACATTTTTAAAGTCTATTTTGTGTTGCTATTTTAAAAGGTTAGTAGTAATAATATTCATCCAATAAGACAGGCGAAGGAATTAATCCATACTACCAATTCCGAAGTTGTCAATATAAGTCAATCTCTCAATAAAGGTCATATAGGTCAATATAGTTCTTATGTATTCTCTACCCAGTTTACTTCTATGTCTAAGTAAATGTAAAGGTATAACCGCTAAATCTACCATATAATATTTCGTAAATTTTTATCTTCTTAATTTTCAAGACTCCAGAATACATGCTCCGTGGTATTATTTTTCATTCATTTCACTTATGCACAATAAACAAACCACATTACATATACCACCAATTTAGACACAAAATAGAGTCAAATAAAACAAGATTATGAATAAAATATAAAATCCCCTACATGACAGACTTATCCCGCCAAAAACTCCTCAAAAAGTTTATTCTACATTAGTTTTGTTACCAATTTTTGGATTGTGATATATTACGTATTATAAGAATAAAGTGTGTCTATATAATATCAAAATAAATACTTTTTGATGAATACATATACCAGCGGTGCTACAAATATCAAGCTTTTTTTTTAATTCTGTCGATATGTCAGTTTGTTTATTTGTTCCGGGTAATCTCCAAAACGGCCGGACCTATTTGAACGGTTTTTTTTCTTAGAAATTACTACGCTATTGACCTAGCAAGGTATAAACAGCTTCAACGGACTACAAGTAATATTTGAACCGGAATTTTACGGGCAAATAACTAACTAATAAGCTGTTTTATTTTAAGCTAGCGGGTTCTGCAGACGATACCCGCCCTGATAATAAGACAAACTATACCTAAACCTTGCCCAAGAATCATTTTATATATTGGTAAAAACGGCATGAAGATGCGTTTTTGATCTTATCGCGAACAAACATATAGAGAGACGTGGAACACGACTTTGTTGACACTATGTTGTGATGAACTGTTATCAGTGCATTCGTATGTGTGAAATTGACCAAGAATATGTCGTTCACTGTAAACATGCGCATGTGACGTACATTGTACTGGACTCCAAGAATAAATATAATTGAAAGTCATATGTTTATATGTGATTTAAATTATATCAAGGTATATTATTAATATTGATTATATCAAAAATATGGACATATTATATGTATATAATAAAAGATTTAACACATATTGTTCGATAATGTATAGCTTAATATTTTAATTACTTTCTTATATAGTGTAAGTGAGCACTGAGGGTGATACATAGATAGTAGTTTAAAGTTCCAGCTATGTGGCTTATGATAAATCTCATCCCATTCGATACACTATTAGTATTCACATATATAATGTACATGTTACCTGTTACTGTAGATGATGTGCGCGTCATACTTACAAATATTTTTAAAGAGTATTATTGTTATTTACATATCTAATAACAATTTTACATTATAAGTTATATTATAAATTTGTTTAATATATTCAAAAAACGCATGCGAAGCCGCAGGTAACAACAGCTAGTTTTATATATTTTCATACGTTTTTTCAAACATGTTAAATTTATCACCAACGCGTCCATTACATACATGTTTACTAAAATTGATTATATAGTTAACCCAAATTTATATTTATATTTATATATATATTATATTTAATTTATATATAATTAAAGTGTAAAATATCTCATTTTTATATTTAAATAACTTAACGACTTACCCCGGTTATGTTTGGATGCAATGTGTGTGATTATAGTGACCTTTTTTTTAACTACGATTTAACTGTTACGATTGAACTGGTTCTTTACAGTTCTAAAAATGGCTGTTCATGATTTTAATTTTTATTTAATCGTATGGCTAAATAACTATATAAATAAATAATAAAAAAATTGTGATACCTTCAAAATATTTATTAAAACAATAAGCTGCAAAAAGTAACTTACTGTTAATTAAAGCTAAACGTCACAAAATTAGTTTTTAACAGGATACGAGATAATACTATACTAACTAAAATAGTATCGCAATAAATCAATTACTTTTTAATATTACATAAAAATTAAAAAGAGAAAATATGAAATTATTAGGTTATTCTTCATTATTATATGTGTAAATGTTTGGTTGAAATATTTTTTAAATCAAAAGTCCTTAAAAACTTTATTGTAAAAATTATATTTTTAAAAACTATTTTTGTGTTTTATTATTTATAGTGATCACTTCCTAATATAATAATATATTTAAATTCTAAAACCAAGTGACAAATGGGGTGTCTATTTGACGTGGTCTTACCCTATAAAAATAGTTCATTCGGTAACTTACCATCAGGTTGACTGTAAGTTTGTTTACTAATTTAATAATATAATAATACATTGGAAAATATATGTCAAAATGCAATCCATACAATAGATATTACAGTAAAAATCTTTACTTCGAACAGAGATAGCACTAAATGTCCCATTTGAAAATTCTCCGAGGGTGAGAGGGACGGCATTCGGTGCAATGTTCATTAAAGAGGGTCAGTGTAGGCTTTAGGGGTGTAATTTCTCCCTACTCACCCCTGGAGATATTGTGGTCGTTTTTTTAATTTGCTTTTATATTTCAGGGTTGTGGAAATTCTCATTTATTTTCAAATTAAAATAGTATATTCCAAATTTGTATTAACGTTCAATTTGATATCTCAATAGATAGAGAGATTGAATTCTGATGTATTTTTTTCAACCTCTGAAACCTTACTGGTTCTCTATTCAGTTTTAATTTGTGGGAGAATTGCTCACAATTGGCACTTGGTATCACAGGATCACCAATTTAAATCTCTAGAAATCCTTTTGTGAAATTGTGATTTAGAGTTTCCAAGACCAGGAAATTGTTGTAATTAAGTCCTTAATAAAGGTCAATACGGATGGATGAATTTGTACTTCTAAGACCAGACTAGAGGTCTTGTAAGTGAACAAAATATAAAACTTAAGTATTCCTTAAAAATACGGTGTCTGTCTGTTACCAATTCTATAGATAACACCGATTAACAAGATGTCCTGGAAGTTTCACAAATATTGTGATTTTCTTAATATTATTTTAACATTAGTCGCGAATTTGTTCTCGTGAAATTAGATTTTATGATTATTAGATTATTTTATGGGAGTTGTGTTTTGTTTGGATTAATTTTAAACTCTTTGTTTTTTAAGTGTACTTTTCGTTATTATTAATATTAACACCAATTTTACCAATTTTGAATTATGACCAATTTTAATATCATTGTTCGTCAATTTAATAGAGTAACAACTATTTGTAGCTTGGATAATACTTTGATAAATATTTTATTCATCAGTAAAAGTTTTGGTTAAATTGGTTCAACTGTTTCGGACATAATCCTGGAAACAATTGACATTCTAATTAGGTTGGAAGGAAAGCAGTCGTCTCTGGTTGGTTCTTTATGCTTAGCTGCTCCGGGTCTTATATGATCTTACTGTTACTGTTATGGAGATGGGTATCTACATACAAAAAACTGTTAAACACGTTTAGAAATAAACATAGTTGTCGGAATATACTGACTTATTTCAAGCGAGCTGTTGATAATACTTCACTAACTTGTAATTTCACCTGATAACAATCTTCCATGTTAATTGACTGATCTAAGATGGTAAATTTGCTAAAAATAGAAAGGGAACTGGTTTCCAGTACAGCTGTCTGAACGCGATTATTAGTGGCAATAGCCAGGCTGGTTTAGAAAAAGCCTACGTCCAAAAAGTTCTGGCGTATTTGCAAGGATTTGACTCCAGTTCACTCGGTGTTAGAACACGTCAATTACATGAATGTTTGACTTCCTATGACGTGATGGCTCAGCGGTGTATCGGTGATCATTTAAAGTATCAAACAAAAAAGAATGGCACAACTATAAATTTAAATATTGAAAAAATTTTCTTTCTCTTCTTTTCAGATTTAGACAACCCTGAGACCTCAAGACATCGCCGGGAGGCGCGGCGTCTTATCAACGAATTAATTCTAGACTAACGAAGACCGGAGACCGCCCCGCGATTAACACAACCACCCCTTAAATGAAACCTTTATTAGTGATAGAAGTGGCATTAGAATTGGATTATTACAGAATTCAGTATATTCTTGTCTGTCTGTTAAAATGTCTATAATTAAATATTCCTTTACTTTCTAAGTCACTATTAAATTTGCTTGCAATAACGTACCTAAATATACAGTGGTCTTAGGTCAAGATTTTTTTTTGTGCGTGATTACCATGTAGGTGACTGAGTAATTAGGTTACTCAGAATAATTGAATTGTGAATATATCTCTGCACTTGTTTTTTTTTTAATAATTTAGTTAATTTTTAGGGGCTTTTATTCCACCGAACATATCAGCCTTATTGTTCATCCTCCCAGTTACTTTGGTATTTTGAATTATTTTGTGGAAATTTATTCACAAAATAAAGAATTTGCTTAAATATCTTGTAAATAGCTACTTAGGAAGGTTGCATAAGCCGGTGAACGTAATCTATGTCTATTTACTTTGTAGTAACAAATTAATTCTCACTACAGAGGAAGTGTTTACTTTAGAAATAGGTTTTATAAAAATCCTTAGTCTATACTAATATATAAAACTAAAGAGTTTGTTTGTTTGGTTGAACGCGATAATCTCAAGAACTACAGATCTGATTTGAAAGTTTCTTTTAGTGTTAGATAGTTCATTTATCGAGGATGGCTATAGGCTACATATCATAACGTTTAAACCAATAGGAGCTGAGCACTAATGAAGAATGTCTCAAAATCGGGCCATTTTGGAAGCTTTCGATGCGTGTTAATGTCAGTACTATATGCGTTGCCATGGTAACGCGATAACAATCTCTCTCACATATTTTCATGGTTTATTTTGTGTTCCTATTAAAACAGTTAATTCTACGTTATTTTTGTTTCCAATTTTTAATTATACGTGGTACGTTTATATCGCAAACATTTCTAAAGTTTATTTTGTGTCGCTATTCAAAAAGTTTAACAGTGATATTATTCATCCAATAAGATAGTCAAAGGAATTAATCCATACTGCCAATTCTGCAGTAGTTAATATAGGTAGTTTTTTTCTATATCCAAGATAATGTAAAGGTATAAGCGCCAAATCCTCTATGTAATATTTCGTAAATTTTTATCTTCTTAATTTTCAAGACAACAGAATTCATGCTTCGCGGTATTATTTATCTTTCATTTCATTGATGCACAATAAACGAACCATACTACATTAAACTCTACCAATTTAACACAATATACAGATAAGTAAGACAAGATTATGAATAAAATATAAAATCCACTACATGACAGACTAAAATCCCGCCAAAAACTCCTCAAAAACTTTATTCTACGTTAGTTTTGTACCCAATTTTTGATTTGTGATATATTACGTATAATAAAAGTAAAGTGAGTGTATTTTATATTAAAAATATCCGTGATGCTACAAATATCAACATTTTTTTTTATTCTGTGGATATGTCTGTTTTTTTTTATTTGTTACGGGTAATCTCCGAAACGGCTGGACCTATTTGAACTGTTTTTTTTTCTTAGAAATGACTACGCTATTGATCTAGCAAGGTCTTAATAGCTTCACCGGACTACAAGTAATATTTGAACGGGAATTTTACGGACAAATAAGTAACTAATTAGCTGTTTTATTTTAAGCTAGCGGGTTCAGCAGACGTTGCCCGCCCTGATAATAAGACAAACTATACCTATACCTTGCCCAATAATCATTTTATATATTGGTGAAAACGGTATGAAGATGCGTTCTGTAGTTTTTGATCTTATCGCGAACAGACATATAGACAGACGTGGAACAGGACTTTTTCTTACACTATGTAGTGATAAGCTGTTATCCGTGCCTTCGTCCATGTGAAGTTAATCAAAAATATGTTGTTCACTGTAAACATACACGAGCTGTACTGGACTCCAAGATTTTTTTATACCAAAAGGTAGCAAACAGGCTGACGGCCCACCTGATGGTAAGTGGTTAACGTCGCCTATGAACAACTGTAACACCAATGGTATCGCTGTTGTAATTGAAAGTCATATGTTTATATGTGATTTAAATTATAGCAAGGTATGATAATAACTTAATTATATCGACACTATGGACATATTATATCTATATAATAAAAGATTTAACACATATTGTTCGAAAATGTATAGCTTAATATTTTCATTACTTTCTTATATAGTGTAAGTGGGCACTAAGGGTCATATATAGCAGTTTAAAGTTCCAGTTATGTGGCTGATGATAAATCTCTTCCCATTCGATTCACTATTCGTATTCACATATATAATGTACAAGTACATGTTACCTGTTACAGTAGATGATGTGCGTGTGATACTTACAAATATTTTTGAAAGAGTATTATTGTAATTTACACTAGATATGTGATCAACATTTTACATTTATTTAATATATTTAAAAAAAAACGCGTGCAGAGCCGCGGGCAACAGCTAGTAATATTATAAAATTAAACGAATTTGTTTGTTTGTTAGGGTTTAACAACTAAATAACTCAAGTGATCATCATTTAATTTCGAACTTATTGGATTAAATATTCTGAGTGTGACAAGAGTAAGACAGATATATATGACAGTAATAAATGCCATTCTGTTTGTTTTAAAGAAGATCAGAAAGTGTGGGAATGTGAGAGAGATATTGTTTCCCGGTCGTGTGGCAGGAAATATTATATTCCAGTCTAAATTTTGGGTATTGTTAGTAATTATATATTATAAAGAAGGTGTTAATAATTTAAATAATTTTATTTAATAATTTAAATATTTTTAAAATTTAAATCTGGCCCGGTTTTCACGCGTGTATTGGCACTCGAAGCAATAATTGAACATACACCTATATAATTTTATATACATACTAGCGGGCCCGCCCGTCGGACGTTGTCTTGCAGCGCCACCTACCAGGTCCAATCTAAACCATTCTCAGATTCACTGAAATATGCATAGAATTTTTTACCAAAATCGGTCCAGCCGTTTAGGAGGTGTTCAGTGACATACAGACGTACAGAAGAAATTTATATATAAAGAAGAAGATATAAGATGTAGTTTCTGAATTTATTTTCTGTCTTCAAAATTATACTCGTACAATTCCTTATAAACCAATAGTCGCAACGATTTCCTAGTAGTTTTAAAATGTGCCCGTTTATTCCTGCCATGTCTGTACGTTTCATGTTTCTACACTCCGAGGTCCGAGCGGGTGGCATATTAAGACGAAGTTGGAAGTAAAAAAAGGCGAAAAAGAGTTTTATATTCTCTCTCGAATGGGAAGAAATAGGAAAATCTTTCTCATTTAGCTCACCAGTGCAGGCCGGGGAGTCGTCCCGGCCGCACTGCGAGTGTAGTTTAAAACTTAATAGTTAACTGATACCGCGGTATTAATTATGTGGGATTGTGCTCTGTTTATGTATTAACCCTTGGATGAGTGTTATACTATTATCATTGTAAAATAAAACATATTTATACAAGTCGAATATTGACGTTTAGATCTCAGTTAATTATGAGTATTGAGGCGCCGACTTTCTAGTTGTCACGCGCGTCAAAGTCAACAGCAACAAATAGTGATGTGGTACCCCATTTTCTAATTTAAACGATTCAAACACACGCACATCAGAATCAGTCAGCAGCTCTAGCATCGAAATCATGACAATCTAACAAATTCGAGCAAGCTCAGCGGACAGCCGTAACACTGTGAAAGATGTTGGAGTACGTGCAATGGATCCTCAATGTTGCTAGCTGGCTCTGAACATAGGTTGTAAACGTTCTCCTAAGACTCTCTGGGGTCCTCCAGAGTAACAGAGCGCCATTTCGACGGTGCTCATACTACAAGTGCTGAGGCGTGTTATTGAAGCAATGTGATAAGTTTGTGATTCATATTTGAAACTGGTAAGGTTCTTATATTTTACGCTTGTACTGTCTCGAAACTTTTATGATGTCTGTGCTTTTGATTTCGTGTAGGTGCTTTTTTTTCTCACGGAAACTATTCGCTTTATCTGTATTAACTATTGGCTTGAATTTCTTATGTGAAATAAGTTGCTCGTCTCTATTTTGCATTAGTGTTCTAACGAAGAAAATGTTACAAAATCTGTCGTTTATGGTACGACCGTGTAATTAAAAAAAAATAGTACCAAAACAACGAAAAACAAACTTTCAATTCTGTCTCAATATATGGAGATACTTCAATCCGAATTTTTCACTTTTACGTATAATTTTTCGAACATTTTCTTTCATACAAACTTTGTTCTGATTATTTTAAAAAGAAAAAAAAACAAATAGGTCCAACAATTCGGACGAGATGCGTGGTGCGTTTGCGATTCAGCAGTTGATTTGTATGTACATAAATACATAGATATTGTAATTTTTTTCAACCGTTCCATCAATATTACATTTAATTTGACATTTAAGTTAAATTTGTTAACTTATTTCATCATTACTAGCTAGTTTGTAAGAAAACTCGTAATTATATGTAGCGTAGAGAATACTTTGAAAATGCCTGATGTTTAAAGAGGTGCTGGTTTAGGTTTTGCGGTAAAGGAAAATTCGTACTCATCGTGGTCTGGATGATGCGGGTTTAAATATGCACTTCACTCGCGACGTTATACACATATATTCAGGACATTCTATTATACTTACTATTACTACTATGATATATAATATACTATATACACTAAGCTTCATAGTGTAATTAACGGTGAGTGCAGTAATTTTGTGTATGCGTATGCGACGTATCGTTTCGTCCGCGATCAAGATGGAGGCGAAAGTAAATTGTAGGAAGGAAGGAAGGTGGGCGGAAGGGTAGCTTGTGCGTTGAGAAACGTAAAAAGTGTAATGCGCGCCAACAATGCCTATGTGTGTCTATCAATTTTTTTTATATCATAGGAGGCACCATCCTCTCACAGAAAACCGAAGTGAAGTAACAGTGCTTGCATTGTTGCGTTTCGTTCGGTCAGTGAGAGAGCCGGAGACCCACCTATTCTCCTCTTTCCCTTACTCCTTCCCTTCCTGTCCCCCCCGCCCTCCTCCCAAACACAGGCTGGCAACGCACTTGTGACTCCCCTGGTTGTTGCAAGTGTCTATGGACGGTGGTGATCATCTAACATCAGGTGACCCATCCGCTCGTTTGCCTCCTATGATATAAAAAAAAAGACAAACGAACAGATGGGTCACTTGATGTTAGGTGATCACCACCGTCCATAGACAATTGCAACACTAGAGGAGTTGCAAGTGCATTGTCAGCCTGTGTTGGAGCTGTGGGGAGAGGAAGGGAAGAAGAAAGGGGAGGGTAGGTGGGTCTTCGGTGCTCTCATTGACAGAACGAAACGTAACAATGAAAGCGCTGTTACTTCACGTTGCTTTTCTGTGGGACAGGTGATACTACCCTGGGCGAGCCGACCCATTCATGCTGAAACCAGTTATAGATTCAGCGTGGCTCTTTCAGTTACAGTAAAGTATACTTTAAATTGCTTCATTCGTTTAGTAGTTTAGTCCATAGACAACAGACTCTTTGATTCTATTTCTATGTGTAGCGTACTATTCTAAAATATTTAAATGAGTAAGTATTGTATCAAGATGAAAAGGTGTTGTATTTTTCTTTGTAATGATTAGTTGACAATCATCTGTCATCAGTAGCGGGTGATGCTACGTTGTTGGTGTTAATTTTTTATTGGTATTCAACTTTCAAGACTGTTATTCGAAATTCCAATTTAATTCAGTAATTTCCTAAACTATTCGTGGTTTACTACAATACAGCTCGGCATTAATATTTTTCAAAATTCGCAATGATATATCTATGTCCTGTTTTTGATTTTACATATATCTGTACTTATATTATAAAGAGGTAAAGTTTGTGAGTTTGTGACGTTGTAGGGGGTAATCTCAGGAACTACTGGTCCGATTTGAATAATTCTTTCAGTATTATTTAGCTCATTTATCAAAGATATATCATCATGCTAAGACCAATAGGAGCTGAGCACCGGTGTAGAATGTAGAATAGTGTAGTATTTCAAAATTGAGATTTATTTTCTTCTTGAGAATTTCCGCCGCGTATTGGCCTTAAGCCCAAAGTAACTAATCCACGCGAACGAAGTCGCGGGCAGAGGCTACCAGTGTATATAGGATCGCTGACCACAACAACTACTACTTCCGGCAAACCTGAGCCACTGCTTAAAGTAAAACAAAACAACATTTAACTATATTTTTGTCGAAAATAAATCTATATATAAATACCTTAACGTGTTAGAAGAGTCATCATAGCGTGCCGGTATTATATTATGATTTCGAAAAACACAATATGAATTTACATCGTATACGATCATCGGACTGGCCTTCTACTGGTTATCTGAAATAAAAAAAACCTATATTACCCCATTAAAAGCATTTGAAACAATAATCCGGCAGCAAACTCGGCAAGGGTCATATTCTTTCCAACAAAGTGTACCCGACCTTCGTTATCCCTAAAACCTACACGGCGAAAAATTTCATTTCAATAGGTGGGGCCCGATACCCGCTCCAAATAACCCTGGACCCGGCTTAATATGCATTAAGGGTATTTCCGAATTTTCTCCAGTAAAAATGTATGAGAACAACCGAACCGTGACGTATAAGTGGATTATGCTCGTTGTCCCGCTCTAACACACTGCGCCGTCCCTTTTGTCTAATGTGCGAATATTTGGGTTAATATGGAGTGAGATTTTGTAGAGAAAGTATTTTGATCTGATCTCTACATTCTTTTAATACAAACCTCATGATGAAAACTATTGTTTAAAGCTGTATTTTATTTTACTTTGGGTATTATTTAAGTATTTTATATTTATGCGTATACAGGTCAAATATATTTATAACTAGCGGATACGGCAGACGTTGTCCCGCCCTGATAATAAAAAAGTCTTGATAAATTATACGAGTAGACCTTCCACATTTACTTTGTCTACTTTTGACAACCGGATGGAAATCCGTTCAGTAATTCTGGAGTTTATCGCGAACAGACAGACAGACAAACAAACTTGGCAGATCGTACATATATTTTTATTCAGTAGACATTAAATAGAATAATTTTCAAAAGTTACAGGTTCTCCAGAACCGCGTTCTACGTAAAGTTACCGGTGCCCCATAGTAAGGATCTTCACAAGGATCTGGAGATGCCTTCTATCTGGGCGTACATTAAATCCCTTACTAGTAGTTACTTCGAAAAAGCCGCGAATCATCCCAGTCCGTTAGTGGTATCCGCTGCAAAATACGAAACCGTACCTAGCGCTGCTCGCTACACAAGACGCCCGCGACATATTTTTATCTATCCTCCCGATGAAATAACGGCAGCGAACGATCAGTACCAGCCTGTCTCTCCAAACAGAGCGTGTTCACGCCCACATCCGCGTAACCACAGATCACGCCGCCGTGGTCTGGGGGTAAATTTCGCTCCCGCACACCAAATTAGGTCCCCCTCGGCAGCGACTCAAGCCTAGATCCGTGCCCTCGGTGTGGAGCCCTTAAGTACGCTGCTCGCGCTACACAGTGACACAAAATCTTAAATCACTGTGACAACGTTACATATATCACCCCCAAACACATGCACGCATACATGCTAACACATGAAAGTGGAAGGGTTTTGTTTGTTTCTCTTATCGAATACGATATATATATATAAGAGTTGTTGAGGTATGTATGCTTGGTACACATATATGTTTCAACAACACACATATATATATATATATATATATTAATAGTAAGCTTAGCTTAGGTTAGCTCAGATAGGTCGTGAATTGGGGTGCACTGTCAGAGAGCCTCCGCGTGGCGCACCCCGGGCAACGTCGGGCCAGTTGACCGGTGGCTGATCTCTGACCTGAGGATGGTGTGTGAGCGGTACCCTCAGTACCGGGCTGGGGCGGATGAGGGCTCATTTCGAGCCCCAACGGCCCAGTTCCGGGTAGCGGCCGGCGGGGTCGGTGTGTTTACATTGACCTCGGCGGGCGTACCGCGAACTAGACGAGACGTAGAAGACAAAGATGGCAAGTACAAATGAAGAGTTACTACCCCAGGAGGGTACCGGCACTGCCGGAGAATCCCTCCCCGGACCCTCGGGTCCGGGCTGCCCCTTGTTCTCTGGGGAGGGGGGGGGGGCAAATTTGTGCTCAAAATCAATAACGAAACGACGACCTTGGCTGATAATATTGAGGATGATCTTTCATGTGATACGGACGATGTTGCTTCGGAAAAAACAAACCTGGCGTGTCAACGGACTAATGATAAGTTGTCTGGAAGGGGTAAGGCTGTGCCGCTTGTGGTGCTGGAAAGAGCGCCATCTCTGGACCGTCTCTCGGTGTCGAGCGTACGCAGCGGGGAAACGTTGGTCTCGGTGCAATCTGCCGATGGAGGAGAGGCTTCCCATCCAATCCCGGCGGGCGACGGCTGTGCGAAGTAGGCAAGCGTTAATAAGCGCCAGCGCCAGGATGGATCTTCGGATGAGGCGAATACAGAAGCCCCGACGGTAGGTGCAGCGGGAGTGAGTAGAGGTAGAGGCAGAACACGATACTCCAAGCGTTTGGCCACTTCTAAACTCTCAGTGCTTGGGGAGGCCGACGACTCGTACGACCGGGCTCTCTCACGTTGTTCCACTCGGACGGCCACCGAAGAGAGCGGGCAGGAGAAGGAGGAGGAGTCCCACAAGAAGCCCTCCAACTCTCAGACCTCGGACCCTAAGCCCTCTGATCCGCAGCCTTCCAACCCCTCAGAGCCTCGGAAGAAGCCTGAGCCGCTGAATCTGGAGGGCCTTGACGCGGACAGGCTGAAGGAGCTGGCCAGCGGACAGGCAGCCACCATCGTCGAGGTGGCGACAAAGTCGACCAACGTGAAGGGGACACTTATCAGGGCCCTGAAGAGGGCAGCCCTGATCCTCCAGGAGGTGGTGGAGATTCTGGCCCTTCGCACGGTGGACGAAGAGAACAGGCGTCTGCAGCGTGAAGCTCGAAACCTCCGGAGCCATAATGCAAAGCTGCAGGAGGAGATCCTCGCCTGGCGACGGAAAGAGAGCGAGATGAAGAAGATGCCGCCTCCTCCGCCGCCGCCGCCTCCTCAGCGGCCTCCTTAGCGACCTCCTCCGCGGGCTCCCTCGGCGCAGCCTCAAGAGTGGGAGGAGATAAAGAGCTCGCTACTGCGAGCAGTAGGGGAAATGATGGATGCCAAATGGCATCCATCAATGACCGCCTCCTCCCACCTAAGGTGCTGAGGCCGGCGCTCAGAGGTGATAGGAGGGAAGCCGCTCCCGGCCTCGCAGTGGAACCTGAAAGGCCTTCAGCGCGACGTTCCGTCACAAAGGGACCTGGAAGCGAACTCAGGGTAGAAGTCGCCCCGGGGTCGCCCAACCCTTCCCAGAGACCAGCGCCGCCTTTAACAGCCTCAGCCCCAGAAGATACTGAGGCCTGGTCGGTAGTGGTACGCCGAAGCAAGAAGAAGCCAGCGGCAGCCACAGCTAAACCCCCAGGCCCGGGCCCTCAGGCTAAGGGCAAAAAGAGGAGGAAGCGCAGGCGGAAGCCGAAAGACAGGCTTGCTCCCCCGCGCTCGGCTGCAGTCCTTATCACTCTGCGGCCGGAGGCAGCTGAAAAGGGCGTCACTTATGCAGACGTCCTGCAGAAGGCTCGGAAGGAGGTTTCGCTTCCCGAGTGTGGCACTGCCGATATGAAGGTCCGGACAAGCGCCACGGGTGCAAAAATGCTCCAGGTGCCTGGCCTCATGGCAGCCCCGCAGGCCGACAAGTTGGCCGTTAAAGTGAGGGAGGCGCTGGACGGACTGGCCACCGTAGTGTGACCGGTCAGACGAGCCGACATCCGGGTCCTGGATATCGAGGACTCGGTGACGTGGGACGAAGCCGTGGAGGCGATTGTCCAGGCCAGTGGATGCGAACTTACCAACATAAGGGTGGGTGAGCTCCGCGCCCAGGGAGAGGGAACCAATTCTCTTTACGTCTCCCTCCCCGTGGACGGGGCGCGGCAGCTGGTCGAAGCCGGTCGCCTCAGGATTGACTGGAGTATGGCCCGAGTGGTGCACCTGGAGCCAAGGCCCCTCAGGTGCTATAAATACATGGGCTTGGGCCATACCCGGCCGAAATGTCCATCGGCCGTAGAGAGGAGGGATGCCTGCTTCCGTTGCGGGAAGGACGGCCACCATGCAGACACTTGCGGCGTAGGGAAACCTCAATGCGTCGTCTGCGTGGAGGCCGGCAGGCCAGCAGCTCACATCATGGGAGGGGGCGAGTGTAGGCCTCCTCTCGTGAAGGGGAAACTGCCCCTTTTTAAAGGGGCGCAAATGGAGGTAGCTGCTGTGGCTAGTTAATGGACTACATCCACAGCAGCTACCTTCAGTCTAACTTGAACCACTCCGCCGCCGCTCAGGACCTTCTCCTACAGGCGGTGGCGGAGTGGGACATCGACATTACCGTCGTCGCGGAGCCGTACCGCGTTCCGGATCAGCTTCACTGGGCCGGAGACGCGGATGGTTCCGTGGCTGTGTTGTCCGGGGGGGGACTACCCCTCTCAGTCAAAGAGAGGGGCTCCGGGTTCGTGGCGGTCGCCTCACAGGGTCTTGCGACCATCGGAATTTATTTCTCCCCGAACCGGGCAGAATGAAGAGTGGGCAGCCCAACATGGGTTGTCCCTCCTCAACAGGGGGAACGCATACACGTGCGTGCGACATAACGGGGGTTCGATAGTGGACCTAACGTTCGCTTCCCCGTCGGTCGCACGCCGTGTCCGGGGGTGGAGGGTGATGGAGGAGGTGGAGACCTTATCGGACCACCGATACATCAGATTCGAGGTCTCCACCCCCCACGATGTGCCGGCAACCCGCCCCTGGACGGGTGCGAAGTTCCCCCGTTGGACGACGAGCCGTCTCGACTTAGAGCGAGCGAGAGAGGCGGCCGTCGTCCAGGCCTGGGTCATGTCCCCTCCGGACACTGATATCGACGCGTCCGCAGCCCGCCTCCGTGACGCTCTCACGGAGGTATGCGACGCGTCGATGCCGCGAAGCGTACACCGTCCAAAGAGGAGGGCGGTGTACTGGTGGTCGCACGAGATCGCCGAGCTTCGTGCGGCCTGCTCCGCGGCCCGGCGGCTGTACGGGCGCAGTCGCCTAAGAAGGTCCAATAGGAACCCCGAGGAGGAGGCTCGGCTGTATGGCGACTCCAGAACCTGTAGGAAAACACTGCAGGTCGCCATCAGCCGGGCGAAAGACCAGGCATGGGAGGAGATGCTCCGTGAGCTGGAGAGGGATCCGTGGGGGCGCCCGTACAAGATGGCGCGGAGAAAGTTCCGCGGCCAGGCGCCCCCGGTAACGGAGACTCTCCAGCCGGAAGTCATTGAGAGGGTTGTGGGAGCATTGTTCCCCGACCCCCTGGAGCTCCTCCCTCCTCCCATGCCTCCTCCTCAGGCAGTAGAGGAGGCGCTGATTGACCCTCCCCCTATTACGGAGGCGGAGATGGGGAGGGCGATTGAGCGCCTCCGCACCGCCGGACACAAGGCACCCGGCCCTGACGGGGTCCCGGGCCGAGTGCTAGTCATTGCGCTGGACCATCTAGGAGGGTGGCTTCGGGAGCTGTTTGACCGTTGTTTTGCGGTCGGGCAGTTCCCGAGGCCCTGGAAGACTGGGCGGCTTTGCCTAATGGCGAAGGAAGGCCGCCCCCCAGACTGCGCATCTGCGTACCGGCCCCTCGTATTGCTGGACGACACTGGGAAGGCGCTCGAAAGGATCGTTGCCTCCCGGGTCGTCCGGCACCTAGAGGAAGTGGGGCCGAACCTGTCGGACGCGCAGTTCGGATTCCGGTCGGGGCGTTCCATGTTGGACGCCCTGACCCTCCTGAAGAGGATCTCCACAGAGGCGACCTCTGAGGGCGAAAGGTTATTGGCGGTGTCCTTGGACATCGCCAACGCCTTCAACAGCCTGCCGCATAGCGTCATACGGGAGGCGCTCCGCTTTTTAGGAGTGCCCCCGTATCTGCGGCGGCTGTTGGAGGCGTACCTCGATGGCAGGGAGGTGGCCTTCGTGGACGCCAGAGGTCAGATGGTCCGGCGCAATACGGCGCGAGGGGTTCCACAGAGGTCGGCGTTAGGGCCACTCCTGTGGAACATGGGCTACGACTGGGTGCTCCACGGCGCGCTCCTTTCTGGAGCGCGCCTCATATGTTACGCGGACGACACCCTAGTCGTAGCCCGGGGGGAGATCTAAACGATCTGATGCGCCTGGCCACGGAGGCCGTCACTCTCGTGGTCGGGCGCATTCGAAGGCTGGGCCTCGAGGTGGCCCTCAATAAGATCGAGGCCCTTATGTTTCATGGGCCTCGGAAGGGGTCACCTCCGGGGGCCCACATCTGCGTGGAGGGCGTCCGTGTCAGGGTAGGGACCCATATGAAATACCTGAGCCTCACTCTGGACGGACGCTGGCGGTTCGAGCCCCACTTTAAGGGGCTCGGACCGCGGATAGTTAGGGCGGCAGGGGCCCTTGGACGACTCCTCCCCAACACGGGGGGGGCCGGGTGCCGCCTGCCGCCGCCTCTACATGGGGGTCATCCAAACCATGGCCTCTTACGGGGCACCGTTGTGGGTAGACGCCCTCAGCGCCATCAATATCCGCGCAGCACACATTGTCTGAGTGTGCTGCGTGGGAGGAGCAGCACCGCATTCTGACTGCGGCGGTAGGAGGCAACCTCTCGCTGCCGAGCGTGGTCGCAGCCATGCTCGGTAGCGAGGATGTCTGGAACGCAGTTGCCCCCTTCTGCGAGGAAGTCGTCTCGCAGAAGGAGGCGGCGGAGAGGGTCCGCGAGAACGACCCGCTAAGCGGCCATCTCCGCCAAAGGAGGACAGGGCCCCACCTTCCCATTGCACAGGTCCGGCAGACGAGAAGGAGACGGCCGGTGTGTACCCGGCTGTCTCCTTACAAGACGAGGCCCGGCGGCGGCACTTCTGCCGCTGGGCCACACCGCTGGGGCGGTACGATGAAGTCTATAGAGATCTCGTGCCGTCCCAACAATAGCGGAAGACGTACACCGTGGGGTTTTAGTCCGTGCGAGTCGGACATAACTCACCCTCTCCCCAGGGAGGGTGGGTATCCATAAGGGATTTCCCCTACGAAAAAAAAAAAGATAGGTCGTGAATTGCATATAACAGGCAACAGCCCAAGCCGAGGTGTTCTGTGCACCCTTGAACAAATAAAATCGGCTAAGTGCCTTAAGCGTTCGCCTAAGTAGTCCGGTGAAGCTGTTAAGACTTTGCTAGGTCAAAGCGTAGTCAGATCGAAAAAAAAAAACATTAAAAAGAGAAACTTATGAAATGGAAATTATTTGTAACTTTTTATTTAATTCAATTATTTTCCACTTTCTTATCTACATTTTGAATGTAAAAGAGATCATTTACTAACTATTAACTACATATTTTTTATCTTTATTTAATTTAGAGATCGTTGAGACCACAAGAATCATGTCCCATCCAACCCAAATTTTAGCATATTCACAAAAGACAAACGCAAAACGGATAAAATAATATTGAGTATTAAATAATTTTGAAGAACTTAAAAATCAATAGTAAATACTTTCAGCATGCTTAATTCTCTAATACCGGCAGTTAATTTAAAAATGATCACAGGTTCTGGCCATAATTAAATAAGACCGTAAATGCAGTCCTCGTAAAATACGTTGTTCCTTTTAGTTAAATTACCATTTAACGTTTACGATTGTGTCGTAAATTTTATATATCATTCCTCGTGCTCTTTGTCGTGGCCTTTGATATACACACCAGTGATTCTTTCGTGATGGTCGGTATAGATTGAAACAAGATATTTATTTATTAATTTCGTTTTCTGAGATAATTATGATAAATAATATAATATGCAGATTTATTTCACTATGTTAATTTCTTAATAATACCTGGAAGACAGAGCATAGCTCGGTTTTTTAAAAAATATTTTTAGATTAAAATAATCTGTTAGGTTTGCCTCAGAAAATTAGCATTTTTTCTGATTTTTTTTTAATAATAAAAAAGATATCTCTGTCACTCGGATACGAACTGGGATTAAACTGATTTTCGAAGCAGCCGATTTCCATCAGAGCTGTTTTTGTTTTGACAGCGGTGGCGAAATTTACCTTTATATTCTAGCTATATTTTTCATTGCATGAAAACTCAGTTAAAAAAGTTTTATATGAATTAAATCTAACTAGATCGATTTTCCTCAAATCCACCTACATACTAAGTTTCACGGAAATCGCTGGCACTGTTTCCGAGATCCTGAATATATAACAATATAAAAATATACAACAATTGCTCGTTAAAAGATATTAGATTTATATATAGAAAATGTTATCCTAAATTATATCTTCTCTACAACAATATATAACTAAGACTCATCAACGGTATCCATAATTATTTCAATGAGATATTGGTGTTTGTTTTTTTTTGGTACATGTCACAATGCATCTCTGTCTGTACGTTTGTCACTTTTTTTTCTCGAACTGACTACGCAAGGTATTAACAGTTTCACCGGACTACCACGTTTGTCACAGTAATTATTAGACTTCATATTCATTGTGGTATTACCTAATTTAAAATGTTATTGTAACTTATTTTATGTCTTTGATGTTAAATCATAATTATCTACATTTATCGAATACTCGGTCGCGACATTTAACGCTATTTTAAATGAAAATACTTGTTAATTATTCACCGATTGCAAACTTATCTACTATTTATTTTATTGAATTAATATACTATATGTTACAGACGTTGCTTTATATTTTTGATATGCATGTTGATAAAGTTCAAATTAGTACGTAAATACACTCTAATATTAAATTAGTTATGTAAAAGGGTTAAGCTATCCATATACAGAGTATAAATTTACTGTCGAGGCTTAATAAAATTTACATAACGTTAGTATCAAATGTAAAAAGTATGATAAAGATCTTGTGTAACATTAAACCTACGCATTAAACTGAAAATATGATCACGACTTATCAGTAAATTATTTATATAATTATATTACTATTTACCCTAATATAGTTAATATAACGTACAGAGTACAGCATTTGCTTGTGTAACTCATATCATTATAATAACGATCAGTCTGTTTCGTATATAAATCTAGTCTTTGGTTCTCTATTAGACCTTCGGTTCTTCTGATTTGGTTACCACTAGCTGTTCAAGTGATTCCGTCCGAGTGAAACCTAATATAAAAAACAGTGGCTAAAATAATATGAATGTAATACATCCACTTATGTGGTACTTAAGTCGCGTCATCGTCAAAATTACAATAACTTTTGATAGAGGGAACCGATATTAATGAAACCGAGACTAAATTTTACTCAAGGGTATGTACTTTAGCAGTCATGCGTATTTAAACAAACAGACAGACAAACAGACATTTATGAAATGTATTTTATTACTTAATCGAACTTCTGTTATATGAAGAATCACCAATTAAAATAAATTCCAACCTTGTACTGTTTATTTATTACAATATTTACAACATCAACACAAATAAATACAACTTATCATAAGCAATTAATCAGTGAATTATTAATTAATATAAATATTATAATAATTATATTTATATTAGTAGCGCATATACAGAAAAATAACAATTTGCATATATAATTTCTCAACAACATTACAATAATAAGAAGTTGCTGTTGGTTTGATATTTTTAGGTATATATTTATGAAGTGAAAACTTCTTAAGGTACGGTAAGCGTTATTTTTGGCTGGAGATAAATGTGTAATTTCGTGTCACGACATGCTATTAAACGCGACCGGTCATATTGCACTTGCGTCAGAATAGCAACGCGTAGTATAAGGGCCTGTGTCTATTTAATATTGATATTTTCCAGCTTGATTTACATTTCATTGATTAATAGACTTTATAGAATGTATATAATTATTGCTCCGAGTGCCAATAGATATGAAAACCACACTAGTGTTAATAATTTGAATAAACGAATTCCGAATTTCAAATATTATCATTCACATTACTATTCATTTAAAAATTTAAAAGAGAACATTTTTGTTTCATTGTTTTGAGTTTTCACTTCTGTCGGCAGTCCTTATGACTGCCTCGACTTTTTTTAATAATAAAAGCTGACTCCATAATTAACGAGCTTTATATCAAAGCGACCACGCCGCGCCGAGCCGGAGACAAAGACAGTGTGATGTAAGCATATTTTTCTGCAGAGGTCTTACTAAAATCAATACCTTCGTTCGGCAAACCAAAAATCATATCTACACAAATAATATAGTAATTTGTTCCAATATCTTGAAGAACGAATATTATAATCTACTTTTATGTAGCTTGCGTATTATTATATTGCATAAAAATATGGTATTGTTTAAATCGGGTTCAAGCTCCCAGAGTGGTACGTCAACGCCCGCGTTACCACAGATTACGTTGCCGTGGTCTGGAGGTAAATTTCGCTCCCGCACACCAGATTATGCCCCCCTCAGCAGCGGCTCAAGCCTAGGTTCGTTCTCTCGGCGTGGAGCCCTTGAGTGTATGCTCGCGCGATACAGTGACACAAAATTACATCACTGCAAAAACATTACACATATCACCTCCACACGCGTGCACGCATACTCGCTTACATATGAAAGTGGAAGGGTTTTGTTTATTTCCCTTATTGAAGTGGAATAGTTTAGAAAATTAGTCTGATACGAAATATATATAAAAGTTGTTGAGGTATGCATGCTTGGTACACATAGATGTTCCATCAGCTCAGATAGGCTGCGAATTGCACATATCAGGCAACAGCCCATGCCGAGGTGTGCCGTGCATCCTTGAGCTAGTCGTCAATCAAATTGGCTGCGTACCGTAATCACCTGCCTCAGTAGTCCGGTGAAGGTGTTAAGACCTTGCCAGGTCAAAAGCGTAGTCAGTTCGAGAAAAAAACCCAAAGCGGAGTACTCGAGCTCGCTGCTATCGCTGTACTGTAGTCTTGAAAATTTTTAGTCACTAGTTGAGAAACACAACACAAACAATGATATTATAACTATAAATGTGTAGATACGTTAGTATATGATATTCTGATAAAACAAATAGCACAAAACACACACATACGTAAAATGTCTTAGATAAAGTGTGGAAGTAAGGTGGCATATTCTCAATATGAATTAATGAAAAAGGAAATGAAAAAGGAATAGTTATAAGTTAAGGTAGCCCGTAAAAAGAAGCTAGCTAACCAAGTTTTAACTAGGCGCTATCGAAGCACTTATGACGTATCCATAGTTAAAGTATCATTTAAAAAAAAATTACATGCGTGCACTCATACAAACAGGTACAAACACGGTGTAAGTGTTTTATTTTGTCCATTACATTCCACCTGAATTAATTTACATTAGCCTAGTTGTCAGATAAGAAATACATGTTTGGATTCGTGAGGCAGGCATGCCGGTACACATACGTGTCTCACAAATATTTTCATGTATGAAGCTTTGAGTTCTTAGAATTTTGAATTTAGAAATTTGCATTCACATCGTCAGGGGCGCAAAAGAGGACATAAAACAAAATACCTATCAGAGTACTGTTTCAAACGGATAAGTCAAATAGTATGCTAAAACATATTTTATGGTTCAGCAAAACAGACAATATTGAAAAATGTTTACTATAAGAATACTATTAATTAAGATCACATAGTAAGGCACCTTTTTATAAAAATGCATAAAAATTAACGCAGCGAAAACAGTCGCTAAATGTTGACCAATATTTGTGTAAAAATTAAATAAAACAGTATTTAAAGTTCGAATCAATATAGTCTCAAAGCGTGAACGGAAAAGTTGGCTCATGTACTTTGTAGGACTTCCTTTAGAAATGACTCAAACAATCCAGTTTGCATTAAACAAACCGACTTTGAACTCGATGGAAAACTTAAAGAAAAGAGCCGCCAAGTTCTGTATTTTTCTTTCAAGGTAATAATTGTTTTACGAGTTACATTTTAAAGCTGACCTTTGATATGATTCTTGGAATAACTTCTCAGAATAACTAATAGCTATTGTCTTTATTTCTCTCCTGGGCTTATTCTTATAGTATTCCATTGCAAGTAGTTAGAACATAAGTGGATTTTTGTTTGTCATATCTAGACCGTCAAGTAAGTCATCCCTAGCTTTTGTTGAGGGCATGTATAAGCTGTACATATCCAGTATATGTATTTGCTATTACTTTTAATAAAATTTGCTAATTTTTACTCACGAAGAAAATGCCTTAAAGTGTAGTAATAGTTTTTATTTCTTAAAATTTTTTTGTCGTATGCATCACCTGAAATACCCCAACTGCTACGTCTTTCTGCAATTTGAAAGTTATAAATGTAACAATTAAGTCTCCAGAAATATTAACAAACTTGGCTATACGCAACATCTAATAATATATCAGAACATAATAAACAAAGGAAATAACCATATCACTGAGATCAACTCATGTGGCACTTTTTAATATTATTTCTGGTCCATCAGAGATAATTAAGATCTTTCTATCAGCTCAAATTTCATTCGAAGCTTTATCTATCTTGTCATTATTGATTATTTTATCATCTGATTGCTATAAATTAATAAATTTTCTTTATCCATGATCTATGTTTAAAAATACTTTATTAAAATATATACTAGCAGTGAACCCTTGACTTCCTCTGCGTTTTTATCTTTCCAAATGGTGACATGATTTATTACTTTCGTACAACGAGAATGGCTTACTCAGTACACGCCTAGATCATGAGGTATGCTTGTTTCAAGCTTCTTTAAAACTTTATAAAACGTTGTAGTATGGAAAATATAAACAACACTCTTATAAATAACAACCTATAAGTTATTGCAATGTGTAAGTTATGTTACAGCAAAGTCTCATTAAAATCCGTTTAATAGTTTTTGCGGGAATTAATAGCAAATATTAGTCCATCTCTTAAAGTTTCTCGTTTATAATATGATGAAGCTTTTACCTGTTGCTACGCTCGATTTAATGTAAATTTGAATAGTTCTTCTTTCTAGATGGAAGGTAATCTATATCCTTCTATGTCATGTTTGCAGTTTATAATGATCGGGTAAGTAATTAAGCCATGAAAGCGTAACTAACACACCATCTCATTTTTTTAAATATATTATTAGGATAGGATTAAAAAATTCGCGAGACTGTTGGTTTGAACGGGCTTATTTCTCAAACTACCAGTTTAATCAAAACAAATTCTTTTTTCATATTTTTCATATCGTAGGAGGCAAACGATCATGCGGGTCACCTGATGTTAAGTGATCACCACCACCCATAGACACTTACAAAATTAGGAGAGTCGCAGGTGCGTTGCCAACATGTGTTCAGGGGGAGAAGTGAGAGGGGACAGGTAGGAGAAGCAAGGGCAGTGGGCCTCCGGCGCTCTCACTCACCAAACGAAACGGTACAATGCAAGCAATGGTACTTTACGTCGGTGTTTCTGTAAGAGGGTGATAGTGCCCCTGGCGAGCTGACTCATTCATGCTGAAACCAGTAATAGCTTCAGCGTGGCTCTACCACTTACAACTTTCATTTTGTAACCTCTTTATTGAGGGAGTCTATGGATTATGTAACATTGCGTTAAGAGTCTTAAGTAGTGGAGTATTTACCATAGAAAGTGTATGTCAGAACGTTATATATATCACCGTGTTAGCTGCCCGACGAGAACCGAGTATTACCGAGATGGCCCGATCTCTGAACATCGATGTTAGGGAAGTACCGTGCCAACGAGACCCCCTCATAAGGTTGGTTTATATGGAATTTTTATGCATTAAGATTAATTTAAAAAAATACGTGAAGTGAATTCATTAGACACAGTTATTATTTAGATATATCTCACGCTGACAAATACGGCCGTAAGGTTCGAATTCATCCTTAAACATCTTATTTACAAATTAAATTGTATTGTTATATTAGAATAAAGCCTGTATCATTATCATACAATAGATAATACATAATGACGCTCATTACGGAACCCGCAAAAGTACATCGCGCGATTAAAATTTGTCTCGTATTGCGAATACAAATTATTTATATAAATAATGATTGGATGGTTGGATAAATGGGTATGCGTGATGATATTATAATTGGTTCTGTATATTTCAAATTATTGATTTATTAGAATACATAAACTGCCTCTATATAATACGTTCTTTCACGCGCGATTGGAGCGTATGGGATTAAACACGAGAAAACGTGTACGCGAAATCACAAGTGATTGTTATTGTTTGTCTTTACACCTGCATCTTTCTAGTGCGAAGAATGCGTTTGCACGCGGGAGAAAGGGTGTTTTTGTAGGAATAGGAACCATTTAGCGGTATTAAAGCTTTAATTGTATCTGAAGCAGACTTCTGTGAACAGAGTTTTATGTTTATCAAAGTACTAGCTTCTGCCCGTGACTTCGTCCGCGTGGAATAGTTACTTTGGGCTAACTCACACTCAGCGGAAACTCTCAAACGGAAAAACATAATTAAATAATATTGGTGCACCTCTCCTATTGGCCTTAGCGTGATGATATATAGCTTCCTTCCTCGATATATGAGCTCTCTAAAACTGATAGAACTTTCAAATCTGATCAATAGTTCCTGAGATTATCCAGTACAACCTCACAAATTCACAAACCTCTTATCTCTTTATCGATAAAATATGTTCTTGGTTAGCACAATTAATTGAATATCTCTTAAGAGCCAGCTCTGCAACATACTATAATGTTATTTCAGAAAGGTGAGATTTTGGTCAAAGGTTTCTCTTACAACGAGTGTATTTAAAACAGTCGTACATTATTACTAATTATAATACTCATATTTATCTACAAATATTCGTTTTTGATATACAATTACAAAGATAGGGAATCCTAATAATTGGCTAACATTATTCCATTAGAATTCTGATGTAGTCAGTGGAATTCTTTTCGACGAAGTCTGTTTCTCGGAATCTTATTCCTAAATAGCTCATTGAATCTGTTAACAATTGGATAAGATATAATAAATTGGTTCTATATTCTGATACTTTTTTTTTTTTGATGATAGTATCTTATAACGTTGCGTAGAAGAAGGCTATGGAAGTTTTTTTTTTCTTCGAACTGACTACGCTATTGGCCTTACTAGGCCTTCACAGCTTCACCGGACTACTAAGACGAGCGCTTAAGGTACTCATCCGATTTGGTTTAGGTAACATGCTAAAGGCTGCACGGCACACCTCGGCTTGGGCTGTTACCGAAGAAAAACCCGTTCTGACCTAGCTAATTTACCCGATTAGGCCTCCCACGGCAGCAGCTCAAGCCTAGGTTCGATCCCTCGGTAGGGAGCCCTTGAGTGCGTTGCTTGCGCGATATGGTGACACACAAATATACATCACTGCTACAACACTACACGATCACCCCCACACACGTGCACGCCTACACGCTTACACATGAAAGTGGAAGGGTTTACTTTTTTCCCTTATCGAACTGAAAAACTCTCAATTTTCCGATAATAAATATATGGAGGAGTTGTTGAGGCGTGTATGCTTGGTACACATATACGTTTCAACAACACATACATATATGAATAATTAGCTAGGATAGCTAAGATAGGTCGCGATTTTGCATGCAACAGGCAACAGCCAAGCCGAGGTGTGCCGTGCACCCTTGAGCTGGTTGCCAAAATAAAATCGGCTGAGTGCCTCAAGCGCTCGCCTTAGTAGTCCGGTGAAGCTGTTAAGACCTTACTGGGTCAATAGCGTAGACATTTCGAAAAAAAAAAAACCTAGCTAAATTATTCTAAGCTAATCTTACATGTATTCATTTTTGAATTATGCAATTAAAAATTATATGTAAAATTTCACGATGACCCGTTGCATAGTTAAAAACAATCTGTGATTTACAATAATTGTAAATCTAAGATATCTAGATGTCTTAGTTAATTTAGTAGTCGTATAATATACAGTGGATTAAATTTTGTGCGTATAAGCGTTAAGTCTAACGCGACAGAGCCTGTATATTTCCCAGGAGTGGTTGCGTCTTTGAATAAAAAGAAATATAATTCGTGTGATTCGCGAGCACTAACCGCAACTTAAAGGTTTTGATCATTTATGTGTAATTTAATATAATCATATCAATGATATTATTATATTAAATTAATATGATATTGAAATGAATGAATTTGTATACAACTTCTTTATACGATATGTGAATTATTAAAAAGATCGAAACATAAAAGTAATAAAAATTAGTTACTGATTATTCTTAGTTCATATATGAGACGTAGTTATTTTTTGTAGCTAGTATGATTTAGAAAAAACCTTATTACCATCTACATTTCATCACGATGTTATTCTTCACGTAATGCTCCGATTTGTATAGTCCGTTGAAGCTGTAACGACCTTGCCAGGTCAATATCGTAGTCAATTCGGAAAAATATTGAGCCGTCGCATGACGCCTGGCAGATGTTTAACGTTGAAATTGTTTTGATATGCATAAAAGTACAGATAACATAAATCAGCTATGGATTAATGAAAAGATAAAGCATTACAAATTTGTTCCAAAAAATAATGACTGTTTATATATTTATATTTTGTCTGTATAAATATTCATTTTTATTAATTGCAAAATACAAAAATTCAACTAGGCACAGACGCGGTGTGTTTAGCAGCATTTATAAACCTTTGGTTGTCGGCGCGTGCCGCGTATTGCTATTAAAAGAAGTGGCCGACATAACAGTTTGAATCTAATGTTCAACAGATAGATAGGGTTGCAAATGTTTTTGAGTATTTCGTTCATGGTGTAAAGTTCGTTTTTTGTGTCGCCAATAATAAGGTTTAACCTCCGGCTATAGATGTTTCACATTAAAAAGCAATGCTTCGATTCAGTTGCCAAGATTCGAACATAGGCCATCGAAGCCGTGTTTGAACGTGCTATTGACTAAGCCATCGACGTTCAAAATAACTTATATAATAAAAACAAAAAATATGCGCTATCGATGAACGAAAATACTGTAATAAAATCATAGCCTTGTAATATATATATATATATATATATATATATATATATATATATATATGCATAGAAAAAAACTAAACAATATGTGGTTTCTATGCATTTATGGTATAAAAGTAACTGGTGGCTGTACCTTTCGCTGGGTGTAATTTTTTTTTAATTATTAAAAAAAACGTCCTTCTCGACGTTCCAGTTTATACCTATGTCAAACTTAATCACATTAACTAAGGAAGTTTAATTATAAAAAACGTAAAGAACAGACAAACCATCAGACTAATTTTCCATCCATAATATTAGGATGAAAACTCAACGTAAACAATCAAGATATCTCTAAATATTGGAAATGAAAATATTTTATTTTTATTCTTCTGACAAAATTATCAATATTTTATTACGAAAGATGATTCCAATTATAATGTAATAAAACTTGTGAACTAACTGTAATAAGTACAATATTTATAGACAGACCTATATTATTTCAAAGATATCAAACTTAAATTCAAAGTTATATTCGTTTGAAAACGTTTGGAAACGTACAAGTTTCAATACTGACTTGTCTGAATAATTTTATGTTAAATTAAAATTTTTAGTTTGAAGGGTTTATTTTTTGCTAAGTAACTTAATTAAATAGTTTGCTGTATAAACCAGTTCAAATCAAATCAAAAATACTTTATTCAGTTTAAGCCTTTATAAGGCATTTATGAATGTCAAAACTATCACTGGTTCGAAAAACGTTCCAATCATCGAGAAGAAGCGCAAGAAAATCGATCGGGTACATCTTTTTAACATATAAGCATACTTCCAATACATCATACATTCGTTTTTAGTGGATGCACAGAGAGGAGTCAATTCCAGACATCACCATCGTTCACATACTGATCCACTCTATATACCTTATCTTATACACCTTTGACACCAAAACTCACTTGATGTGGCGCTTAAACTTACAGTTCAATAAATCGGCAAAGTTTAGTTGATTGAAAGATACGAATAAAGTTAAAAATTAATATTAGTGTTTTTTTAACTTAATCGTCTTGCTAATTGTATTATCAACCTACTGTATAATAGTCTCACTGTTTAATTTAATTGTGACTTATTTGTCATTTTTCCATGTACTTGAGTATCGTTTGTGTCGAATTATTCCATTTTTAAGAAATTTGAACGAATAAGTATTAGAAAATATTAGATTAGATTATTAGAAATAAAAATCAAAGATATTATTACTAAAGACACGTTACCTACGTGATATTTTGACAAAACAAATGGGACGATAACTCACACGTACGTAAAGTAATATTGTAACACCACACTGTCTTAGATAAAATGTAGAAGTAAGATGGCATATTCTCAATATCGGTGGTGAAAAAGAAATAGTTATATATTGCTTAGATACCGGTGGATTGATTCGGCAACCACCAAAAATAAGCTTTTAACATGGCGCCGTCGAAACGCTTATGACGTCTCTATAGCTTTTTGGTTATAATAACATTGACTAAAATTTCAAAACTGATGTAATGTTACAGAAACAAGTTAAGAAATGAATACAGAGTCACATAACACAATCTAATTTACGAAACGCAAAGTTAAATATTTAACGAATAAACGAATTAACCATTGTTTAACAACCGTGAACTTCTAATGGCATCATTTGGTGTTTAAAAGTCGTGAATGCAAACAATATGTTGGCTCGCTGCCTACACACGTTGTTTTGGATTCGCGTTACAAAACAGTGAATTTTCGGCTTACTAAGAATATTGGTCATTGTTTTGCTTTTACTCCATGTATAAAGTGGCGTTGCCATTTTTAAATCAGTTTTTTATGTTATACTATACACTAACTAATGCTTGCAACTTTTCGAAAAAATCATTTGTCTGGCATAATTGTGCGCTGATTTATCTTTAACTCAAAAGTTTTAAAGTCATTTTAGTTACATGTTTTCTTGATGCCTACTTTTAATACTCTAAAAATTCCTCAATCTCCCATCAAAAGAATCATCCAAATAGATTCAGATGATCCGACGATTAGTTTGGGCAAACAACAATCACTTTCATGTTATTTAAAATATATGTATTAATAGATTTTTCTACTATCGTGTAAGAATCTGCTTATTAATAGTTTAGCAACAAGTGATACATCGTCGTCGTCGCGGGGTCGTCTCGCGCCCTCGCCCCCCCCGCGAGGGGGGGGGGGGGGGGGGGGGGGGGGAAACGGTATCAGGGTTGCCCCTCTGGCGGTAGTCTCACGCGGCTCCCGTAGTGACGGGAGCGTCTTTCCTTGTTCTAGCTCGCTGTTGAGCGGGCTTAGGACTTCATAAACTTGTGAGCTGGTGACTGTGGTTCTCTTGGGTTTTTTCTCTGGGCAGTCCTCTGAGTTTCCCGGCTCTCCACTTTATAGAGGGCTTCTAGGGCTCTCAGGCATCTTTCGACGGCTTCTAAGGTGTCTGCTTCAGCCAAGGTCTTCAAAAAGGCATTGCGGACTATCTGTGTGGACCCTCCAGTCCCGGTTGGCTGCTGGGAGGCTTCCGGAGCTTCGCGGGTCGTCTTAGGGCGGTGTTGTTGTTGCTTCTTTGCATGGCTTCTCGGGATGTGATTGTTGGCGGGGGCCATAAGGCTCGCGCCCGCCGACTCTTCAACCATCTGCGGCGCTGCTGTTCTGCGTTCTTCCTTGTGCCCGGCGTCACCAGACCGGGCCGCGGTTCCCGCTCTGCGGTTGCACTTTTCCCGGCGGAATACAGGGCAGTTGCGGGCGTCATTTGCAGTGTGCGGCCCCCCGCAATTGGCGCAGGTTGCCGGCTCATCGCGTGGGCGGTCGCATTCTTTTGCAAAGTGCGGTCCTCCGCACCTTACGCAGGCTATCGGGCGGTGGCAGTGGTAGGAGGAGTGCCGGAACTGCTCGCATCGATGACACTGTGCCGGCCCCCTCCGCCCCCGCCAAGCTTCTATTGTTGTCTTCATGTGAAGGAGCTTGCTTACTTCATATATGGCCGGTATAAGGCCAGGAGATCTTTTTAGAGAGACGTGGAAGACGCACCCTATTCTTCCTCCTCTTCCTTTTATCGGGCAGGCAAATTCCGGGTCAAAGCCCTTCTCGCGAAGGGCCTCGGAAATCATGTCTGGGTCAGTATCGATTGGTAGGCCGCGAATTGCGACCTTCAGGCATCTCTCTGTGGGCGGTGAGTAGGCGAACCAGCTCACGCCCTCCATTTGTTTCAGGTACTCATATGTTTTGGTGTACTTTTGTAGGTCAACCGGGAGGAAGCGCACTCCGTTTCCGTAGGCGAAGACGTTCGGCCCACGACCCAGCTTGTCCGCCAATCTTCCGAGGTGTACCAGCCAACTGACCGGGCCCTCTGCGACGATCGGCGAGCAGCGTCGCCGGCTGGCTTGGCTCGGATCGGGGGCGTTCGTTCCCGGGTTTTCGTTTCAATCTGCCGCAGCGTAAGTTTTCTCTGACGGTGCGGGTGTAGGCGACAGTGGCGCCACGGGGTTCTCGACGGGTATAGCCGTCAACTCGGATTGGGGATCCGTAGGCAGTCTTGATTGGGGCGCTAGTGGCGCCCCCCGGCTCTCAACGGGTATAACCGCAATCTTCTCGGGTGATGCATCTTGACTACGCGCCGAACGCGTGGGCGGATCAAACATACCCGGGGGCTGCCTCCGTAATTACCTCCGTAAAATTACCTCCGTAAGAGGGTTCGCCCTGACACGGATCCCCCGCACCCCCACACTCAAGGGGGCGCGAGAAGAGCTCGAGCCTCGAGCCGAAGCCCGGGCGACCTTTCGCGGTGGAGCCGGCGCAGGCGCAACGGACACCTGCGCCGCTAGATGTTCGGTGCGGGGTGGGAGCAATTGCGGGGGCTCAACCGTTCGCGGCTTTTTCAGGTCTGGCGACCGGGCTTCAGGCGATAAGTGCGCGGCGATCTCGTCGGGATACGCGACGTGCCCTGCATCGGGATCGCTGCGTTTCCGACGCAGCGCTCGACCGAGCGAGCTAGCCTGACTCTCGGGAATCAGGGGAATCGAGAGTGAGCCGCGAGCGGCGCTAGCAAGCGCGGCTGCGTCCGCGGCGGCGGGTTCTTCGCCGTTCATTGCGGCCTCCTCAAGGCGCAGATACAGCGCCATCCAGCGCGTCGTCCCTACAGTCAGGACCCCGGCTGTAATCAACTCGGCGAGAGTGAGCAAGTCACTCTCGTATGCCTCTGTCTGCAAGTCAACCATTATATAAGTATCAAAACATATCGGGCGATATATATTTGAAAAAATCCATTTCAACTCAGCCAGGAGACGCTATAAGTAGGATTTTAGCGCTTGAAAATTCACTGAAAGAGATAAAAGATGCGGCAGAAAAGGACTGAAGATATAAAGTAAATGTATTGTATATACATAGTTACTATATATAACGAACATTAAATACAAGCGAACCACAGAAGAGTTGTTCGAGTAAAAGAAATTGGAAAACGCGTTGGGTAATAATATAGTGAGGACTCCTTGAAAACAAATTTACTTAGCCGACGTCGGATTTGCCTTGTTTATCTTTATTTACATTGGTTTAAGTGGATTCGAACTACTGTCTGGTTTGTTTTGCGGTTTGTTATCATTCCGAATAATGGATTTAATAGCGTTATAATTTAATGTAGAAATAATAATGACCGTTTTATTAGATAGACAAATTTAATGACCTTAAGCTCATGTTGACAAAATATGAATGTAGTGGAATTTTTGTTTACCAGTCGTGCCCGCGACTTTGTCCACGTTGAAACGTATGTACAAAATCGTGGCTAATAAAGTCATCTGAATGTTTTTTTTTTTTTTTTTTTTTTCGAACTGACTACGGTTTTGGCCTAGCAAGGTCTTAACAGCTTCACCGAACTACCAAAGCGAGCGGTTAAGGTACTCAGCCGATTCTATTTGGGCAACTAGCTCAAGGGTGCACAGCACACCTCGGCTTGGCTGTTGCCTGTTACATGCAAACTCGCGACCTATCTTAGCTAACCTAGCTAACTATTCATATATGTTTGAGTTGTTGAGACGCATATGTGTACCAAGCATACACGCCTCAACAACCCCTCCATATATTTTTTATCGGAAAATTAGAGTTTTTTCAGTTCGAAACATCTGAATCTATTAAGTCTATTTAGTATCTACTTTTCTCTCGTTCTCCGTACTTAAGTCGCGTCGTCATTAAAATTACAATACCTTTTGATAGACCTAACCGATTTTAATGAAACCAAGACTAAGTTATAAAAGTTACTCGAAAATATGTTTTATAATTTTCTTAAGAAGTTTTTATCTTTAACACACTTTAACAGTGATGCGTTTCTATACAAACATACAGAGCGGATATTTCCAAAAACGATTGAAATGTATTTTAGTACTCATTCCTGTAGTCCAGTGAAGCTGTTAAGACCTTGTTAGGTCAATAGCGTAGTCAGTTCGAGAAAAAAAAATCTTAGTCCTAGAAACTTCGCTTACTTCCATAGCATAATGTCTTACGGTATTCTGCTGTGGGGTACGGCTGCTGAGGTAGACACCATATTTTTATTACAAAAACGGGCAGTTCGAGCAATATATAATATGGGACCTCGCGAATCATTAAAAACGAAATTCCAGGAATTCGGTATCTTAACTCTACCCTCCCAATACATTCTTGATAATTTAATGTATGTCCGTAAAAACTTTGAAAAACTGAATTTAGTAAAAGACCGGCATAATGTAAATACTAGAAACTGTAATAAACTGGTCGTCCCATGTTTCAGACTCAGTAAAACCAGTAATAGTTTCTTAGGTAACAGTGTTAGGTTTTACAATAAAGTCCCTAAACATGTTACCGATTTGCCGAACTGTAAATTTAAGCGCCATGTCAAGCGGGTGTTAGTGTCAAAAGGATATAGAGTGGATCAGTATATGAACGATAGTGATGTCTGGAATTGACTCCTCTCTGTGCATCCACTATAAGCTGTATGATGTATTTAAATGTATGTAAAAAAAAAATGTTCCCGGTCGAGTTTCTTGCCGGTTCTTCTCGATGGCTGGGTTGTCTCCGAACCTGTGGTAGTTTTTGACGTTCATAAGTGCCTTATTAGGGCCTAAACTGAATAAAGAAATATTGATTTTTTTTTTAAAACCGGTAACAATTTTTTTTCCCAGAAATCTGAAAATTAAAAACACGTTATGGTATCCCTCGGGGACAGTAATTTTTTGTAGTTGCAATGTACCCTATGTCCTTTCTACAACGTGTATGCAAAATTTGATGATAATTGATCGAGTAGTAATGACGTGAAAAAGCAACAAATTTAATGTTGCATCTGTAATATTATTAGACTTACTTACTTATCATTTATTTAAAGTACTAGGAATGTATAAATGCACAGATCTATGGAGTGCAGATGTGTTTTTAGTTCGATAAGTGAGTAACAGTAGATTGCTATTATGATTATCAAATGTCTCTCATTTCACTAACATAAATGAATAAAATATATTGTACCTTTCGACGCAGATAGAGGATATATGAGTTGACACAATGAATGTATGACTCGTTTTAATATGTGCTAAATCCAATTTAAGTCGTTCAAATCAGATCAAAAATACTTTAAGTTTAGGCCCTAATAAGGTACTTGTGAACGTCAAAAACTACCACCGGTTCGGAAAACAACCCAGTCATCGAGAAGAACCGCCAAGAAACTCGATCTGGTACATCTTTTAATATTTTTACATATAAATTTCTTCTGTACGTGTGTATGTCACTGAACGCCTCCTAAACGGCTGAACCGACTTTGATGAAATTTTGTGTCCCTGTTCAGTGGATCTGAGAATGGTTTAGACTCCAGTTGGCGCTGAGGCTGAGTTTTGGTTTTTTTTTTTGTATTATCAAGGCAGGACGACATCCGTCCTGCTCATTAGTATATGTATATATATTTCGAATACATTAAACGTTACAGTCGTAACGTCATTTTTAATGGATGAATGATAAATGAGTAAATTCCAGACATCACTATCATTTATATATTGATCCACTCTATAATAGCCTTTTGACACTAAAATCCGCTTGATGTGGCGCTTAAATTTTACAGTCCGGCAAATCGGTCATATGTTTTGGGACTTTATTATAAAACCTAACACTATTACTGGTTTTGCTAAATCTGAAACATGGGACGACCAGTTTGTTACGATTTCTAGTATTTAGAGCATACCGGTCCTTTATAAAACGTTTTTAATATTATGTGTTATTTTATAAGATCTTCATATTTTTTACCTATAGAATATGAAGATTAAAAACTTTATGGACGGCAAAATTTGAACTTCGTTTTGGTGTATAAATACTGGAAATCTTAAAAAAATTAAACATGTTATATGATGGATTCAAAATCATAATCACTTTATTCAATTTAGACCCTAAGAAGGCACTTATGAACGTCAAAGCTACCGTGGTTCGGAAAACAACCCAATCATCGAGAAGAACCGGCAAGAAACTCGATCTGGTTTATCTTTTTAACAAATATTTATATATAATATTTAGAATATATTTAGTACATGTCACAAATGTTTTTAATGGATGCACAGAGATGAGTAATTTCCAGACATCACTATCGTTCATCCATTCTATAATAGCCTTCTGAGACCAAAACCCGCTTGATATGGCGCTTAAATTCACAATCTAGCAAATCGGTAATATCCTTTGGGACTTTGGACCACACACTATTTCCCAAACTGTTACTGGTTTTACTAAGTCTAAAACACGGGACAACCAGTTCGTCAGAGTTTCTAGTATTTAGATTATAACGTTTTTTTACGAAATCCAGCTTGCCAAGATTCTTACGGACATATATTAAATAGCCTCTGCCCGCGACTTTGTTCGCGTCCACAAAAGGAAAATATCCCAATTTTGAAACATTTTTCATCTGTGCTCCGCTCCTATTGGTCTTAGCGTGACGATATATAGCCTATAAACATTCTCGATAAATGATCTATATAACACTGAAAGAATTATTCAAATCAGACCAGTAGTTCCTGAGATTACCCCCTACAACGTCACAACATCACAAACTCACAAACTTTACCTCTTTATAATACACACATCAAAAAAGTCTAAGCAACATGCGTGATATTACAAATTTTACCATTTATATTAATTAATTTCTAAGTATTTACTCAAACAAAGTGCGTAGGTAAGTAAACTTTTTTGTTATTGATGACATACTGGCTGTTTGTAAAAAAAAAATTGATTATGTTTGTTTTTTCATAAAATTCAAATGACTGTGAATTTGTTTGAATTTAAGTGCGTTTTAATTGCTACGTTTAGTCTTGATTTTATAATTTTACCAACCAATTAAATAAAGTTAGCGACAAAATTGAATTGTTAGATATTCTTTACGTCATGAAGCGACGTCATTTGATGGCAGATGAAATGCAAAGAGCTGTAGAGATGTTGCAAGCGGGAAGTAATCAATCTCAGGTATCTCGACATTTTGGCATTCATAGAAGTGTTATTTGTCGTCTTTAGCAGCGCTACAATAATACAGGAGAACCCGCTGAACAGCATCCAGGCCGTAAAATGAGTACAACCACTCGGCGAGACCGGTACATACAATTGACTGCAAGACGCCAGCCGATGTTAACCGCTCGAGAGATAAGTTTGAGGCTACAAATTTCAAGTGGTGTTGATGTAAGTCCACAAATTGTGCGAAATCGACTGCATGAGTACGGCCTACGAGCTCGACGCCCAATCAGGTGCCCACCGATACGTCACGGGAATCGCGCTCGTCGATGTGAATGGTGTAGAGAACGCATAACATGGACCCAGGAACAATGGGATAAAATTATGTTTGCTGATGAGTCGCGATTCGGGTTTAAGCCTGATACACGAAGGGTGCGAGTGTATCGTCGGCCCGTAAATACTGAAAGGCTCAGGTGCGTTCAGGAAGTACATCCATACAGCGGCTCAACAGTTATGTTATGGGCGGGTATTATGAAGAACAGGCGAACTGAGCTCGTTTTTGTAAATGGAAACATGAATGCTGAAAATTACATTGAGGACATTCTCAGACCTTATGTCTACCCATTTGCACAAACCTTTGGCTCCGATTTTAGGTTAATACATGACAATGCGCGTTCACATACACCTCGGCGAACCAGTGAATACTTTGCAACGGAGAACATCCGGGTATTGCCCTGGCCTGCATAATCGCCAGATGTCAACCCCATTGAGCACGCATGGGACATGTTCCAGAGACGTGTTTTGAAGGACTTGGACGGAGCGACAACAACCCAACAGCTGAAGGATTTGCTACAATTCCATTGGGAGCGAATACCGCAAGATGATATAAACAGTCTCATTAATTCAATGAATAATCGTTGCCGACAAGTTCTGAATAGCAGAGGAGACCATACTTTGTATTAAATTGTTCTATTCTTTCACAATAAATACATTTTCTTTAGAAATTTCATTTTGTAAAAAAAAAAGTTTAGTTTCTTATGTATCTTAGTTTCTACAGTATATTCTAATATTGTTCTTTTCTGTTATTAAAAGAACTTATAGAGACAACAGTTGCTATTTTTACATCATAGAACCCTAAAGATATTATTTTAAAAATAAAATACAACGTTATAATGTGGAGAACCATCCTAAAATTTAAATTAGTACATGTTGCTTAGACTTTTTTGATGAGTGTATTAGTATAGATTATCAACAATGTATTGGGAGGGCAGAGTTAAGATAACGGTTAAAATTGGATTTAATTCATTTTGAATTGTAACAAAACATATATAAAATTATGACATGAAAAAAATATTAATTTACGAATAGACAAGAGTTTCCGTTGGTTGTATTTTGTGTTGTAGTTTTCGTGATATACCACGTGAGCAGACAGTCTTGTTGAAAAGACAGCCTGGACAAACAATAATGTAATGAAAATTATGATTGTCTCGTGTTCGAACTATTCGAGGTCGTTTTATTAGAGAGGAGCGTAATATTACAGAAATATATCGATAAACTATGTCTTGATACATCGAAGAACTATTAGTATCAAATCTGGGTAGTAGATTGTTGTTGTAAAAAAAGAAACTATAAATTAAAAAAAAGATAAATTAGGGAGGAGACTGTGACATTCGATGCTTTTATTATTGGAATGTTTTTTATAAGGAAGCCTTCTCAGGTGTCTTTTTTTTTTCTCGAACTGACTACGCTATTGACCTAGCAAGGTCTTAACAGCTTCACCGGACTACTAAGGCGAGCGCTTAAGGCACTCAGCCGATTTTACCCTTCTCAGGTGTCTTAAAGTTCGAGATATTTATTGTTAGTAAGGATAGATGTATGCTTATCCCTTTTTAACGCAAAAGCTACTGAACAGGGCTTAAGGAAACTTTACCGTAATATAGATTACACGTCAGAGTAACACACGAGCTATCCTGAACAATACAATAAATGCAAAAGTGTGTTTGTTTCTTTGTTACGCTTTTATGCCGTAATTACTCAACCAATGTTTATGAAATTTTGCATACATATATACACACATTTCATCCGAACAAGTATTATTCGCGAGGGATAGTAAAATGTATACATATAATACGAACGTTAATCGAACATGTCTGTAGTTTTTCGATGTTCGTAAAGCTGACATGCGGTCTAGACTCATTAGAATTTTGCAGAGACATTAGGTCTCTGTGTGTTCTATATCGCATGTACAACGGAGAGTGTTCTGACGAACTTTTTCATATGGTGCCTTCATCCCCTTTCCAAACTCGCACCGCTGGCTGGCTGCTCATCCACATGGATAAAGCCCAGCAAAATGGCAACAACTGTAAGGTATTCTAGAAGCTTTGTTATGCGCACTTTGGCGTTGTGGAATGAGTTACCTGGTACTGTGTTTCCCCAGGGTTATGACATGGGGCTCTTCAAAAAGGGATTAAAACACGCTCTCCGAGGTCGGCAACATAACAGCGATAACCCTGGTGTTGCAGTTATCCATAGGCGACGGTAACAATTTAACATCAGATGGACCGTCTGCCTGTTTGCTGTCTTTTGGCATAAAAAAATCAGGTTTCTAGGAATAAGCAATGAAATGCACAAATTATGAAATTTAAATAATTCACATTATAATTCACAATTATTTAATTGTTACGAGTTTCTACCTTTGTCGGCACTCTTTATGACTGCTTCGACTGTTTTTATTGTTTTAAATCGCTCAATGCGACTAAAGAAGTTTTCCATTTCAAAAGTATCGACTTGCATTATCGATGTTTCGTTTCCCAACATTAATCTTCATCGGTTTTTCAATTATCTATATTTTATTCTCGATTCAACTTTCAAACAGCATGCCACTACAACGTTACTGGCGTGCATAACACTAATAAATTATGGAGGCACATTACAATAATCAATGGTATAATGTAGTGTATAAGTAACATTTCTCAATATCTTCGTCTAAATTAATTGGGGACCTTTACTCACCGGCTTTCGTGCGGTACATACGTAGATATTTCAAATTCGTGTTTTTATTGTTAATTGGCTGATATATTGAACTTTAATCAGTAATGGATAGAACGCGAATAAAAATAAACTTTACTAATAATAATGCCATATACTGAGATGACTTCGGACGTTTATTCATTTTTTTTTATACCATAGGAGGCGAACGTCAAGATGGCAAACCTGATGTCAACTGATCACCACTGTCTATAGACATCAGCAACATCAAAGGGAGGAGGGGGAAAGGGGAGGGAGGGAAAGGAGAAGGAGAGGGTGGCCTCAGTGAGAGACTGGCCGAACGGAACGCATCAGTGCAAGCACTGTTACTTCCCGTCAGTTTTCTGTGGTATTACCCAGAGTGAGCCGATTCATACATGCCGAAACTAGTTATAGCTTCAATGTGGCTCTATTCCCTACCAAAATATAAAAGTTTGTGTTATATAACCTTTATTGTACCATACTCTTACCAGCCTGCTCCAGTTTTAGGTACCTGAGCCATTGATCCAAAATTACGGTGACATCGACAAGGATGTGCGAATAAAAATAAATGCAGGATGGATGTAACGGCGAAAGGTGTCTGGGGTAGTTTGTGAGCCTGGAATGCCATTGAATCTCAATGGGAAGGTGTATAAAACTATAATAAGTCAATCATTACATGGATCCGAATGCTAGGCTATGAAAGAGACGTATGTGAAAAGTTTACATGTTGCAAAAATGCGAATATTACGATGGATGTTTATTTTTTTTTTCTTGAACTGTCTACACTATTGACCTAGCAAGGTTTTAATAGCTTCTCTAGACTAACTGGATGTTTGGTGTAACTAGAATGGATAAGATTAAGAATAAGTATATCAGAGGAAGTTTATAATTAGCACCAGTAATAAAGAAGTTAAGCAGTAATAGGTTAGCATGGTACGGGCATGTTTTTTTTTATTGAAGCACGACATAGTGACTGCACTACGCTTGATGTTAAGCATAGTACAATCCAAAAACATCGGCAACGACCGAGAGACAGATTATCCATCGTCGGTCGCCGCTGTCATGCCGGCCATAATGACGAAGGTTATGGGAAGAGATGAAAGTCATGAAACTAGAAGAGTCTTAAGTGTGAAGGTGGACTTAAGAATAAAGGAAAACCGAAAAGTATGTATGGATTGTGTGAAAAATGATATTATCAAAGGTGTGGATACTGAGATGACATCGAATAGAGGACAGTGGAAAAGAAAAGCTTCTTGTGCCGAACCTATTTAGGTGGAATAAGGGTAAGAAGAACACTGGTTTTCTGCTTGATTTAAAAGACAGCTCCTATATTACATATTAGCATTGTTTTTTTTTTTATGTTAAAGCAGGCAAACGGACACGTAGCTCCCCTGATGTTAAGTGATCAACACCGCCCATAGACACTTGCAACACCAGAGAAATCACAATTTAGGGTTTAAATTGAATAAAATATATTTGGTTTTTATTATAATCCAGGTTGGTAATTCTGTTGGTGTTTGTTTATTAATGTTTTTTTTTTTCACTTAAAGCTCTTGCTCGTTTGTAAGAATCCAAGCCTTCGTCCATTTAAACGGTGTCCGAAGAAGCTAATCACTAAGTCATCATCGCTTAAAGAAGCTGAAATATTAAAGAAATAAAAAAATCTAGTGTCATAAATCAAACGTGGTAGAGTACTTTATACTTTGTAATTTGATGAAAAAAAAAATCGTGATAAATTTTAATTTTTTTAATTTTATATCAAAAGACAACGATCGTCATGCATATTTTGCTATAATTTTGGGTGAATAGAAGCCAATGAAATGCGAGAAAATTAAAAGAGAAATTCTGTGGTTTCAAATATTTGTATAATTTATTATAGTCTACCAACTTTGCCGACTTTGATTTAATTCGAATATTTTTTGGCTTCTTCTGTAAAAAAAAGTTTGTACGATATCATTAAGATTATATAAAAGAAACTCTATAAAGTGTTAAATTTACAACTTTCGCGTACGTAAAGAATTCTGCGAAGTCGAGTTCTGCGAACCGTAGAACAAAAGACGAAGCCTTTCGCCCCCTCCATTAATAAAAACTTTCAACCACTGAAACTTTAGCAATATTGCGATAGTCTGAAACTCTTATTTATAAATCAGAAAATTACAATTTTATTTATAGACGACTTGCGTAGAATATGTAAGGCAATTTAAGTGTAAGGTAGACATTTACATTTACAATTAGACATTGTCGCTGTAACTCTCTCTCTCTTTCTCTCTACAACTTGACATATAATTTGTAGATTGGATTTAAATCAAGTGAATTAGTTAAATATTCGCATTCGTACTAATAATTTTCAAGAAAGCGTTAATTGTTTCTACTACGATATTATGTTAATTTTATGTAGTCTGTGGGCTACATTTAAATTGATATCATCTGAGTTATAACATTTTGCTTTATTTGTTTATGAATATTGGTAGGTAATATTTTAAACTGTAAAATTATTTTAGTTACGTGATCCGGCTTGCCACCGATTTATTAACCAAGAAAATGAAAACAAATTTTCCATTTAGAATATCATCATTTATTGATATGAAATCATAAGTAAAAAATGAAAGTAAATCTCACGATTTTCTCAATATTTTTAAAGATTTCATTCTCTCGCTCAATTCGTTACTTTTTTAACCCAAAATTTTCCGTTCTCCATATGATTTTCCAAACATTTTCTTTCATATAAACCGTGTCCTGACAATTACTGAAACAATAAAAAACAACCAAGTAGGTACAATACAAGTTTGAAGTGATATGCTCATATATAATCGTCAATTGTTTTTTTATTTATGTGTCTGATTGTATATACAGTTTATACTAACGTAGGAGGTAGGGATGTAATTTATGTATATACTAGCTGTTACCCGCGGCTTCGCACGCGTTTGTACTGTAAGCCATCAAAGTAAGAGCTAAGCGTTGCGGAAGGATTAATAGATTAAGATTCTTAAGACCACCAAACCTAACTTATTTTATAATCAATTGAAACCATATAACATATATTTATATACACTAAAGATGGAAATTAAAACATTTTTAGAAAAAAAAAATTAATCGACTTCAATATCAAAAACTTATAGAGCACTGAAAAGTGAAAAATAAATTTATTATTAAATAACCCAAATCAAATAAAATATATGGATATTTGCGCTACCTAGACATATATTGGAAGTCGGTGCCAACGAAAATTTCAAATTTGTTACAGGTAGAAAAATATGTATATTAACATTATACAAATACACATTACGAGACGTGAGAGTGGACTTCGTACCTATGTGGATGATACGATTTTCGATTGGCACCGACTTCCAATATACACACATCAAAAAAGTCTAAGCAACATGCGTGATATTACAAATTTTACCATTTATATTAATTAATTTCTAAGTATTTACTCAAAGAAAGTGCGAAGGTAAGTAAACTTTTTTGTTATTGATAACATATTGGCTGGTTGTAAAAAAAAATTGATTGTTTTGTTTTTTCATCAAATTCAAATGACTGCGAATTTGTTTGAATTTAAGTGCGTTTTAATTGCTACATAATTTACTCTTGATTTTATAATTTTACAAACCATTTAAATAAAGTTAGCGACAAAATTGAATTGTCAGATATTCTTTATGTCATGAAGCGACGTCATTTGATGGCAGATGAAATGCAAAGAGCTGTAGAGATGTTGCAAGCGTGAAGTAATCAATCTCAGGTATCTCGACATTTTGGCATTCATAGAAGTGTTATTTGTCGTCTTTGGCAGCGCTACAATAATACAGGAGAACCCGCTGAATAGCATTCAGGCCGTAAAAGGAGTATAACTACTCGGCAAGACCGGTACATAAAACTGACTGCAAGACGCCAGCCGATGTTAACCGCTCAAGAGATAAGTTTGAGGCTACAAATTTCAAGTGGTGTGTAAGTCCTCAAACTGTGCGAAATCGACTGCATGAGTACGGCCTACGAGCCCGACGCCCAATCAGGTGTTCACCGATACGTCACGGGAATCGCGCTGGTCGATATGAATGGTGTAGAGAACGCAAAACATGGAGCCAGGAATAATGGGATAAAATTATGTTTTCCGATGAGTCGCGATTCGGGTTTAAGCCTGATACAAGAAGGGTGCGAGTGTATCGTCAGCTCGGAAATACTGAAAGGCTCAGGTGCGTTCAGGAAGTTCATCCATACAGCGGCTCAACAGTTATGTTATGGGCGGGTATTATGAGGAACAGGCGAACTGAGCTCGTTTTTGTAAATGGAAACATGAATGCTGAAAACTACATTGAGGATATTCTCAGACCTTATGTCTACCCATGTGCAAAAACCTTTGGCTCCGATTTTAGGTTAATGCATGACAATGCGCGTTCACATACAGCTCGGCGAACCAGTGAATACTTTGCAACGGAGAACATCCGGGTATTGCCATGGCCTGCACAATCGCCAGATCTCAACCTCATAGAACACGCATGGGACACGCTCCAGAGAAGTGTTTTGAAGGACTTGGACAGAGCGACAACAACCCAACAGCTGAAGGATTTGCTACAATTCCATTGGGAGCGAATACCGCAAGATGATATAAACAGTCTCATTAATTCAATGAATAATCGTTGCCGACAAGTTCTGAATAGCAGAGGAGACCATACCTTGTATTAAATTGTTCTATTCTTTCACAATAAATACATTTTCTTTAGAAATTTCATTTTGTAAAAAAAATTTAGTTTCTTATGTATCTTAGTTTCTACAGTATATTCTAATATTGTTCAATTCTGTAATTAAAGAACTTATAAAGACAACAGTTGTTATTTTTACATCATAGAACCCTAACGATATTATTTTAAAAATATAATACAACGTTATAATGTGAAGAACCATCCTAAAATTTAAATTAGTACATGTTGCTTAGACTTTTTTTCATGAGTGTATGTCTAGGTAGCGCAAATATTCATATATCTTATTTGATTTGGTTAATATAATAATATATTTATTTTTCCCTTTTCAGTGCTTTATAAGTTTTTGTATTGAAGTCGGTTTAATTTTTTTTGTGAAAATGTTTTTGTCTAATTTATTTGTTTAATTTATGTCATTGTATGGTTGTTCCAACAGTAAACATTTTTTTTTCTTCCTTCTTTCTAATATAGATTGTTATTATTTATACAGATAAAGTTATAGGTACACAACACACCTGGTGCTATGCTATCATCACGACATATAGTAATAAACATATTTTCTATAACTAAACTACTTATTACAATATCATAGAATACACGTGTGAAAAGACGGATGAGAGGAAATTACATGTGGCAGAGATGCGAATGTTAAGGTGGATGTGTGGTGTGACTAGAATGGATAAGATTAAGAATGAGTATATCAGAGGAAGTTTGAAAATAGCACCGGTGACAGAGAAGTTGAGAAGTAATAGGTTAGCATGGTATGGGCATGTCATGAGAAGAGATGAAAACCATGTGACTAGAAAAGTATTGAGTATGATAGTGGATGGATATACGAGTAGAGGAAGACCGAAAAAGGTGTGGATGGATTGTGTGAAAAATGATATGTGCCTAAAAGGTGTGAATACTGAGATGACATTTGATAGGAGAGAGTGGAAAAAGAAAACATGTTGTGCCGACCCTACTTAGGTGGGATAAGGGTAATGATGATGATGACACGTGTGAAAAGACTGCCGCGACAACTTTCTATACATTTACTATTTTCTATTAATTTCTATACATTATTTTCTATAGATATAATAAAAATATAAATCTGTCTGTACTTTTAGGTACGAAAAAATGTTGCCCGTATCTTGGAATAAGTATTAAAATACATTTCTATCATTTTTAGAAATGTTTGTCTGTCCGTTTGTTTGAATACACGTCACTGCTAAAATACTGCGTTCACGATTAACCTCACAAAGCATATCCTTGAGCAACATTTAGTCTAGGTTTCATAAAAATCGGTTCACTCTATCAAAAGTTATTGTAATTTTAATGACGTCGCGACTTAAATACGAGAGAAATGTAGATAAGTAAATGGACTTAATACATTCACATAATTTTATTAGTCACTGTTTTTACTCTAGGTTCCACGCGGACGGAGTCACAGGCACAGCTAATATCTGAACAAAAATCGTAAATTAAACTCCATAACAACACATATTCCAAACGGACAACTCCTCCCCAACTCTTTCCCTGTGCGGGGTGAGTTTCCTCCATTTCCCTATTTTTCCAATAGTCAGTGTACGCCAATAGAGACCGTGTGTGTAGGGGGGCGGGGCCGTCCCAACTTTATTGCGAATTCTTTCTTTGAGATACGAGAAATACTTCGACGGATTCGTTGCGTACTTTTTAAGTTCATTTGATTCCGAACTGAAATTTTATTAGCTGTGCAACCTTTGCATTGTATTCTTGTTTTTTTTCCTTCTTTTACAGTGGAAATTAAAAACCGAACAATGAATAAATGAACCTCCAAAATCAGTGAAATTGTAGAAGAATTAAGTAGCAACGTGTCAACTTTCCAAAATCCTTTTTAAACAGCTTGGCATTAAAGCACGTGATGCTTTTGAATCTATTTCATTTGAAGTGATTATGTCTTAGTTGATAGTGTGTTTGTACACCGCGTCGATGGTCGTAGGTTCGAATCAGATAAGTTTGCTTTTAAACAATAAAATCCGTAAAGTACAAAAAAGAGCACGACGAGTAAACTGTATCTAGTGAAATCATACCCAATTTATATAATACTATGATTTAACCGCGACTTCGCTCGCGTTAATCTAGATTTGACCTATCCCTTGAGAACAGTATTTTTCTCGATAAAATGAAATTTGCGTCCTGTTTTTTAATCCTGACACATAGTATGCAAATTTTCATAATTGGTTTAGTAGATAAGAAGTGAAAATGTAACAAACAGACAAACGAAAATTCGCATTTATTAATTAAGATAAGTTAGGATTCACATTGATTCTCAATCTTTCGATGGAAGAAAACATCGTGAGTTGACCTGGTTAGCGACAACATTCAAGCTGGATATCTGCCGTCAAACGTCTGTGGATACATTCCAGCTACTACGTTTGATAAGCACTACGCCTACAGTGTAATATATTTTTTATAAAATTATTTTTTATAAATACGCTTTAATAAGTTTAACCAAGAGTTTAGACATAATAATATGTGTATACTTAAAATCTAATTATACAATAATCGAAGGTTTAGAGGGTATATTTAGAAAAAGAAGAAGGACTTTAAATTACAAAGCAAAACGTGTCGAGACATATCTCTCCCCTGCCCACCCTGATCGCGCCTCCTAACCGCCCGCGCTATCTTATGAGAAATTCTTTCTTTGTAGGAGTCTGGTACTTAAATTGATTCAGACGCCTGAACTTCAGATATTGGCTTCGACTTATATAAATACGTAAGGGAGAAATATTTAAACATGTTAAAATAAAAGTAATGTTTGAAAAAAAAAAATGTGACAGTCCCAGGACGCCTGGTAGGAACATCGAAAGTTTTGTATATGTTATATGCCTAAAAGAACAGATTACAACAGGTATCAGTCATGGCATAATGAAAAGATCAAGCATTACAAATTTGTTCCATAAAGTAATGACTGTTTATTTATTTTATTACATATATATATATTCATTTTTATTAAATACAAAATACAAAAATTCAACTACGCTCAGATGCAGTGATATTTTTCGAAATAGCGTCGCAAAAAATCAATTATTTTTTTGTAATATGTGGAAATTGAAATTAACTATTATAGGTTATATTCGCGATAATATCGTAAGCCTAATATAATTTCTGGCCTGTTCTGTGGGAATCTTTAAAATGTACAAATCTGCGGTTTTTGTAAATCTTATAAGACTAGTGGGCACCCAGTGGTCGACATTCGACCATAGTTATTTGATATTTTAAAGTTTGAACTTTATTAGGGTTCTTTTGTCAAATGGTATACTCCTATAATCAAAGGTTTTCATCATGGCTACTGAGTTATTTGCCATGATCTTTAATTATATAAACATTTTAAAAAATCTATGTGTAAATGAAAATGAAAATTAATTATAAATTTGAAACAAAAATCACGTGGTAAAGCTCTCTAATTTTAAGCAAACATAACTTTACGAAAATAAAGAAATTTATCGCAACCCATGACACAATTTTCAATTAATTTTACACGACACCATGGGTGGGTAGTATTTCTGGGTGATATTAAATTAAATGTAGTCTGTTCATTATGAGAAATTGTGATATGCTCAGTATCATCGTTTGGAAAAGTAATGGATCCACAATACAATCAAATGGTGAATCCAATACAAAGATGTTTTTAATTCTTTTAGTAATACTTTAATAGCTTTTGAAAATAAATTCTTTTTTGTTGCTACATGAGTTTGAATTGCAACATTGTAACCGCGGAAGCCTAAGTCATGGATTACTTTTATGAACAAAATTCTTATTTGGATTATACAAAGCATTATTTGGCTAATTTTTTTATTAAATCATCATTTGAATTGAGTTTACCATAAAAAATAATAAACATTACAATAATAGTTATATTTTATAATATTATTGTTGAATGTAGGATGAAAAATGGTAATTGGAACGTAAGAGTTAAAAATACATACAGTAGAGCATAGCAACCTATTTCACAACCTCTTTTGAACTTTGTAATTATTGACGGCTGTCAACAATGTCTTTTTTATTTACATGTGTGTATATGTTATGTAAAATTCGAGCAGTAGTGTGAGTAGTGCATATTTTAATAGATTTTATGTACTTCTAATGCATTTTATATAAAATAAACAGCTTTCTGCACTTCTCCGCCATATAAAATTTAACCATGTCAAATTTCAAGTTCACCCGTTCACGGCAAATAGGTTAAAAAGGGATACAATTTTTTGCTTCACGTATTAATATATAGATTTAGCAGGCTTAATGTAAGCACCCAAAACACCTTATGACTTCATCAGAATACATTTAAGATCTTGTTAGGTCAATATGACTACAGTTGGAAAAAAAACATTGACTTTTCTTTACTTATTGTAAATATGACATACATGTATTGTATAAATAAATCAGGTACTAGATACCTATCCTAGAGAATACAGTCTTGCTCTTCAATATTACCAAAAATACCATTCAAGTTTTAGTCAAAATTTGGCCAATAATGTAAGTATCGATATTTGATCAGTTTTAAATATTAAATACATATTTTTTATTTCTAGACAATTTATATTTTTTGCTTTGATAAACTGACTATAATTCATACACTAAAATATAAAAAAGTAGATAAACAAGTAACTAAAATTTGCCAGTCAATAATTTCAGGCTATTAGAGAGATTGTCTTATATAAATCAAAATAATTATCAAAATATATATTTTACAATTTTGTTTTATTAACAACCAATTGACTATTAAGTTTAGTTCATTACAACACGGATCATCGGAATGGCCACGGTAACGAACCGCTTAAGGCGAAGCAAATTAATTTTAATTGATCAAAGAATTTATTCAATAATTTATACTAAACTAATGAATTTAATGAAAGCCTCCACTTTCATTAACATAACTGAATGCAGATGTCGTCTTTTTTTTAATTATAGTCGAATGATTAATTATCTTGTTCGTACGAAAATACAACTGGTGGATGTTAATAGAAGTTGATAATTCTTGGTTTAAATATGCAATAAAACAAGCGTTTTAAATGATATTGACACTAGGCCATTTAATTTTAAAGTAAGCGCACTCTGTACTATGATAATTAAACAGCTGGAATACACAAATAGATAATAAGTTGGTGTGTCTAAAATCGACATAGAAGTGACTTCGTTGTTTTATAAAAATTTCATCTTTAGTTCGGGTGAATTTTGTTTTTATCTAACCTCTATACCCTTCTATCGATTTTAAATTACTTACGATAAATTATAATATTCTTGCTTAGACCGTATGTAAAAATATGATATGAAACCTACCTAATCTTCTAAAAACGTTCTATTCTCAAAAACGGTTATGTTGTTTCGGGGTTATTCTGGGTCCATATCAGGCCTCTAATTTGTTTTTCTATGTATAGAATTAACACATTTTTTAAATTAGAAATATATTTAAAACTTAGCTAAGCAGGCGGCCCATCGGGTAATTAATAATAGAATCAAAAATAATAAATCTATATCATAAAAAGCTTTCTTAGATGTGAAACGAAGAAAAATCTATCAAAATTGAATGAATGCTCATGCTTCATGCCTACATGAATCGAGCACAACGACTTTTTAAATTACATGATATGCATACAAAAAATAAAATGTGATTAAAAACCAAATAAACGTCATGACCTTAAGTAGCATCTTAATGGTGTGTTATGTTCTCGAAGTAACATTGAACCAGAATTAGCTATTTGCGTATGTAAAGGATGAAACCAACATAAAGTAATTAAGTTCCATTTGTAAGACATTTACTTACCATTTACCCGCTTCACTGTGCAAACTTATACGTTATAGACTTGCAAACATCTCATATTAACTAACTATATGAGTATTTACATTTCAGAATAAACTAAATTCAATTTTAGCTGTTCCTAATATTCTACGTTATTTTTCAAGATCTTCAAATTTTGAAATCTCAAAAAAAGCTATAAACCTTATCAGAGGCAAAATTTGAACTACATTGTCGGTGTATACTTTTTTTATATCATAGGAGGCAAACGAACATGTGTGTCACCTGATGTTAAGTGATCACCTCCATCCATAGAAACTTGCAACACCAGGGGAGTCGTAAGTATGTTGCCAGCCTGTGTTTGGAGAGGGGGAGGGTGAGGAGTGGTGGACGATTGTTCACTTTTTTTTTAATTAACTTGGGGAAAGCCTTTATGGATACACAACCATCTCGAGGTAGAGAATGGGTTATGTCCGACTCCCACGGATTAAACCCCACGGTGTAGCGTCCGGCGCAATGAAGGGGCAGCCAGGGATCGCACCAGCTGTCAGTCTGAAAAACGGCCCCTGCGGCAGCCCGGCGAGTGAACGCCAGTCGCCCTATTGTAGAGAGTCTACTGTGTACACGCCGAAACCATGCCCAGCAGCGAGAGATCGTCCTCCACCGCCGCAACCATGGCGCGGTGCTGATCGTCCCACGCGGCGTACTCGGAGAGAATGTGCTGCGCGGTGTCCGTCTCAGCGCCGCACTCGTGGCATACGGCGGTGGGCATCCGGTGCAAGTACTAGCCGAAGCATCCGTGCCCGGTCAGAACCTGCACCAGACGGTATGTCAGGGAGCCCCAACCCCTGTTCACTCAGGCTGACAGGACCGGGCGGACAGCGTCTATGGTAAATCTTCCGTAATACGCGTCCGCCAGGTGCCGGCCCCACCTCTCTACTTGCTCGCTGCGTGTTGTAGTCCGCAGCGCAGCGATTTCTCTGGGAGCCGGAGGTTGTCCTCGGGATTTTCCTACCACCATGTAATTGTATACGGTAGCAAGAATTTCCGCCTCCAGCTCTCAGGGTAGAGAGCCAGCGAGCACCATATCCGCCGCCGAGGACACCGTGCGGTACTCGCGGATTTCTTTCAACGCCACTGTGCGCTGCGCATTGCGCCGGACGTGAACGTTCGTGGTGCTGTGGGATTCTACCTACAATGGTGCCCCGTAGGCGGCCATGACCCTCACCACCCCCGCATACAGACGGCGGCAGGCAGCGCTTGGCCTTCCCGTGTTCAGGAAAAGGCGGCCGAGCGCCGCCACCACCCCGATTAAACGTGGTTCGAGCCCCTTGAAGTGGGGCTCGAACCGCCAGCGCCTGTCCAGGGACTTTACGTCGGTTTTCTGTGGATCGGAAGATGCTACTCCGAGCGAACTCCATCTATTCGTGCTGACACCAGTAATAGATTCAGCGTGATCACCATCATCTATAGGCATTAACAACACGAGAGCAGTCGCGAGTGCGTTGCCAACCTGTATTTGGGCGGAATAGGGGAAAGGAGGAAAGGGAGAGGAGAGGGGTGGGTAGGGAACGTGGGCCTCCGGCGCACTCCCTAGCCGAACGAAACATAACAATGTTGCTTCACGTAGGTGTTTCTGTGGGTCAGGTGGTACTAACCCGGGCGAATCGAACCAATTAATGCTGAAACCAGTAATAGCTTCAGCGTGGCTCTACTACCTAGAAAACGTGTAGCATGTAAGACTCCGCGTCACTAGTTAAAGGTTAATCATCTTTAAATCATCATTTCCGAAGCGACAATCGGTCACTGTTAATATCAGATGAGAAAGTGGTCAAACATTAACAAATATTTAAAAAACTAATTTAATTCCTTGTAAGTAAAAAAAAAAAAATACACAAAATGTGTTTTGAGGACAGGACAAGTGCTATTACTTCTGTTCCACTATGACCAGCGAATTTGTTTTATCTGTAAACACTCTGTATATGAATGTTAAATATGTCTTAGATAAAGCAAACACTGGAATGGCAAAGTTCTTAATGACAACGATAAATATAAATTGTACACGTGATCGATTGTGTTTACCTCTCGTTTTATGATCGTAAAACATCTTCAACGGTATTCAATTAAGCGGTATTATTATGTCATCGAAAAATAATAAATCGGAAAAACGTGCTAGTTAGCAAATAAATAAATAAATCGCTCGCGAACTTGTGTCAATTTGATAAAATTAAAAAAAATAATTGCGTACACCGATTTCAAAGTTTCAAATGAAACTCTAATATTCTTATTTATTTTAAATATAATCTTAATGTATTATTTATAAGGTATAAATCCTTTTATCTATAATATAAAAATGAATCGCTAAATGTGTTGCTAAGCGCAAATATCGAGAACAGCTGAACCGATTTCGCTAATTCTTTTTTTGTTGTGTTTGTTATTATCAGGAGAAGATTTTAATGCAAAAAACGCATATTTAAATATACTTAAGGCGGAACGGAGTTCGCGGGCACTGCTAGCTTTAGATAAAATAAATAAAAAATTTCCCAATTTGTAAGGAGAAGAATTGTTCAGTTATCATGATAAACGGGTTTTTATGACAAAAGCATTATAGAGTGGAGATACAACGATGTAAATGTCTAGAAACGACACCTTTTATTTATATACACTTTGATATACCTTATATACAAACGCAGTTATGTAGTATGTACATTAGAATAATTTATTTTATTTGTAGGCTATTATTTGTTAAGAGTTTTTTTTTATGTGGTTAAGACGAGTTGGAAAATATCTGCGTTTCAAGGGCTATCTCAGAGAGCGCTGATACACCATTGATTATTTTTTTTATATCATAGGAAGCAAACGAACAGGTGGGTCACCTGTTGTTAAGTGATCACAACCGTCCATAGACACTTGTAACACCAGTAGAGTCGCAAGTGCGTTGCCAGCCTATGTTGGGGTATGTGAGGGAGAAGGGAAGAGGAGATGGGGAAGGTGTGGAGAGGTGGGCCTCCAGCGTTCTCACTGACCGAACTAAACGCAACAATACAAGCACTGTTACTTCACGTCGGTTTTCTGTGAGAGGTTGGGACTAGCCCGAGCGGGTCGACCCATTCACAATGAAGCCAGTAATAGCTTCAGCGTGGCTCTACCACCTACTAATAACATTAGTGTGGTTTTCATATTTATTTGCACTCAGAGAAAAAAAAAACATTTTTATAAAGTCTATTAATCAACGTAAGATGAACTTTTTATGTTTTTTTTTATTTTTTCAAAATATCAGCATCACACGACATAAAGGCTTATAAGTATACATGCCGAAGAAAACTTTATTTTTTTTTTATTTTAAATGATTTTTTGAAACACCGAAAAAGGTATGAATAGATTGTGTGAAAAATGATAAGTGTATAGAAGGTGTGAACAGTGATGGCATTTCTAGGTCAGATCGGGTTTTTCTTCGGCAACGGCCCAAGCCGAGGTGTACCGTGCATCCCTGAGCATGTTACCTAAACAAAATCGGCTGAGTGCCTTAAGCGCTCGCCTTAGTAGTCCGGTGAAGCTGTGAGGGCCAGTAAAGTTAATAGCGTCGTCAGTTCGAAAAAAAAAGAAAAAAAGTGAGATGGCACTTAACAAAGGAGAGTGGAAAAAGAAAACATGTACTGACCATACTAAGGCGGGCTAAGTGTAGAAAGATGATGATAGTTTTGGACCTAATGGAATAGGGCGAATGTACCAAATACTCAATCTAGTATACACCATGTTAAAAATATGCCATTAGATAATCTATACAAATAATAGTTAATCTAACAGTATTTCGGTGAAGCTGTTAAGGCCTTGCCACGCCAATAGCGTAGTCAGTTCGAAAAAAAAGGTAAATCTAATGTGTCTGTACTTTTAGATTTTTGTGAAGAAAATCGTTGTAGGTGTCTAAAAATAAGCAATAGAATACATTTCGATAAATTTTGGAAATGTTTGTCTGTTTGTATGACACGCATCACTGCTAAAATACCACTTTCCTCATAAAACCTCCTCATGATAACGAAAATTATAAATCATATATTCTAGTTAAATTAATTTGTATTTCATTATAATTGGTACGGTCTATCAAAAGTTATTGTAATTGACGACGCGATTTAAGTAAGAGATAAAAGTTGATAAGTTAATAGATTCAATACGTTCAGATAACTTTATTAATTGTTTTTTTTTTTCACATATCGTTTCGCTTAGACGAAATAGCGGGCACAGTTAGTTACTGAAAATAAGCGAATTGAAGTTTTTTATTTTTAAATACAGCGTACTCTTTGCTAAGAAAAACTCAACGGTTAAACCTTATGTGAGTTATTTACTGAGTAATATGCATGTTTGCGCTCGCGCCCGACCTCGGCTGCCGCATTCCGCTCAGAGAACAAATACCGTGAGTGGGCTTGTGCTTTTCGTTTACCAGAGTTTTTATGTTGTCCGTACACGCATCGTTGACGAGTGGATAAATGGTGATCATTTTCGAGTGCCTCGGTCAATAGCGATATGATTTATTAAGCGCTTTGTGGTAATCTTCAGTTGCTAGCACTAATCTGTAGTGTATTAATGGTTATTTAATAAAATAGTTACATATACGATATCAGAGTTTTATTTTTATTGTTTTGATATATAAATAACGGTCGGAAATAGAACACGCTTAGTATATACTAGTATACTAATATTATAAAGAGGTAACGTATGTGAGTTTGTGATGTTGTAGGGAACTACTGGTCCGATTTGAAAAATTCTTTCAGTGTTATATAGCTCATTTATCGAGAAAGGTTATATATAATCACGCTAAGGTCAATAGGAGCTGAGCGCCGGTGTAGAATATTTCAAAATTGAGATTTATTTTCTTCTTGAGAATTTCCGCCGCGTATTGGCCTTAAGCCCAAAGTAACTAATCCACGCGAACGAAGTCGCGGGTATTGGCTAGTAGATTATATACGTGAAGACGGTGTGTACCTTTCAATTTTTTGTAAGAAAGTTTGTTGTAAATAGTTAAGAAGTAATAATGCGATTCTTTTACTTCTTTATTATTGTATGCACTCATCACTACTAAATCACTATGTTTACGATATAACATCACCAAGAAAACAATAAACCATATCCTTGAGTAGCATTTAGTTTTTGTTTCATTAAAATCTGTTGAGTCTAACAAAAGTTATTGTAATGTAAATAACGGCGTGAGTTACAGAAAATAGTGGGTAAGTAAATGCTTTGCAGCTGTACACAAAAACCAGGGTATGTTATAGTATCTCTTTATAAATAAAATTATTGAAATCTGTGGTTATGGAACTAGAAAAATATCATACATATATTAAATACATTTTTTTTTACACTTTTAGTTTATATTTAATAAAAAATATGACAATACCTAGATTTAAAATAAATTTATTAAACTAAATATGAATAAACTAAAAATAAGAAACTAAGCGTTCAACAATTTGTATCGCCATAGAGAATGGGGCAAGCGGTGTGGCGCACGTAAACAGGACATCGCAGGCGAAATCGCGGTTATCAGCTAGTAAAAGTATCTATTGTTTGTTCAGGTTATTCGCCGAAACGACTTAACCGATTTTTTCGTAGTCCAGTGAAGCTGTTAAGACTTGGATAGGTCAATAACGTAGATATTTCGAAAAATAAAACCAATTTTTTCGTAAGATGCCTATCACTACGCTTATCCGTAAAGGCTAAGCAGTGTTGATAAAATTTAACGGATATATTTTCAAATCGGTAAAGTAGTTGCAGGGCTTAAGTACTAACGACAGAATTGCAGTTGCAAAAATAATATATTGCCTTCAATGAATCGATATTCAATTTAAAAAAATATTTATAAAAGAACAAAGTCGCAAGCATTGACTAGTATCAAATATAAGTATATCTTCAAAACAGAAACGATTCTCTTCTTTTTTATTGTCTCTATTTTAACGAGACTTCAATACATCCTTGATGACTACGCCATCCTCATACGATATCTCATTTGGGTTTATATATCATTAAGCTTGATTCTCACAATTAGAGAAGGAAACAAATTTATAAAATATTCTAGCCAAATTACTTACAGAATTTCCTAATACAATAATCACCACTTCAAAATCTCTCCAGGAATCTAAAAGTCTTTATTAGCGTAATACTTTGGCGCCGCCACATTCGCACAACATATGATAAAAATCATCTATATACTGGCAAACTTCACAGAGCGGAGATATTTTTTTTAATTGTAGCATAGCAAAGTGACTGCACTGTGCCTGATGGTGAGCAAAGTACAATCCAAAAACAATGGCGACCACCGAGAGACACGCCATCCCTCGGCGGACACCGCTGTCGTGCCGGCCTGCGTAAGTGTCTCTTCACGTTACTCTTTGTTTCCCTATTATAAAAAGGAATTTATTATGGAGCATGTTATTGGACCGGATCCTGAACGCCGCAATCAATTCCCGGCTAGAAAGCCTAGCATGGTTAAACCAAGGAGACTCCCATAAATTAACTTCAAATGTTCTATACCAAATACCCTTGTCTACAGATATCCTATCCATGTGTTCTTTCCACATAGTGGACACAACACGCGTCGCTGAGAGTAAGAACACCGTAGCCAGGGATTTACATAAAAAGTCTTCACTGTTAACTATGACTCTATTTGCAAACTTATCCACAATACTTCGTATCAACAAAAATAGTCATTGTGAAGAATATAACAAAGTGGAAAATCTTGTTAAACATAAAACAATCATCAAAATATCAAAGCTCAATCCCACTATAACAATGTCGACGTCATCGATTAACCCCGACCTACCCCAAAATCGATAACACAAAAATCTAATTACGAACAAGCGTAAATTTAGAGCGGCGCGCCACATCGCGTCGCGTATTGATTATCACCGACCTTGGGTAAAAAAAAATTAAGTCAAAGACTGACCCAATTTTTAGCGAGTCTCCCCTCGTTACGCACCGTTCATTGCCAAGTTTACATTGAAGAAACCAAACGGCTCTGCCCATTAGGTGGAGAATAAAACCGGCGTCGCTTAGTTGAGAAAAAGCTCTTTAATGAGACGAAGGAAGTCGGGGCGTTTAAGATTTTTGCGCGCCACGGTCACAGTATATACTGTGCCACAGTGGTTTTGATACTTTTTAATAACGTACTTTAATTAATGTATGTAACTGTATGAACCGTTAAATATTACAAATATTGAAACGTTTTTGTATTATTTTCAACAAAATAAGTGAAATAAAGAAAATCTTTTTTCGCAAGTCCTAACTTAACCGAAGCGAGACAAAAGAACAAGATGGCGAACATTCAGCGAGCGCGGTGAATTTAAAAAGTAACCTTCTTAAAGCAAGTATTCATTACGCATTTAACGTTTTTGTAATAACACCGCATAAGTTTTTTTCAGATGGTTAAGTATGATTTCTTTTGTGTGTCGACATTTGACCATATGATATACCAGTTGTACTGCTTGGATTTGTTATTTTATCTTGTCTTCAGTTTCCAATTTCCTTCGACGTGACGATGTTACTTTGTTTTTGTTTAGCATACTCTTTGGCGTATATTTGTATAGTCATTGTTTTGCTAGTAAAAGTTGTAGCATGATGTTGGTCTATAAGCTTCCTGGATGAACGGAATATAAAACACAAAAAAAGACTATAGATATATATACTAAGAGTAAGATATATAGATTTCCGACAGAAGTGAAAAATCAAAACAATGAAATAACTGTATTCTCTTTTGAATTTTTTGTATTAATTATTGTGTGTTTTCATATGTAATGACATTGGGAGTAATAATTGTAGACATTTTTATAAAATTTATTAATCAATGAAACGAATATTGAACTGCAAAATATCAATGTTACATATACACAGGCCTTTTACTACGCGTCGCTTGTTTTACACAAGTGCAATAAAGCCGATTACGCTTGCTAGCTTGTCATGACGCGAAATTAGAAATATATTTTCTATTAAAAATACCGTTCATCGCACCTAATGGAGATTTCACTTCAACAAAAAAAAATTCGTGTCTGTGTTTTGTATCTAGAGACAAACAATGTCCTTATAATGTTCCTATAGAAGTATATATCTATATATAATTCAATAATATGGATAATTTAATAACTGAACTGATTAATATCTAAAGTGTCAAGTAACAGGGAATATAGTCTCCATTATTTAAATACACGACACACAATCTTAACCGTATTACTTGTTATAAATGAAATATTGCTATAAAATGTAGTCGCTTCAACCTATAATTACGTACAAGCTTTCAAAGGAAATTATAGTTGATTTTAGAATGTTAATCAATTAAAATTTCTATTGAGTTTTAGACTATTTATTATAGTGTATACGATTATATTAATTTGATATTTGTTTTATTTTTATAAGACTATGCAATTTACCTTTTTAATGGCTATGTTATATTTATTTTGGGTTTATCTTAACTGCTCTTATAATAACCGTGATTGTATTTTATTTATTTCACCTTCTAAAATGTTGTTCCACTCAAAGTTAAATTATGAGCCTATTTATTAAAAATACTAATACATAACTATGATTTTACAGCTTAGAATTGAATAGTTTTATTAAATTACTATGATTTTATTTTTTATATTTAAGATAAAAACCACTAAGATGATTTAGTCCTAGTATAATTAATAAAAAGGGAATTAAAAAGGAGTTCGAATCAACGGTCGCGTGCCCCAGAGGCCAATGTCCTTTAGACAAGATCGCGCCCTCTTTTGGCCGTCCTTTTCTAATCACAGATTAATCTATATTGTCGTCCCTTTCGTTTTGAGGGATGCTAATATCGTGTTACTTAATTTCCCATCGGGACATTATTCAGATAATAAATTTTCCGTATAATTTTATAAGTTTTGTTTGATTTGCGTAGATTTTTACGAAAGACAACGTTCCTGATGTCGAAATACGAATATGCAATTTGCGTATTCATTCTGCGATTTGAAAGGGTTCTTTAACATATAATTTTGCCTCAACCAAAATATGATTATCATTGATGTTTACCATTTATAGTAACATATTATATGGTATTACTATTGATGTATAGGTAAAATATAAGAATTTCCCGTTTAAAGGTATTATAGTAGTCTACAGTTGTGAGGGCATCACATTAGAACTACTTGACAGATTTCAACCAAATTTCTTTAGTTCTACTTTTCAGACACTTTGTCTTTAAAGAAAGTTACAATGACAATGTCATTTAATAAAAAGCAATTAAAGTTTTATACTACTGTTACTGCTTGTGTTGTCCTTCTAAACACAAAGTAACTAAGGTAAGATACTATTGAAGCGATGATGGGTCAATTAATAACGTGTACGATGTATGTAGGTTAGAATTCAAGTAACTGAATCGAAGCTTCCATTAAGGAAAATATAATGGTGAAACCATATCATGGTGGTAGGGTATTTTCTAAATTCGCCTGACTAAATACCACCCTCAAGTTGACAACTGTCACCAAGCACTTGAGGCCTAGTCTCCTCAAGGTTTCGTGTGTTTACCATCTTAGACCACGTCGTTAGCATCAGATGACACTGTCCAAGCGTTAGCGCTTATAAGGTATTTAAAATGACGAAGTCGTGGATATGACCTAGTAAAAAAATCTATTAATGTCATAAGTTAAGGTAAGTTAGTAATTAGTAAGTACTCTCCGCATTCTGACATAAAAAAGACTTCGTAAATATCTTCACTAAACAATCTCTTTTTGGTTGGCGTAATGTTAATAGTATTATATCTTTCAAACATTTTTTTCCAATATGATTAACGTTACTAATGGTCGTAAAATGGTCGAAATTCAACCATTTGTTAATTCCATTATTGGGTTTTTTTTTGCCAAAGAGTCTATATATATTGTAGATTAGTCAATGTACGTACCGTGAAATGTGACAATAAAGACTTCGCCAGTGATATAAGGAAAAAAGCCATAATATTTCCAATTTTTTATTGATAACACTAAAGTTTGCCAACAGTTACTATTGCAAAAATTAAGAAAAGCGGTTCAAAAAGTGGTGAAAAAGGAACTGTATTCACCTACATACCTACATAGATGTATTTCTATATATGGTAGGTATGTATAGTAGACACGGTTCACATTTTTTTCCTATAGAGCTATGTTGTACACTAAACGCTCAATGTAACTAAAGTATCTAATTGTATGAGGATTAGTTCTACATTTGTCAATAGAGCGTTGCAAATAATCTTTGAATGGTATCTAAAAACAAAAATGGTTACTGTGAGTTATCTTTAAAAGGGTATACAAATGTAAATTTTCCCATAGAACTTTTCAGGTACACGTCATATCAGGGTTCTAACTTGTAGCTATCGAAATGGTATCCCACCGGTAAAACTACTAAACCACAATGACTTCCGTTACATCACCAAGACTTCTTTTTTATGCTATTTAGTGGTAAGATTACTGAGATATAACATTTAAAAACTCTCTTATTGTAATACCTTCATGCAAAATATTTGGATGATATATGGTAAACGGGAATCGTATCTGTTTCGCGCAATAAAAATAAAGTATGTCGAAAAATATCGTTAAGTAGCACACGCCCACCCCTTAATATCTTCCATGCTGGCGCACTCGCGACCCGTATCGGAGAATTTCCATCTGAATATTTTCCTTTCTCATTGTCGTTATCTGAAAAATATGTTTTTCGTACGGTCCGTGCCCTCGTCGCGTTCCAGGGAGATTCGAAAAACTCCTCGTCCAGGACGACGTAAATACGACAACAGAACTGATCCAATTTCGACTTTGTCAAATTATCTTAGAACTCATATTCTTTTCCAATGTTCTACTGTCGCATTTTACTTTAAGGCTTGAATGTAAAAGAAAAATAATAAACCCATATAGCGAGGTAATTTCTATCCTTTTCTGTATACGATAGAGTTAAGTTTTGTTTGTTTAAGTTTCGGGTTGACGCGGCTTGCGGTAGGGGGACAACGGGAACCGGAAACTCAAGGGGCGGAGGGGTAAACGGACGGAAAAGAAGCGAAGGCAAATAACTTCGCCCTTCTGTACACATGTATAGGGATGTTGCGAGGGCAGACAAAAATGCTCACAGCGCCGTTTCCAAGTTTCACAATGAAACGTTGAGTATTTTTGTCATTTGTCGTCATAAAATCTCTCTCGTCTATAGAAAAAAAAATGTGTTGAAATATCCCGCAGTGCTCGAGTTACGAGATACGTTTTTCACACTGTTATGTAAGTTAGCAATTTACGGTTAGTACTTATGTAATGTTTTAGGTACTCGTAACAGTATTCCCAGAGGCTATTGACATGTTACCAGAATTCTTATGGGAATACGATTCAATGCATCAAGTGTACCAAACGCTACCATGGCGTGCATAAGCTTTTATGTTCCGGGTTTTCTTTTCGAATTGATTACATTTACAACTTCACTGAACCACAAATCGTGTTCCGGTATCTACCTGTATATACTCAGTAATCAAACGGACTGGTAGGAATCCACGCTCGTCTGGGAACACCACATAAAAGCTGATAATGCCGTCAGGATAAAGCTATTTTAATAGTGTATTCACTTTCGGCATACATGTGTGTACAACAGTCGATACACTTGCAAGCCGATGTGAGATTGATAACCGGTGGCGACTTGCCGATCTCATGTTGGTCACCCTTGTGTATGGATTGTATTATGCTTACCACAGTGTTATACTGTGGCATCTAGGACATCTTTATGTAACGAAAATATTGTTCTTGTTTATTTCGGTATGTTGTTGCCCCCGCAGAATGTGTACTTCTAATTCCCCTACACGTGTTTTTCGGGTGGTGCAAAGCGATATAAATTTTTGGCCGCTGAACTGTTCCACAAAAATTGAACCTCGTAGTTACAAATAGAGTAATCAATCAATCTATGATAAAAAATAAATGGATACATTATTTAGCTTTACGATTAAATAAAAAAAATAATTATAAAACTGTTTTTTGAAAGCTCAATCAGGTAAAAACTACGGTATGGAACTGTGATGGAATTCGCTGCAGAATTTCTCGTAGAACGTTCTAGGCTAGTTATATTTTTAAATTCCATTGACCATTTCCTTTTTTTTTAATTAATAGTTTATTTAACGCACAGCTAAACTGGCTATCATTCCAAAAAATCTTAAAAACACCTTTGTTAACCACCCATCTATTGCATTTACTTAAAGAAGGGAACATATAATATAAATAATCGAATACATTTGGTGACATTAACACTTATGTGCGAATACCATTATATGGGTAATAATGGATGTTTTGGTCTGTAGGTGGGTAACTTACGTAAAAGGTCCGGCCTCGACTGAGGATGGAATGCTAATAATTATACTATACAATATAGGCGTTTAACGGGTCTATGCTTAGCTGTATTATGTAGTTGTAATATTCGAAGGAGTGTTAATTATGTGTAGTTTAACTTCTTTGGTTGTTACCCAGCTTTAAAGTCATGGTGGCTCCGAGGTAGGATGTTCGGAAGTTTCGAATTCTTAGGATGAGCCAGAGCTTCATATTCCATTTATCCGCACAAAGTGCTTTGCATTGTCGTTGATTATGTGCGCCGCAAAAGAATGAAAACCGCTACCTGCGCCTGATTTTCTAAATCATATAATAAAACGGTTTTCAAAACAACAGTCAATATTTTTTAATGAGCAAACGCGTTATATTTTAGGCCTCGTCTTTACTTTTTATCGGATGTTGCTGAGGTCAAGCGACGCGCAGTACATAAATAATATATAAAAAAAATGTCCGTCCAAAAAAATATGAATATATTGAAGCGAGGATGGTTTAGTTGTTCAAGCACAGCATCGATGGGTTAAGATTTAAACCTAGTAGTAGTCCTAGTCAGCAATCGGAAGCTTCAGTGAAGGAAAACTTCGCGATGAAACAATAGCATGGTGGTAGTACTTTTTCTAAGTCCGTCTGGCTAGTTTACCACCTTCAAGTTGCAAATCTCTCTCCAAGCACCTGTTGGTGTATTTCGGCAGCTGTACTTATAAGTTTAACATGTTTATCATTTAGATAACATCATCATTTAACATCAAATAAGATTTTGGTCAAATATTAAAAACTATAAAGTTTAAAAAATTACGCGTCGAGGAGTACGAGTTGTTTTTGTATTTTTGTTTAATTTGTTGTATACGTCAAAAATCTGTGAGCAACTATTGGGTGTTTTTCTTTATTAATATTTTTATATATTTTTTTATCGTTTTATTTAACTATTAACTATTTTAGGACAGATTTTTAATGACGTTATTGTCTTTATGGAGGTTAAATTTTGATCCTATAAGGCGAGAGTGATTACGAATGGTGTTTAACATCAAGTGGAAATATGTTTAGGCCCTTAAAAAATAATCGTTTTGCAACTTTATTCAAACATAACAAAAGGTAGATGTTAGTGTTATAGATAGATGTGTACAACATATGAAACAGTGAAACCACAAATCCGCATGACGATAGAATATTGAGTCATTGTTTAAACAATATTGATGACCATTATGATTATCGTATTGACAGTCATGCGCCGATAAGTGATTTGTACACAGTCGTGTTGCGGCAAGTAAAAGTGGGTGGTGGGTTTTTATTTCACTAACTGTTATTCTTAAGTCTTTCAAATCAAATCAAAATATCCTTTATTTAAATTAGGCCCTGAGAAGGCGTTTATGAACATCAAAGCTATCACCGGTTCGGACAAACAACCTAGTCATCGAGAAAAACCGGCAAGAAACTAGATCTAAATTATCTCTTCATGTTATATATTTAAATTCTATCGTTTATCATTAAGAAAGCTGTATTGTAATTTTTTGATGTAACTATCAGATTTTTTTCCCAAACAGAGTTGTTGGATTTCAAATAAGCATACCTTCTAATATATTGTACAAACCTTTTTCTTGTTGTCACTATCTCGGTAGTCAGACTATTGAAACTTTTTCTTGTTCATCTTCTTGGCTGGATACTGTAATGTCTTTGTCGGAAGGCTGTTCTATATAAACTTTTGCAATTTTTCAATAGGCTATGGTTACATTAAATCTGTCGGAAACCACTCTTCTTTCTTCATATAACTAAAATGTGTTAGAAAGTTAAAGATATATTTATAAAATGTAATACAGAAAATTTTGTTTATAGTATATAAATAACAGTAGGATATAAGAATTGTGTCTGATTGAATCTTGAAAACTATACATAAGCATAAAAACCACCATAGTGACATATAACCGATATATAGTGTTCAATCAAGTTGATATTCTGGACTTTACTGTTTTGACGATGATATTTATTTATAACTATGGAAACACAAGAGTCAGATAAAGAAAACAAATAAGAATATAAAAAAGTCGAGGCATAAGACCTGCTGACAGATGTGTTAACTGAAAGAAATGGAATAACAGTTGTTTTTGAAAATTTTAAATCAATTTTAGTGTAAAATATGATTTGTAAACGTTTGGCTCAAGCTTAATACGTTACGATTAACATTAAAAAGTGCGTTTAATTGTCTTTTTGTATTTTAGAATTTGTGTTTGGATTTATAATCGAGTCATACGTATAACAGGATTAAAATTGTAGATATTATTCATATAAGTTTTAAGAATAAATGTTCTAGTTCATCGATATTTAAAAACGGCATCAAAACTTAATTATATACTCCAGCAAGGAGGAAACACGTAATTCCAGCTGCATTTGTAGGGTATATTAATTCTTTGTGATTTTAATATTCTAGTGAATAAAGTAAGGCATGCTTTAATCATAATAAAATCCATATTTACTTATACATATATTTAAATATGTTCTCTCGGTCCAAGATTTTGTTTGAAATAATTACTCTATAACGTTCTACTCCAACGTTTAAAATAAATATTGAAAATCATTTAGCACTCACTAGCTTCAACATCAAAATTAAATCCTAGTTTAAAACTTCCCTTTGTGGTTCCGTAAATTCTTTGCCAAGTCGAAAATCAAAGCTTTCGAACAGCGAAACTTGGGTGCCCTTTGAGCAGTCGCGTTATTATTTTTTCAAGAACCTCTTTTATGTGAAAGAACGCTTCAGATGGCGAGGGTGGTAAAGGGAAAAATATGACGAAGAATTTCCTCTCTCCCTTTCTCATGCATTATATTAGAGTGGGACGGAGCTATGTCGAGTGGCTTTCGAGTTAAGAGTCTCATACACGGGTACTCGTTACGTCATGGCCCCAGGCTGGAGACTTGTAGGAGGCATTTGGACAAGTATTTTATGAAAAATGTAACCTTCTTTGTGACATTGCTTGATGTTCGTAGCGGTATATCGTTGTCAACGGTAACGAGATGATTGTTAGGTAGCGGGTATGTATGAAATTGGCTCGAGAAATGTTATAGTCTCGAAGTTATAAATTATCTTATATACAGGCAGCTATCCTAGTTATCTCTGTACATCTATACCGATATTTTAAAGCTGGAAGGTTCGTTTCTTTGCTTGGTTGAACGGGCTAATCTCAGGTCAGATTTGAAAAGTTATATTAGTATTAGATAAGTCATTTATCGAGAAAGGCTATAAGCTATATATCATCACGCTAAAACCAATAGGAGTGGACCACCAATGAAGAATGTTTCAAAATCGGGGTGTTATTTTTCTTTTGAGAGCTTACACTACGTGTTATCGTTAGCCCAAAGTAGCTATTCCATGAGAAAAAAGTCATGGGTAAAAGCTAGTCTATACATATAATAAGAATGTCAATTGAAAGTATCTGTATTTTTCGATTTTTGTGAAAGAGATCGTAATAAAAAAAACCTTGGCAAATTTTATACTTAAACCTTCTTCATGAATTACTTTATCTACTAAGTGGCCAGTACCCGCGACTTTGTTCGCTTTTTTTTTTCGAAATGACTACGCTATTGACCCAGCAAGATTTTAACAGCTTCACCGGACTAAATGACTTTGTTCGCGTGGAATAGTTACTTAACGCTAACACACAGCGGGAGCTCTCGACAGGAAAAAAACCCCGATTTTTAAACGTTCTTCATGAGTGCTTAGCTCCTATCGGTCTTTACGTGATGATATATAGCCTATAACCATCCTCGATAAATGATCTATATAACATGGAAAGAATTTTTCAAATCGGACCAGTAGTTCTTGAGATTACCCCCTACAACTTCACAAACTTTACCCTTTTATAATATTAGTATAGATGAAAACCGCATCAAAATTCGTTCAGTAGTTTTTGAGTTCATTGCGAACAGACAGACAGACGTGGCGGAGGACTTTGTTTTAATATGTAGTGATAATATAATAACAACAATATCTAAGTAGTCCGGTGAAGCTGTTCTTAACCTTGGTAGGTCAATAGAGAAGTCAGATCGAAAAAAAAAATCGATTTTCGTAAAAAAAAATTTTGCAGATGTCTAGGAATAAGTAACAAAATATATTTCAATAATTTTAAGAAATGTTTGTTTGTCTGTCTGTTTGTTTGAACACGCATCAATGCCAAAGCACTGGGTTCACAATAAAACTAGATCAAGGAAATCATAAAGCATATCTTCGAGAATAACTTATTTTTTATTTATTAATATCGGTCCACTCTATCTAAAGTTATTGTAATTTTAATGACCACGCGGCGTAAGTAGGAGAGAAAAGTAGATAATTAAATGGACTTTGTACATTTAGATGACTTTATTGATCACGGTTTTTACATTCGGTTGTACGCGGACGGAGTCGCAGGCACAGCTAGTCTACAATATTAATGTTTTTTTAAGGTAATTGTAAGTACTTATTACGTTACTACTTTTTAAACTGTGATATCTATTTGGCACGTAAAAGCTACATATCTGATTATAATTTAAGTATTTTATATAAAGTATTTGAGACATTACATGGATTATTATATGCTGTTTTAGTTGGCGGCTTCGTTCGCTCTCTCGCGTACTCCCGAATTTGTTTTTTCGGTGATAAGTGGTGGTTGTATGATCTTTTCTGTGTATCTCACAATAAATATGCTGGGTGTTAGTTTAGACGCGGGCAATATTTTTACAGTTTGTCGTTTCTGGTTCTAAATCAATAAAAAAATAGGTGCTGAATATTTGAACTAACTATCTCGAGAAAAGTAAAATTGATTTTCACTCACCATCAGATGATTTACGCAAAAAAGCAATGCTTCACCACTTTCAATGTGCGACGTCCGGCCCGCGCCCTGAACCTCGACCCGCGTCCCGCTTTCACATTGTTCGACCATGCGACATCCTAATGTAAATCAGTTACATAATGATTAACCTCGAGAAGCTCCCCTTCAATTCTATTCATTGAACCTAGGTGTGATTTTTTACGTTTAAAAGTATCGTTCCCATACTTTTAAACAAACTCTAATTAAGGTTCTCTTTGTTGTTTATTAGTGTATGTTTTGATAATATTACTTTATATTTAAAATGTAACCATGAGCGGCCTACGATTGAAGGGTATTAACTTTTTAACAGTCACCTGGTATAAAATATCATAATTATCGATTAGAGTTGAAAAAGTACTGAACAAATTCATATTAATTGCATTTATAATATTAGTTAGAATTAATGTTATATTAAAGATAGGACTAGTTAATAAAATGATTTAATTCAGTTGCTATATTAATGCGTATTTGCGTGCGTTTAATATATTTGGTCTGGCTTTTCGTAAAAGTATTCATTGTGATTTTATTAAATGGATATCCAGAGCTTACGCGTATTTCGATTTGATAAAAAAAATTTGTTTGTCATATGGAAGCAATAACAACAATAATAAACTCCGGAAGGACGACCGTTTTCCTCAACGGATAATCTAATAACTGGATTGTACTCTGCTTTGTCATAACATCCACTATAATTATTTTTTACAATGTTTTAAAATATATTTATACACATTGAGTGCAATTAGTAGGTTACTGAACAAATTATTACAACATTGTAATTTCTAATTTCAAGACTCTTATTATTATTTGTGATACAAAATAATTCAGCTCGGTTAACATATTTAGCAACTGCTTGTGACTTTAAATACATTTAGTATAATATACAAATAACAATAACACATATCCTATAAGTCTTAAGAATAATGTGGCTGGTTCAAATAAGTAACTACAGAGATTGTCTTACATACAAATTCACGAATTATTCCTCGTATAATATAGGTATCAACATGTATATATGCATAAAATACAATTGGTTATACGGTTTAAAGTCCATTTCCACGGTTATTAACACAGATATCTCAACCAATTGGAAATAGTAACGTATTCTGTGTAGGACAGTGACATTCAAGTTATTTTTTATTGGACCACATAAACGCAATAACTAATTCAAACGGAACATTGATTTATCCAAGAAATAAACGTTGTACATTGCGCGAATAACTTATAAATTGAAGGAATATTTGAGTACATTCTATATTTGACTTATATTTTTTATTTACTGCTTGTAATTTAGACATGTAGCTGGGTTATTTGCAAGGGCTTAGCGGTCCACAAATGAGTACTAAGGATTTAGAAAATCTAAACGAAATATATTAAACTTAAATGTACAACTTATACAAACGGATTAATCAACTAATTTTATAAATATTCAATTATTTTAAATTACTACCAAGTCTCGTTAAGTTCCCAAGTTCCTGGTCTCTTATAATTAGTAGCATAGTTTTTTTTTATTTTTACTAGTTTTAATTAGAACTTTTTAGGGTTAATTTTATATATCTACTATTAACTTATCATATTTAAAAATATTGGCAACCTAAAGACGTTTTCTTTCTCCTATCGGAGTATTTACTTGTTACGTAAAATTCAAGAAAACAAATTTTATAAATATTAATGTAATTTTGTTTGTTTGATACGCTTACATTCCTTAACTCAATTTATTATCATGAGATTTTTCATATGCGTTGTTAGATGTACGGAAAAGGACATGGTAGCTTTAATAAGAAAAAAAGAACCTGTTCCCAAGGGATAGGTCAAATCTACATTAATGCCAGGGAATCAGCGGGCAAAGGCTAATTTAGTAATAATAATGTTATGCAGACAAATAAGGATTTAAATAAAAAATACTCGAACTGTTTAACTACAAGAATAATTGTTTTATAAGGGAACTAGTTTCGTATCCAGTCATTTAAATTATCTTAGTATTTCCTCTTAGAATATTACTCGCCCGTCTCCCTCATTACTACGCAAATCATTACCGAGTGAAATCGTATGGAATCGCAAAGAGGGATTGTTAGCATTCCCATTGAAATAAAACCTTTATCTCTAATACATTAAGATATAATATTCTTTGCATTTTAGCAGTAAATTATGATTCGTGATATGTCATCCCGTGGCGTATGAAAAATACGAGCTGTATTGAGAAAATGAAATCGCTTCAGCCTCGCTAAGAGGTTTTTAATATCTCCCGTTTTGATGCAAAAAGTTTTTATTGTCATATATATTTCTATATGAAATACATTTTTCCAGCTGTCTTGTCTATATTTTTACCAATATACCTTTGTAAATAGTCTTTGAGGATGGATACATGCCATGTTGCATATTCATTACGTACATAGTATTTTATGCTTTTGCCGGTAACTACTTCTGGAACATTATAACGCCCTAGTACCTTCCGCCACATTTCATTCATTTCTGTGAAATTTGTGTAAATATTATATTTCAAACACTAAAAGTTCGCGTTTTTCTCTTTTAATCTTTTTTTTTTATTTAAGCATAGAAAATGACGACAACGGATTTGGAATTTAAATAAAAAAAATGCTTCTTTATGGTATAAAATTCTATCTAACCACTGTGAGACACTTTGCATTTGGTACACACGGGCTTCTTTTTTAGCCACGATATACTGATTATTGCTACACTGCTTACGATTAGTTCAGGTTAGCGGTAGTCTGATTTGTCATAAATATTTGCTGTAACTCACAAATACATATAAATATACCTACCATCAGTAGAAAAAGTCACGAAATTATACCTCAAAATAACACATTATTTGGAAAAATGGAATGTACATTTTAATGTAAACTGTGCCATATTTCTTAAGTCTTAAAGTAGATATTGGAATATCAATGATAAGAGATATAGCTTTTTGGTACGCAATTTATATATGTACGAAAAGGGGCACATATGAGGGCGATGTGTGTAGGCGGGCCGAAGGAGAAATGGGATTTTTTTACATCTTCGCTACTATTGGTGAAAGTTTCTTACAAGATTATTATGTTAGGCAAATAAGTATTAAGATTTCCATAAATAATTTTAGTTTGGCCAACCTTACATATTTTTTAAATATATCTTTCTTATATAGTACAAAATAATGGTCAAATGTATGTCAGGACAGGTAGTAATTTATTGGTATATTGGTAGTCCTGTTATCGTGAAGTACAGAACTTTTGACTCATGATAATAATATAGCTTATTACGTTATTTTAATTGGACAAAATATAAAAATAAATGTTAAGTGCATTAGAAAAATCGTGCAACTGTTATTAGTTTGCTATATAAGTGAATTATATTTAGATTAAATATGTACCAATTTAAACATTTGGTGAAAAATGGAACTTCTCGTCGTCGGTATATTTTTTTAATGAAAATATACCATTACATCTTGCTTGAAGTAGGCCAAATAACTAAAAAAAACCGTATGTTGGTAGAATAAATAGAAACTCATCAACTATTAGTAATCACAAACTTTATTATAAAGGGAAATTATTTAACTTTACAAACTAATAGTATGTTTATTGTAATTACATTCTCTTGTTTCATTTCATTCGTCAATAATAATATTTAATAAAAGTCGTTGGTAGTCGTAAGAACTGCCGACAAAAGTGAAAACTTAAAACAAGGAATAATTGTGTTCTTTTTAAAATTTTTGACTAATTATAGTATCAATCATATAAATTTCATAATTTGAAATTATAACACTGGTTTTCACGTCTTATGGCTCTCGGAGCAATAATTATATACAGTTTATTAATTCTTATTTTTATATCATAGAAGGACAACAAACAAGTAGGTCACCTAATGTTAAGTTACCACCACCGTCCACAGACACTTGCAACACCAGGGGATTCGCAAATGTGTTGCTAGCCTGTGTTTGGGGGAAGGGGGTATAGGCGGGCAGGTGGTCTTCCGGCGGTCTGACTGACCGAACGAAGTGCAATAATGCAAGCACTGTTACTTCACGTGGGTGTTTCTGTGGGTTGGGTGGTACTACACCGAGCGAGCCACCCCATTAATGCTGAAACCAATAATGGCTTTTGCATGGCTCTACCACCTAATAAATAATAGGTCTTTACCAATGAAATTGCCGTTCTGTAGTATTGGCCATTTCAAATCAAAATATTTTTTGTTTGGCTAAGCATTCTAATTTCAAATTAATTTTATTTTAAAAACATGGAATTCTTTTTCCAAAAGTAGTCATTTGTTTATTGATTAGTGTTACATTTTCATCGCATCTCAATCTTTTTTGTCACCATGGATACGTTAAAAATTCAAGTAATTATGGAATATGAGTTTCGTCGTGGCAGCAACGTGGCACAAGTGGCACGCAACATCCACGACGTTTACGGAGCTAATACTACAAACCAACACACCACCTGTTATTGGTTTGCTCGCTTCCGTTGTGGGAATTTCGACATGAAAAATGAACCTCGCGGTCGTCCGAAGACTTTGGTCAACAATGACGAATTAAAGGCGATTATGGATGATACACAATCTACGGCTGAATTAGCAGCAGCTTTCGACGCTAGAGTCAAAACAATTTTGGTCCATTTGCGTCAAATTGGCAAGGTAAAAAAGCTTGACAAATGGGTTTCCACGAACTCAATGATCGCCAGCGCAAAGTACGCGTCGAGACGTGCCTAGTACTACACAACAGACACACAAATGAAGGAATGCAACGCGTGACCTCATACTAAAGCGCAGACGGTCTCCAAGTTGCAAGAAGTGGGGTTGGAAGTTCTCCGTCATCCGCTTTAGTCACCAGACCTTGCGCCTACAGATTACTACTTTTTCCAGAATTTGGATAACTCCTTGGCGAGAAAAAAATTCAATAACCGTGAGGCAGTACAAAATACCTTTGAAGAATTTGTTGCCTCCCGTCCAGCTGATTTATTTAAGAAGGGCATCATTTTTTTTTTTCGAAATGTCTACGCTATTGACCCAGCAAGGTCTTAACAACTTCACCGGACTACTAAGGCGAGCGCTTAAGGCACTCAGCCGACTTTACTTTGGCAACCAGCTCAAGGGTGCACGGCACACCTCGGCTTGGCTGTTGCCTGTTGCATGCAAAATCGCGACCTATCTTAGCTAACCTAGCTAACTATTCATATATGTATGAGTTGTTGAAACGTATATGTGTACCAAGCATACACGCCTCAACAACTCCTCCATATATTTATTATCGGAAAATTGAGAGTTTTTCAGTTCGATAAGGGAAAAAAGTAAACCCTTCCACTTTCAGGTGTAAGCGTGTAGGCGTGTACGTGTGTGGGGGTGATCGTGTAGTGTTGTAGCAGTGATGTATATTTGTGTGTCACCGTATCGCGCAAGCAACGCACTCAAGGGCTCTCTACCGAGGGATCGAACCTAGGCTTGAGCCGCTGCCGTGGGAGGCCTAATGGGGTGTGCGGGAGCGAAATTAACCCCCAGACCACGGCGGCGTGATCTGTGGTTACGCGGGCGTGGACCAATAAGGGCATCAATAACTGCCACTGCGTTGGTAATGATGCATTTATTGCATTCGATTAATACAAATAAAAAATACATGAAATAAATTCGTTTAAATTTTTTCATACAAAACGGCAGTTTCATAGGTAAAACCTAATAATATATGAGTTAATCAATCATATGATGGGCTAAACTATTTTAATACAAAAAATCAATATTAGATATACACAGACGCCTATACAACGCGTCGCTAGCCTAATGCAAGTCGCCTAAGTGCAATACGGTCGGTAACGCTTACTAGCCTGTCATGACGCGATATTATTTTATCTCCTGCCAAAAAATATCACACACTGCGCTTATACACCTTTTTACTTCCAACATACGACAGATGGTTATTAAACAACTCCCTCTACATATATCTCTCATTAATTAACCCTGTATAAATAAGTTACAAATAAATTCGGATCATTTAGCGATCGGCTAAATTGTACGTTTCTTGTTTCCATCATAAATATTTATTCTTTGGCATATAAGGGTCATGATGGAGGTAAAAACTTGAGAATGTTCATTGCCCTTATAATTTATTACTTTTAGTGTTGATGTAAGCGTACTGATGTTCTTTTTTTCCTTTTATATCTTACTCGTTATGGCTTGGCTGAATGTTAGGCACATTATTTGTTGTATATATATCCATTTAATATTTACTCGTAGAAAAAAAAAACAAAATACATTTCGTAAATTTGAAAAAAATGCTCAATAAATAAAGTAGAAAATTCTTAAAAAATTGCTATATGTTTATGTTAATAATAATGTTGTTAATTAATAAAACCTTGACGACTATCGGTTTTATTACAAAATTAGTTATAAATACGCGTTTAACACGAGTTTTACTAAGCATTGTCTAAAATGTTGATCTTATTGAACACATGTTTAAAATACTTCATTGCAATGGCGTACCCAAGCGGTCTCTAGTTAAACTTCTGGTTTACGTTTTTTATGCAAGCAACTCCAAGTACCTGTTATTCAATTCAATCTGGGGTGTAAGGGGTGTCGAGTAACATCTTAAGACTTGAGACACCCAAGTCAACCTCACCTGCACGTGGTGCACCCTGCTGAATAACGAACTAGGCAATTGCGAAAGCGGGGTGGTAGGGTTTTACAGCCCGACTGGGTCGCAACCACCATGCATATAGCGAAAAAGCCCGTCATAGTGACTAGCTTCTGCGCGTCGCGTTTCAGGATCAGCCTGTGCATATCCAATACCGGGAGGACTTTCGTCATTATGGCCGGCATGACAGCGTCGACCGGCGATGGATAATCTGTCTCTCGGTGGTTGCCAATGTTTTTGGATTGTACTATGCTTAATATCAGGCATAGTGCAGTCACTATGTCGTGCTTTGGTAAAAAAAAAATCTCACCATTTCAAAACGCAAAAATTTGAACTTGTGAATAATATTTTTGTTAAGATCTCCATTAAAATCAAGAGTTTTTATTTGTTTTAACATTTTTTATTGTTATTGTGACAGCTTGATTAAAAGGGATGATGTAATTTTTAAAGTAAGCAAAGTGCGTAAAGTAGTTATATCCTTGGCGTAAAGCGGAACAACAGTATAATCTCAGATTGTCTAATGTCAATCATATTATAATGTTAATAAATGTATAATAAATAATAATAATTATAAATGTAATAAATGTAGTAATAATGTTTTGCTTGTGAATCTATAAACTTATATATTTATCAACATCTTCCAAATCTATTAAATGTGTAATAAATAATAATAATTATAAATGTAACAATGTAATATTTTGCTTGTGGATCATTAAAACTTATATATTTATCAACATCTTCCAAATCTATAATTTATTTATTACGAAACGTCGTTTACCAGCCATCGGAAATACAATAAATCCAAAAATAAATTAAGAACTGTCAAAGTAAACTAGTTTTAAACAATATTTAAATATAAACTATGCCTGTCTTTAAACAAGGATAAGACCATCTCTTGTGATGAAAATTGTTGTAAACAAGTGTTCAATACGTATCTATTTTTGTAATAAGTTTGTGGTAGATCTGATATTGTTAGGTGTTTTATGATTGACATATATAAATTAATTGTATGGCAGTATGGCTTTGTCTATGGTTGTTTGGATAGCTACCAGCTTCTACTGTACTTGAAAACCTGTTTATAGGTAGGTTTAATGTGCTACCATGTTATCTAACATTGTCATTAACATTTGACAGTATGGTCAAAAGATAAAGAATAATAAATAGAAAGTCGAACAGTGAACGAATATGAATCGTTACATTTGGGGAGGGTGACGCTGTTTTGGACTTACTCGGTTCTATTCGACATCAAGCCGAAATACATAGTTTTAGAACAAGATGAACACATTTTCTATAAATAGTAGTAGAGCCACGCTGAAGCTGTTGTTGATTTCAACTTGAATCGATCGGCTCGCCCGAGATACTACCATCCAACCTACAGAAAACGGACGTGAAGCCACAGTGCTTGCACTGTTGTGTTTCGTTCGGTTCGTGAGAGCACCGAAGACCCACTTCCTCCCTCCTCTCCCCTCCCCTTTCCCCCATTCATCTCTCATCCCCTTAAACACAGGGTGGCAACGCACTCGTGACTTATAAAGAAAACAATTCTATAAAAAGTGACGTGCCAACCGTCTCTGTTCGACATTACATATTATTACGTTTATTTCGATTAATTATGATTATATGAAACTAGCGCTGGAAGCCCATTCCCTCTTTCTCCATATCACTCCTCTTTTCTCATCTCCACCCCATCTCTCCCCTTCCTTCTCCCTTCCCCAAACACAGGCTGTCATACTTTATTTCCTGTTAAAAATACTGCTCAACGCACTTTAAAAAGTTTTCACCAAAAAAAAACGAGTGGCATCTCTATTACATAGTCCTATTGTGTATTGCGTTCCATTCGTTTACAATTATCACGTATTTACCATTAGCATATTTAATATTCTTTTGGTTAAATATGATTATTATTGTGAATCTATTAAGTAAAGAATTATTGGCAACCATTTATTGCGGTTGCGGGCGGTCTTTTAAAAGGCGAGCTTCTTTAAAACAATTATAAGTAATTATCCAAATTATATCATTGTTTGATAATTATTTTTTAATACTTTACATAACCACAGATTTTCAAATTGAGGTTAGTAGCTAGCCACGTGAACTTAGAAAAACCCTTCCATCATGTTATAGCTTTTTTACGATGTTGTCTTCACAGGAAGCTCTAACTCAGTTGCAATGATGTTAAATCTACAAGCGTATGGGTACGTCCATCGGCGTTGTGTTGGAACACGCTACCAACAAAGCCATTATCACTTTCCGACTACTGTAATATAGTCACAATTCACTCATTTCATTAAATATTACTATTATTAAGTTTTCTGTTGGCAACGTCTGAACAAATCTATACTAATATCGACGGGAGAAAGCGGAAATATTGTAATTCTGGGCTGCCACTTTGTGATATATTCTGGTACAAAAAAATCCGCTTCGAAAGGTCGAGGTCTCGCTTTCCTTAAGGACCTTGGTTTTTTGCCCAGTTTTAGCACTCCATATCAAACAAATGAATTTTTGAAATAATTTTTTGGCTCTGGTTAAAGTTGGGTTTTTCAAGTTACGACAATTCTGCTTTCTTCTGTCGATATCATAAAGCTGGAGGGTACGAGATACTGGTCCGATTTGAAAAAAATCTTTCAGTTTTAAATAGCTCATCTATCGAGGAAGGCTATAGGCTATATATCTTCATGCTCAGGCCAATAGGAACGGAGTACCAATGAAGAATGTTTAAAAATCAGGGTTGGTTTTTCTTTTGAGAATTTTCACTGCGTGTTAGTGTTATTCCAAGTAAACGAAATCTTATATCATAAACTCTAATGTGATTATTTTTACGCTTTGTTACCTTAAATACGTTATCAATTGTTATTATATTTTGCATACACGTTGCTAGGAGTACGGAAAATGATATAGAGACAGATTTCTATCCAGTTTACCCGATTAGGCCTCCCACGGCAGCGGCTCAAGCCTAGGTTCGATCCCTCGGTAGGGAGCCCTTGAGTGCGTTGCTTGCGCGATACGGTGACACACGAATATACATCACCGCTACAATACTACACGATCACCCCCACACACGTGCACGCCTACACACTTACACATGAAAGTGGAAGGGTTTACTTTTTTTTCCCTTATCGAACTGAAAAACTCTCAATTTTCCGATAATAAATATATGGAGGAGGTTTGTATGCTTGGTACACATATACGTTTCAACAACTCATACATATATGAATAGTTAGCTAGGTTAGCTAAGACAGGTCGCGATTTTGCATGCAACAGGCAACAGCCAAGCCGAGGTGTGCCGTGCACCCTTGAGCTGGTTGCCAAAATAAAGTCGGCTGAGTGCCTTAAGCGCTCGCCATAGTAGTCCGGTGAAGCTGTTAAGACCTTACTGGGTAAATAGCGTAGTCATTTCGAAAAAAAAAAAAATTCTACCTAGAAAAACGACTGTTCCCGAGGGATTGTCAAATCTATACTATAGCGCGAGCAAAGTCGCAAGCAAAACCTAGTAGTATACATTTTTAATAGAATACATTAAAACAAATAAAATAAGCAGCATTATGAGAATAGTTTTTCCTTGATTTCTGTCTGTTTTTCGGTATGAAACGCAGTCTACGTTTTTCTGTAGGCTACCTATATGGAAAATTGTAAGCTAATACGTTCAATAAATGTACTAAGCTTCGCTTGCTCCTTCACCGGTAAGTTTTTCGATATATTATGCTCTTTTTCGAGTCCTAGATTACTTTATGTAGAATTTTATTGCGATCGGTTCAGAGATTAATTCGTGAAAAAATGACAACCGAATAGACAGACAAATTTACTGTCGCATTTAAAATGTTAGTGTGGATTTATTTTCGATTATATTACGAATTTTATCGCTAAAATTAGCATGCTATAAATTGAACGTCTTTGGAGAATTAATCAACAATAGATAAAAATTAATGGTTTCACCTTTTTTTTTAAACGGAAATAATATATGACAAATAAAAAATACATCAATTTGAACACATTCGTATATAAAATTTACATAACCACCACAAGACCTAATGGGTTATTTAATTTTCTAATAGATCTGTTCTGGTGAAGTTAATCTTGATATATTTGAATTTCTAGTCTGCACCGGTTTTATTAAATAAAACAAACATTTGTTGACCCCCCGCGTTTCATACATAGATGAGTAAAAACAGATAGTCCACTTTTTACATACGCGGTCATTTTTTTAAATATACAGATCATCTTTATAATACCAATACAGTCGTTTGGCGGTTTTAAAAATTAACACAAGTTTTTTTAAAATACTACTGCTGTGTTTGTGAGGTTATGGCAGTTATTTCTACGGGTGGTAACAGTATGCAAGATGGTTTTTTAATGCCACCTGGAGGGAAAGCACTCTAAATAATAGAGATAGCAAATTTTACTCCAAAGAAACATTTCTTTATTTACGAAAAGCAATATAATTGCATTCAAAGATTTTCGAAAATTCCTTTGCTTCGCCCGGGAATCGAACTGACTAAAGTTTGTATAAATGATTGTAGGGGCAAACGAACAGGCAGGTCTCCTGTTGGTAAGTGATCACCGCCGTCCATAGACACTGGCAACACCAGGGAAATCTCAAATGCGTTACCGACCTTTTAAAGAAATGTACTCTCGTTTCTTCTTATCTGGCATGGACTGGTCAGCCCAGCGCTTAGTTTTCCACGAGATCTCTGAGATCTCCGCGTACGATGAAGTAGCAAATGATCTGAAACAGGGCCCTATTCGTGCGATCACGAAGTTTGCCGCCATCGCTGCTACCATTCAACGGCTCACGCGCGCCGCCGTCTCGAAATAGTAATTCTTCTCAATATAAGATAAACTCGCGTGTTTATATCTATATTCCCCTAAAATCGATAAACAATATCGTAACTTCTATTGTTAGATACCGGCGCAGGTGCCGTTCGTTTAATCTGTTAATTCGATCTTTTCATTTCACGTGGCCGGCCACGTCATGAACCTCCCCTCGTGCGTCACGAGGCAGGGCCCTCACGTCTCATACCCGCACATACATCGCGTTTTCTCGGTAGTGTCTTTGGCCGAGATCACCCGGGTGAATACAAAGATGGTGCTATCGCGATACAGTACACACCACATCGATAATACACACACACAGATATCTAGATATGCACCTTTACATAAACTGGTGGAAGGGTTTACTTTTTTTTCTCTTATTCGAACTGAATCGAGTAGTTTAGTTCGTTTTTTTCCAATTTACATGTTGTGTTTTTAAATCATGCAATTTTTAACTGCATAATTCAAAAATGAATACATGTACGATTAGCTTAGAATAGTTTAGCTAGTTCAGATCGGGTTTTTCTACGGTAACAGCCCAAGCCGAGGTGTGCCGTGCACCCTTGAGCATGTTACCTAAACAAAATTGGCCGAGTGCCTTAAGCGCTCGCCTTAGTAGTCCGGTGAAGCTGTGAAGGGCAATAAGGCCAATAGCGTAGTCAGTTCGAAATAAAAGGGAGACGTTCGTTTCTTGAAGGCTTGTAAGTCGTAATTGTTTGGAAATCAGCCGCCGGTGATCTAATGATAGCCTATAACTTTCATAAGTAAGTAAGTCATAAAGTGCTAGAATAATTAAGTCATTATATTTCAAAATAAGCTAGGTAAATCCAATTTTAGCGGTTGCTAATATTTTACGTTATTTTTCAAGATCTTCAAATTACATTACATATATCATAAAAAAATATTAAACAATTATGAACAGCAAATTTGAACTTCGTTCTCGGTGTATAAAAACTGGAAATCTTAAAAAAATTAGGTATGTTATATAAATATTAAAATTGGATTCAGCCCATTTTGAAATGTAACGACTCTATTCTCGAAATCTAACTGACGTGTAGTATACAGTTCACTTCGTAGAACCAGGTAATTGGAAATGAGATTGCCTTTATTGTTCACAACACTCTATAGATAGTTTTAAATCGTGTCAATTTACAATAGGTAAACACTGATTGTTATCGATATTTGACCTTTACCTGTTAATAATGCAAAAACTTTTCGTATCTTCGTAAATAAATTTGCATCCAGTAATTTATGCGAATATGTGACTCATTTTTCTTCCTCGCGTGAGAAATCGCGAAGGGTCTGAGCCACGCCCTCGTGTCGCGTGACATGTGAAGTTACCACCCTTTCTCCTATTCGCGGATTTTTCCAATTTTTTCTTAGTTACACGTATGTTGAGGCGTTGCCTTTTCTTAAACAGTGTGTTAGGTGGAATGAGACTTCTTAGGAGGAAATTGCGCATGTTAAAAACATTTCGTTATTCTAATTCTTGCTACAATAAGTTGGTTAGATGTTCGTTTGCAAGCAGATGTTCATATCAGTTTCTTAACTTTGTTATTATCAGAATACTGTCAGCAAAACTTCTGATTATCTGATAACTGTGTTGTTATATTACAAAATAAGCTGAATCCAATTTTAATCGTTCATACAAAAAGTTTAATTGTTTTAACGATTTCTATTATAGTTTTTGTATGAAAACAAATACTCGTAGTGTACTTACACCGACAACGAAATTCAAATTATTCCGTAAATAAGGTCAAGTTTTATTTATGATCTTTATACTTTACATGTACAAAATTTAAAGATTTTATAAAATAAATTAAAATATTAGGAACAGCTAAAATTGGTTTTTGAATTACATTGAATTTTGAGAAATAACGAGTCAGTTGATACTTGCATAGATAAGGATGCAACGTAAGTGGAAAGTCAAGGTTGGTTGATAATTCGTGGGATCACAATCTATACAAGATTTTATTACGTTTATTTGTAAGTTGAAATCGGTATTTCGTTGCTTTGAACAAAAAAAAAGTAAATCAAAAATTCAATTTTGTTGGAAAATTCACCAATTTCACCATGTTTACTCGTTCGATGTAGATTTCTCTTCACAATAAATGAAGCAATTTAAGTTAGTTCTAAAAGTAGGGATAAGTAGTGTAACTATATTGCTGTTTGATCGTTGTACAAAATATCACCAGTATTGTGACAGAAATACGTTTAAATA
>JACEII010000001.1:11106392-11197032 GCA_014332785.1 Antheraea mylitta
TCTACTTTAACAGAGCTTAAAATTGATAAATACCGATCTTATTATTTCTCCCTCTCTATATTTATATATATGTATATTTATTTAATGGTATGGTAAAAATGGAGTAATCAGTTGAAGTATCCATTTATCGCTGCGAGATTCAATTGATTTGTGAAACAGTGCAGCGACCAAAAGGTTGTTACTCTTTAGCACCACCCAGAGAGCACGTGTAGGAAGATGGGAGGTAAACTTCCTGCGGACGTGAGTAACATAAGCCCTCCAATATATATATATATATATACACATTTGATACATTATTCAAAATTAAATATTATTTACTTATCATATCATGGTTAACTAACTTCTAAGTTTGCAAATGAAAATTAAAATGACTTTTCGCTCCAACAATGGTGTTTTTTCTTTAATCACGTTCGTCTAACACATAAGTTTATTATGTTAAACGAATATTTCACTATCCGCTATATAAACAAATAAACTTCTTATCACCGAGCAGTGAGCGCTGCTGATACAATATATTTAATTTTTCTTAAATATTAAAAACTTTTTCAAAGAAAATAACTTTTACGGTGATCGGACAAACGGTTCTCTGGTTAATGTATCTCATATATTTCTATCCATTGTCACAAAACAATTTCTAAAATGTTTCATCGTTATTAGAATACAAATCACGCCGAGGGTGGTAGGTGTAAGGGGTTGTAGCCTACTGTTTCCCTCGAGTTTTTGGTACGCGAGTACGGAGTAGTGCTTCAGTGTATTTCTTTTTGTCGTCGGTTTTACAAGAAACCCTCATCGCAATCTGTCTGTCACGTCACGAGATTTGACGGGATTTGTTGTTTCCTTGGAATTCGTTATAGATTGTTTGTCGCATGTCATTTGTTTTCTGTGTTGGGGGTTATTTACATAAAACTAGCAAACGCTCGCGACTTTGCTCGCGATATGATACAGTAAAAAATAATAATAATATAATATTTCTTATGGTGGCTTATTTGATAGCGTGTTCGGACACAGCGTCAATGGATGTTTTCCAGGCGGTAGAGCCACGCCGAAACTATTACTGGTGTCAGTATGAATGGCTCGGCTTGCTCGGTGTTCCACCACCCTCTCACAGAAAACCAACGTGAAGTAACAGTGCTTGCATTGTTGCGTTTCGTTCGGCCAGTGAGAGCGTCGGAGGCCCACCTCTCCTCATCTTCCCCCTCTGCCCTTCTCTTCCTACCGCCCTCTCCGAATACAGACTGGCAACGCACTTACCACTATCCTGGTATTGCAAATGTCTATGGACGGTGGTGATCATTTAACGTCAGGTGACCCACCTGTTCGTTTGCCTCGTATGATATAAAAAAAATAGAATTTTTGCAACTGAGTCGAAGCTTCCAGTGAAGGAAAGTATCATCATGAAGCCATAGCATGATGGCATGGTTTTCTCTAAGTCCATCTGGCTAGCTACCATTCTCAAGTTAAACATTTTTCGTCAACAGCCTGTTGGTACATACCAGCAATTGCAGTTGATACAAGACCACTCTAGGTGTCATTCAATGTCATTGTGTGGAAACGTTAAAAAAACCTGTAAAGTATTAAAAAATCACATGAAAGGATGCATGTTAGTACTCCAAGATCTATATATGTAATAGAAATATGGTTACTTTTGAGCACAAATATACATCACTGCTACAACACTACACGATCACCCCCACACACGTGCGCGCCTAACACGCTTACACATGAAAGTGGAAGGGTTTACTTTTTTCCCTTATCGAACTGAAAAACTCTCAATTTTCCGATAATAAATATATGGAGGAGTTGTTGAGGCATGTATGCTTGGTACACATATACGTTTCAACAACTCATACACATATGAATAGTTAGCTAGGTTAGCTGAGATGGGTCGCGATTTTGCATGCAACAGGCAACAGCCAAGCCGAGGTGTGCTGTGCACCCTAGAGCTGGTTGCCATAATGAAATCGGCTGAGTGCCTTAAGCGCTCGTCCTAGTAGTCCGGTGAAGCTGTTAAGACCTTGCTGGGTGAATAGCGTAGACATTTCGAAATAAAAAAAAAATTGCTTTTGAGACTTAATTATGTCAAAGCTACAAAATAGATAGGTGTTGGGCTATAACCATTGGAAGCTAATTTTTTCGTAGATAGTTAGATCTAAGCTACTTATTCTTTTGGTTTAATTTGAACCTTTTGTCATTTTTTTAATGTTCACCGAAGTGGGCTTAGATTTTTGTAAATTTTCTATATTCGGATATTACGGTATACGTAATGAAGACCTCATCATTATCGACTACACCACACTGTTATGTTTATACAGATTTATGTAATCTCTGTGTTTTCTGGCATTTTTATTGGTGTGATTAATTGAAGGATTTCGGCACATAACGAATATATGAGTTCATCGTGTAATAATCTTAGTATATTCACAAAACTATTTTAAAACTAATGATAAGCGTTGTTCATATACAAATGCAAACAAATTCCATAGAATAAGTCTTGATCTATATTAAGCTTTAAGTAATTTACAACAATTTTCATTGAACATTCCAATTACATTCACACCCACTTTTTACATAAATATATATAAGTAGATAAATCTTTTTTTATAAGGTAAGCAAACTTGTTGCGAGATTTTTCTTTAATATATGTAGAAAGAATAATATAAACCTTCAAATATTACGTATTGAAAATATTAAATGAAATGTGACTTTTAAATCCTAATTTATTATAGCTCAAAAATAAGTTTCGGCAAAACCACAGAAGACTTTGTAAATAGACCGGTATGTGAAAAGAGAAGTAACTTAAAAAGGCAAAATTATTGCAGCGAAAAAGAAAACGCGAACATGGAATAAGAAAATTGCGGGACGTAAGGATTTTAGACGTCTGGACTGGTACGCTACTTAATGTTTGAACTTAGCTTTTTATTTTTTTGGTGTCAGCTTTTTTTTTTTAAATAAACAGTTCTTTTTTCGATTGCAGTAAAATCGTTGTATACCTTTTTCTTAAACAAAATATAATCGTAATAAAGTTAAAATGTTCACATACATATATGCATTAACGCTTTATATCTTTGGAAGTACCTCATTTTCGGGATTATCTTGTATTTGAGAATAAAACAAATATAGCAATTTTACTGAATAAAACTGTTTACCTGAATTTTTAATATTACGGTTAAATAAATAAAAAAAACCGCGATGTGTTAATATTCCAATATTTAATTTTGAAGCCTGTAAAATAAAGATATCTGTTAGAAATTTCTGACAGAACCCTGTTCATATAGTGCCAAGATTATATGACCTAATGGTCTATCTAATAGTAATCTCGTTCGTGACTTTTCTGTTAAGAAAATGATGGATAAGGTACAGTGGGGTTGATGTATTCACAAGAATATAACTCCCCAAAAAGAAAAAAAATCATTAATCTTCAATTATTTGTGAATGAAATTAAAGTGTCTGTTATTTGTCCTGGCTAATCTCTCAGAGACCGTGAAATTTAAAAAATATTTTAGACTATCATTTAGGCTACTATCATTGAACTTCCCATGGAAGGTAAATCAGTTTTCTATGAAAACTGAGCAGTATTAACAAATTTTGACGGAGGCATCCTAACATCAGACATAGGATTGGTAAATTTAAATACTAATAACAAAATAACAATAAAAATTTAGTCCACAATTAATCCAGACACAAGTAGATATTAGGAAACAACAATTTTACATGGGAAAAGTCACAGGCAACACTTAGTGCCATATTAATGTTAAAGCTTAAAAGGATGGATGGTAATTTGTTACTCGTTCACACGAAAACTGTTTAATAGATTTACAGTAAAATACCTCACACGTTACAATATTTAACTTAATCCCTTCCTCCCCTTTCCACAACCGAACTACACGCACTGGCCTTCGTAGCCACAGTTTTACGGTAAATTGTATCTGGGCAAGAACTAAAAAGTTCGCATCGTCATATCTTTGCCGTACCGTGAAACTGTGGAACAATCTCCCGGCCAGTGTGTTCCCTCCTTCCTATGACATGGGGTCCTTCAAGCGTACCGTGAAGAGACATTTACACAGGCCGGCATGACAGCGGCGACCAGTGATGGATAACCTGTCTCTCGGTGGTTGCCGCTGTCTTTGGATTGTACTATGCTTACCACCAGGCATAGCACAGTCACTTTGTCGTGCAACTATAAAAAAATAATAATAATAAAAATAAAAATAATATAATATAACAATAAGTGTTAAGTTAGTTTGAAAAGTCCCACGATCTGAGAGCTATTTTAGGTGCGTTTATAAATCATTCGTTTATATATAGTGTTATAATTTATAAAGGTACAAATGTAGACAAAGTCGCGGCCCGCTACTAATGTAACATAGTTAATAAAAACAAACCAATAGATTAGTTGGATGTAATGCTTTGGTTTTGGCACGAATAATGCTCTAAATGAGCTAAACCCCGACATGTATTATCTACATCGTTAGATAAGTTCGTGATAGTTCATGGCGTAGTTCAATTGTTTCAACGAAATCTCGATTCAGATAAATATCACCCTTGGTGTTATCCGATCCAGTTCAGATGGCGTGTAGAACGAGTCGCTTTGTCGTTCGTTCGTTTCAAAATTGGTAGACATATCACGATTTAGTGGCCTCATTAAAATATAAAGTGTATTTATTGAGATTTTGCTCACAATAAAATAGAAAATTTAATAAAATTTATCAAAAACTTATAAAGGAAAATGTTTTTTATTAATTTTAATTAATAGTAAACAACCCACCCGTATATAAAAATAAACAAACAATAGTATATTTTTTATCATCTTTGTGTTTGCGATATGGACCAAGCCAATTAATCAGTACACGTTTATGGACGGTATAAATAATGGCAAGTCAAATTAGGCTATGTAATGTATACTAATGTAAACTTAATTCTTTATCATATTTAGTAACATCGTATTAGTCTGTGTCTTATTTGCTTGAATTTGCGATAGATTGGTTAGGTTATTTTGGAAATACAATTATAATGCACGAGCTGAGTGAGTGAAAAGAGAGTCCCGGAAGTTAGTGGCGAGTGCTAGAAACAAATTAACTGTAGAAGATTCACATTTTGCAGTTTCTAGTGTAACATAACCTCAGAATAAAAAAAAGGTAGTTGTGTGAGTTTAATGCCACTTTTTTTAACATTATTTGCTTATGTTTCATTACCTTTCAAATTATAATGTGGTTAAAGAAGTTTTTTTTTAACTTTATTTTTGGCAATCAACCGTTCAGATTATTACTGCTATTGTCACGTAGTCAATAATATTACAAGCGTAGAACGATCATTTCAATATTAAGCGTCGTGTGAATCAACATTCTAACAAGATGGTGGCTCCCTTGTTAGAACCTTCCATTGAGTTTTTGTGGCATCTCAGAATTGCATGCTCCGTGATATTATTATTCATTCACTTCACTTATGCATAATAAACTAACCATATTACATAAAACACCTCCAACTTTATACAATATAGAGTCAAGTAACACAAGATTATGAATAAAATATAAAATCCACTACATGACAGACTGAAATCCCGCCAAAAACTCCATAAAGAAGTTTTGACTTTAAACAAATTAGAGGCAGTCATAAGGACTGCCCACAGTAGTAAAAACTTTAAACAATGAAATAAGTGTGTTCCTTCTTGGATTTTTAAATCAGTTATGGTCTATACAAATTAAATGTCATAGTTTGTTGAAATTATTAACATTAATCTGGTTTTTACATCTATAGCCAATCCAAGCAATAATAATATATACATTTTATATAGTGTAATAAGTAATCAAACATAGGGTAGGATATGGTCCACATGTTCAATATAAATATCAATATTACATATAGACAGACCTCACGAGAATATCGAGGTCATCGGTGACGCAAAACCATACTTTTTTCTCCTATTTATTGGCGAGGCGATGTGTCTGGACGTGGCAACGCGATGCCATCCGTAAGTGACTGTGCGCAATCTCTCTTGCCCACTGAGCTCGTATATCTATAGTGTTGTTTAGTACGTTACACTGGTAGGTTTCTGCCATCAATGGTGGCTGTTTTTTTTTTAATTAGAATATCGTGCCGTAACCCTAGTAACCTTCTTGATTATTATACGTATGTAGTAATTTTGATGGTAATAATCTGAAAACATTCTTTTTGGCAACAAAATTCTCTTTATATTCGATTCAGATTTTGTGGAGAATATTCGGACAAGTAACAGATGCTTGAATTTTATGCATGTTATATGATTTAAACATAATTATTATAAGCATAAAATGAATAATAATGCAAGTAAATAAGTGCAAGTGATCTTTGACGTTTTTTTAGGATTGAATAGATACTTGGTAATTTTTTACAAAATTTGTCCTAAGTCACTAGTTTTCGTGTGCTATGTAGGTTTCAGCTTAAAAAGTAGTGACTAAGCATGCATTCACTTTGATTATATATCGAGGCGTCGAGACATAAAATGGGGGAGTCTTGAGGGCACTCGTACCTCTTATCTTTCAATTTCATTGTGTGCTGTTTTTTCCATTTTTGCTTTATGGAAAAATATGATGATGCTTTATTTAGATTTTTTGTTATTTCAAACCGCAATACAGTTTTTGTGTAATGCTTTTTCTATTTTTCATTAATCAATTATTCTAAATCACTGACAATGTGGCCGATAGGAATTTCTGTACTAAAATCTCATGGATTACCTTTTTTCCGTTGTCCTATTACGTCGGTGTAATTGTTGATTGTCTATCAATCAGTCTGAAGAATTGTATTAATTAAAAAATCAACTTAATGTAGTAGTTGTACTGTATAGGTAAGTTGGTTCTCTTTGAGCGAAATAAGGATTTTATTTTTATTAAGTTTTGTATTATGTCAACGAAAATCAAGTCGCTTGACGTTGCTAAATACTAGCTTTTGATCGCGGCTTTGCATGCCTTAATGTAGATTTGATTACCATTTTTTCGCGATGAAACGTAACCTATGTCCTTTACTGTGTCTTTTGTAACATATACCTAAAAGTTCAGAAAGATCAGTTAAGACTTAAAAACGTAACAAACAAACAAACAAACTAAGATTCACATTTATAATATTTGCTGGAATTTGGGTATTCTTATATATCTATATTATCAATAATAAAAAAATATATTAAAAAGCAAAGGTAAATCCATTGCTAAAATGCATACAAAGAATGATTTAATGCAATTAGTGATGGGTACTCAACAGTATTGTAGGCGGGTAGACGTGGGTTAATAAAACAACCTTATAACATTGCAAACAATAATGTTTATTTTAAAAGCCAACCGTAAATAATGCAGAAATGAGAAATAAACACTTCAACTGGTACCTTTTGAATACACGTTAATGTTTATCTATTCCCTATTACAAGTCCTAGGAAAGGAAATCAGTTATTTCGTAGAAACAGTGAAAGCAGTTCAATGAGGCTGTTAAAACCGGACAGAGAGACGGCTAATGTAATTTATTTATAATTTATGATGGTGTTATGTGTTATATACTATCAGTATAGGTAAGTAACATCGTGACCCGTAATAAGTTTTATTTATCGTGTTAAATGATATTAATCCCCATGATTTGTATTATTTTAATAATAATTATACTAAGCTGTGGACGAAGAGAGATGGTATTAGTTAAAGCAGCATATTATTCCGAGACCTATTCGAGACTTTTATAACTGAAGTATTCTGCCTGTACCCTTAAAATTTATTGTCTTTATATTTTTTACTAACGTTGCTGTGGATCAGTTATTACATAATTGCATATTGATAAGAATTCATAATTGTTGTTGATAATATGACCAATACACATCACCTCACATTTTTTTTTATATAAAAAACTACTTTTTGTGACTTAAATATAAAAGTTAGATATATGCTTATTTTAAATTTTTTGTAAGCATTATCAAGCTCTACAACTTGTTTCTAGAACTCAATTATATATCTTTCAATGTTAAGGCAGCGTTCGTAAGAAACGTTTTCGTTGGACCCGTTTTTTCACCGATTTACTTGACAAATCCGACTACCACATAAAAAGTCTTTTGTTTTTTCGGGTTTATATATAGCCTTTGACACTCAGAAATAACTTTCTATTGATAAAATAATTTTCAAAATCGCTTTAGTAGATCCAGATATTAATTACCGCCGCCCCTCTCGGCAGCGGCTCAAGCCTAGGTCCGTTCCCTCGGCGGGAAGCTCTTGAGTGCGCTGCTTGCACGATACAGTGATACAAAATTTTACAACACACACACACACACAACACTGTAACAACATTACACATATCACCCCCACATACGTGCACTCAGACGTGCTTACACATGAAAGTGGAAGAATCTTATTTTTTCCCTTATCGAACTGAAATAGTTTAGCAAAATTATCCGACACAAAATACATATACCTAAGAGTTGTTGAGGTATTTATGCTTGGTACACATATATGTTTCAATAACTCATATAAGTATGAATATGTAGCTTAGCTTAGCTCAGATAGGTCGCGAATTGCATGTATCAGGCAACAGCTCAAGCCAAGGTGTGCCATGCACCCGCCCCTAAGCGCGCGCCTTAGTAGTCCGGTGAAGTTGTTGAGACCTTGCTAGGTCAATAGCGTAGACAGTTCGAGAAAATAATATTGAAAAAAATATTGAAATTTAAATTGTGCGAAATGTTATTTTAGATACCTAGGTGTTAAGAAACTATGGAACCAAAATAAACATTCCGTACCTGGACTCGGTTAACGCAAAGTAAATGTTAACTATTTGTCGATATTCATCGTGGTTTCGCTTGACTGATAAACTGGGTGGACACATGCATGTCTCTCTGAGTACAAAGCGATAAATTATGTATGTGTGCCGGTAACACTCTCACTTTGACGTCGTAATGCAGTTTTCCAGTGCCATTTGCATTCAACGGCTAAAGCTAATTTGTTTCTTGTTGGAAAACAATTGAAGATACCAGTAAATGCAACTTAACGTATTTGCATTGCATATACTGTTTATATACATATTGTTTTTGAATTAATTATCGACAACATTGTATTTTATGTTACTACAACATACTTCTTGAAATCTCGATAGAATGACTCAATTTATGACAGTGTAGGATGGAAATGTTGAGGACTGGCTAGCCGATCTCCATATTTAACAAGTAATTGTATATCTTATTGTAAAGTCGCATGTTATTCCAACAATTCGAGATGTATAAGCAGTAAGTAAATGTATTTTTTTTTCTTATTCAGAGAGGCACTTATAAGCGGTAGAGCTTGAAGCTATTACTGTTTTCAACATGAATGGGGCGGCTCGTCCGTGGCAGAATTACCCTCTCACAGAAAACCGACGTGAAATAACAGTGATTGCATTGCTGCGTTTCGTTTGGTCAGTGAGAGCGCCTGTGGACCATCGCCCCCACCTCCCTCTCCTCTTCCCTACTCCCTTTCCTTATCCTCCCAACACAAGCTAGCAACGAACTTGTGACTCCCCTGGTGTTGCAAGTGTCTATGGACTGTTGTGATCACTTAATGACCCACCCACCTGTTCATTTGCCTGCTATGATATACCTATAAAAAAAAGACACCACCAAAGTATAGATGAAGTCTTCTAACACACAAAATAACTTCTCTGTATGAAATTCTAACTCACAGTACTTGTTACGATGACAGCAGTTAGACGGGCGCATAAATTCATGACTCATTTGCAGAATAGACGCATTTATCTTCCTTTTGATCTCGTTAAGGTTAGAGACTTTCAGTGACACAGCAGGATTAGAGACATGAAACTCTTCATAAAAATATTAGAAATTGGACAAAATACTGTGTATAACTTGCATCGTGTTGGTAAAGATATTATGTACTCTTATATCTTAAGGTTAATTTAAAATTATGATAATAAATTAATTTACAATTAATATTTGTTGTGTTATTAAAGTTTATTGAAATTATATAGATAAAAGGGATATTTAGAATTAAAATAAAGAGCAAAACGAAACAAAGTATGAATAAAATTATAGAAACGTGGATTATATGAATTTACTTAAAGGTAAAACGTATAAATTTTACCGTCAAACAGTTTAGAAGGAAAGCAAAGCAGACAGAAAAACAAAACATTCGCCAACTTCAGACGATGCAATAAAAAGAAAACATGAAGAGACGTCGCATATAACGAAATCTTTTGCTTTTCAAGGTTCCACGGTGCGATTTTTTAAATGCTTCGTCTCGCTCCGCCGGTACTTGAAGCGCTTTGAAAACCTTGAAAGATTACGTAAAATAAAAAGAAAGTCCATGTTATGGAACCTAATATTTTTTGGACAGGATAGTCTTGTCCAAAATATTATTAGTTATATGAATTCAAATGTTTCCCTACGAATGAGAAACTATTACATGTGATAGAGAAGCGAATGTTAAGATGGATGTGTGGTGTAAATAGAATGGATAAGATTAAGAATGGGTCTATCAGAGTTAGTTTAAAAACAGCACCAGTAATAAAGAAGTTGAGGAGTAATAAATTACCATGGTATGAGCATGTTGTGAGAAGAGATATAAGTCTACAAGACTAGAAGAGTCTTGACTATGAAGGTGGATAGATATAGGAGTGAAGGAAGACCGAAAAGGTATGGAAGGATTGGTAATAAATGATATGTGTATAAAAGATGTGAATACTGAGATGACATCTGACAAGGAAGAGAGGAAAAGGAAAACATGTTGTACCGATCCTACTTAGGCGGGGTAAGGGTAAGAAAATATATATACTATAGGAAGATTATATGCATTATTTACAGTAGTTGTATACATGTTTTTACCTGGTTATCGATTAGTTACAATGATTACGTATCATGTTGGTAATTGAACGTTATGTAGAACTTATTGTGTATTAAATGTAGGATCCAAAACCCTTTAATTAAGTGTCCACCGCAGTTTCACTTACACCTTATTCTCAGTTGTTAACTTGAGTTGAATTTAAACCAATTCCTTATAGAGCATAGTAGTTGCGTAGGATGTCCTTGAATGAGCCGTTTAGTAAATTTTCTCGGTTACATAGGCATTCACAGTAACTTATACCCGCGACTTCGTTCATTTGGACTAGCTACTTTGGGTTAACGCTAACTTTAACTCGCGACTTCGTTAACGCAGAAGGTGAAAATATCTTTAAACAATACGTACCTTGACCTCGATTTTGAAACATTTTGCATTGGTATTCTGCTCCTATTGGACTTCATATAGAGATATGATATATAGCCTATAGCCTTCCACGATTAATGAGCTATGTAACTCTGAAAGGATTTTTCAAATCCGACAAGTAATTCCTGAGATTAGCGCGTAAAACCAAACAAACTCTTCAGTTTTATAATATTCAAATAGATTACTGTGTTCTTAAATGTTATGGTGATACTAGATAGAGCATAACCTTCCTGAATTTATAATCTAAACAATGAAAAATGTATTATACAAATCTGACTGGCAGATCTAGTTGCTGTGTTGTTACAAACATAAAAAAACAAATAACCTTTTGACCTTTATTATAATGGATTTAAAAACAATAAAACAGCAAGTTAACTAATAAATAATAAAAATTATTGCCGGTATAAAACGATTAAAGATCTTGATTTTATCAGTGTGATTAATGCTACATAATACTTTTACGGCTCGAAATCGAACGTGGAACCTTTAATTATTACGACTTTGTAAAATTGACCAGCTAACGTAGTCGGAGGTGAAATTGAGACGTTCTTGAAACTAACAACCACTTACAATGTTTGTAGAAATAAAAGTAATTTCAGGTCCCACGTGGACTCCGAGTCGCTAATGCAAACTATAAAATCTTTTACGATGTCGTTAGATAATAACAGTATAGATTTAATAGATTATTTAAATGTTTAATTTTATACGATGTTTTATAAATCACACAAAATGTATAGTCCATATATATTGATTTATTGTATTTTTTATAATATAATGTAATAGTATTATATTAAAATGTAAATAAAATGTAATAGATTTCCTTAACGCTGTTTGCGTTAGGAGTTAACTTGTAGAAATTGTCACGTAAGAAAAAAGCGTTATGTCCCCTCCATGTGAATGTCGTCATCTTGTTTCTTATTATTGTATACTAGTGTATTTACGAGTAGTTCTACTGAACTTACTTCAGGCATGGAAATTTAATTTTATTTATTTGGCATCTTTAATCTTATTTATTATTCTATGTCTAATTTTTAAAATGAATATTGAAGGGGCTTGTGGGACCGTGTAAATAGACCCCATTAGGATATGCGGTAAAATTAGAATAGAGAGCGTAAGAGCGATTGGTGGCCTTGCCTATAAATAAATAAAATAACAAGAACCCCATATAAAGAGCGTGGACTGACCTGCAATTCACCACCTTATACGGAGCAACGGCGTCTCAGGCAAGATAAGAGATGTCTGAATTCTCTACTCTAGTTATAAGTGGTTGACGCGGTGCCGATGATATGATTTATGATATAACTTTGACGAATCACAAAAAAAACTTAAAGCGTAAAGCACAATGCTTTGTCGACGGCGGTATCAAGCGAACTGTGTAAGAAAAAACAAATCGGGACGGTGCGTCAAATTTTAAAATCGTTCCATTTTTCTTCTTATTCGATAATGTTGACAGCCAGAAAGGTCCTTTATAGCGTCTGCATGCTCCGTACTCGATCAATGAGGTGCAAATCAGAAACTCATCTCATTATTTGGAGCGCAGCTATTAAATTTATTTATAAGAGACCAACCAAATATTCTACCTAAAATATGAAATGAATCAACAAATTCGTTGAAGTACTGAAGTGAATTCACTGATCGCGACGTTTAGTACCATTTTTTATACTTATTTATTATATTTTCTTCTTTTTAATTTTCAATTTTCACAGTTTCAATTCTCGATGTGTAAAAATAATTTGTAGAAATTCGCGTACGTCCCCATAGATCTTGAAGAAAAACATCATGAGCGAACATGAACTTGGAAAATCTTCTTTAGTACCACAGATAGTGGTAAAAATAAAGAATTATGGATTTCTCAGTGTAGTGATAATAGCAGAGTCTTTACTTAGAAAGAGGTCTCTAACCCACCAGTGGAATATTTACAGGCGGGCATTTTATTTTTAAATCATTGTCCTAACTATATCACGAATGTGAAAGTGAGCCTGTTTTGATGTAGTGCTTTCACACATTGACTACACAACCAATCATTACAATCTTTTGCATACACGTTGTGAGGAATGCAGAAAAGGACATACGATTCTATTCATACGGATAAGATGTGTTATTTGCGAGGTACAGATAAAATCCACATTAATACGAGAGAAGCCGCAAGCGAATACAAGTATTTTATAAACAAAAAAATCTTTTATTTTTTACAATATACAAAATTTTAAGACAAAGATCTCTTATGGTAATCATAAGATTTCGGGCAAAAAAAAAAATGTGAAGAGTGACCTAAGTAAAGTTTGAAGTTTTGTCATAAATCGTCTTTTGGAGTTTGTGGTGGGATTTTAGTTTGTCTTGTAGTGAATTTTATATTTTATTCATAATCTTATTTGACTCTATATTTTGTACTATTGGTGGTATACTACGTAATATAGTTCTGTTAACGTGCACAAGAGATGTGGGTAGAAAAGAATACTAGGGAGCATGAACTCTGAGATGCCACAAAAACTCCCTGGAAAAATCTATCAAGACTTTTCACAAGACTAGTATTATTACCTACTGGACAATCGCAGTAATAACCTAGTAGATAGGTATTCTATAATTAAATGAAGAAGAATAGTCATTTATTAATATTCATTTAACCTAAAATTTGGTTTTATAGTAGTAAAATCATCATATCTAAATAAGCTGGTATACCTCGCGTCCGTAGTAAGTGTACCTCTCATTGCTCCACAGATGCTGCTAAAAACTAATACATTCTTGACCACTGCACTGTCCCACCTAAATTGAACCTCGTAGCGACCAATACAATGATCAATCAATCGACAATAGTAAATTATGGATACTCTATTTATTATTATTTATTTATCTATTAGACAACAAGAGTCCACAAAAACAAAAACAAATTATATACTAATACATAAATAGGTAGTAAATTTAAAAATAAAGTTAACATTTAGTAATTATATTAATATGTGTTTTTATACAAATGAATATGAAATAGGATGAAAAGATGATCTCACTATTATATAACAACAGATATTCAGTGCTTCGTAGAAGGACTGTAGTACATGTCTACAATTGTTCTCATTATTTTACTGGGACTATCGCGAAGCCTACCCAGGATGGATGCCAGTATCTTACGGATTATAACATAAAAAACTTCAACCCTAGCATTTGCAAACGTCCCAGAAGCGCTACAAAATCGTGGTTATCCCAATAACATTCTAAAAATATTATTATATTGGACACGCAATGCGTTCATAGTCCTCTTCCTGAAGCTGATCCATAGGCTGCTCGTATAAAAACATTGACAAAATGCTTTGAACAGTGGGATTTTAACTTCATCAACTACAACGAGCAAACCTACGAATCAACATATTCCCTCTAACTACGAGCGCTCTACGTTCTCTTTCAGTATCATTATTGTCTTTTATTTCCGCCGTGATAATGTGGCCCAGATATTTAAATTCATATACTCTATTAAAGGGCATATTATAAAGATTTATAGGGGGTACGTCTTCTAATAAGTTTTTACCAGTAGTGAATACCGTATATTCACTATTTAGCCATATGATAAAATAATAAATAAATCGTACAACGTTTGTATTCCCACGTGAGACAAAAAGGAAATACCATTGCGATACCCACATCGCCATTAAAAGCGTACAAATGACGAATAATGTTAAGTTTCTGTAAATATACGGTACCACTGATTGCTGGGTACACTTATCGCCAATTAATTTTACTTCTTCATTGCTGAGTTAATTGTAGGAAAACATTAATTGACACAATTTTAATTGCGTTTAAAATGTACAGGTTTATTTTATTAATGCACATCGTGAGGACGTAAACAGAACATTTTATATATTGTAAATAGTGAAAATAATGTGTCATTGTTTCCTTGATCGAATTAAAATACTGCTACATTTAAATATTAAACTATTGTGTAACAATTTAAACTACTTCAATGATCTATATCATTCGAATATTTCCAGTAAAACTTCCAACACTTCCAATATTTTTCATTTATTGAAATGCATGTTCATTGAAAAATGTTCGATTTATTTAAATGTTGGGAATTACTCGAAAAATTGATATCATTCTGTTAATTGAAATAAATCGAATGTTCACAACGAAATTTTAATCGAATACCTTTGTTCGATTTAAATCGATTCCAATAGTATTCGAAACCAAAACATTCCAAATACAAAATTTGATTTGCTGTCGGCCAGTTTTTCAAACAGTACTATCAAACAAACATATCTTCTCTCGATTATAACGTATTTTATATGTAATACACCAAGTTATAGTCGTGCCCCGTTGTAGCAGTTTGACGAGGGTAATAACGGTTGTACTGTACTGATTGTTTCCAAGAAAGCGACGAGAGAAGCGTTTCCTGGAACACGACAACAGAATGCTAGTGTACTTATTGCCAGTGCTGAGTCGCAAACATGCTTCGTCATATGTATTGTGTCATTAATCACGTTTTCTATATTTTTATTACAGTCTCTGTGGTATTTTATTGTTATAATATAAAAGATAAAGACTCTCTGTCCATTAGTGTGCTTGCAATGATATTATAGCCAAATAACTGTAGATACGCTACCTACATGATATTTTGACAAGACAAATGGCACGATAGCGCACACATACGTAAAGTAATATTGTAACGCCACACTCTTAAATAAAATGTGGAAGTAAAATGGCATATTCTCAATATTGGTGGTGAAAAAAAAAGTTATATATTGCTTTGATAGTCAGCTAACTTGCAGCAAGACGCTGTCGAAGCGCTTATAACGTACCTACAGCTTTTTAGATATAATATCATCGTTTGCTTATAATTCATACCCTGGTAAATTGATTTACAATATCTTCCTTTTTTAAATTATATGTGTATTCTTTGGATATACTTAGTGTACATTTTGTTAGATTACGTATTGTATTAAGACCTTAATGTATCTGAATTGTGTTATAATGCATATCCTTTATAAATTAAAAATCAGTTGCAATATGTATATACAATGTGCCAAATTCAGAACAACTGCATCTATTTGGGTTATTTGTGTGTTGTTTGTAATTGCCAGGACAAAGTATGTGTGAAAAAGCGTACGAAAAATTTGATTTTTTTTTTTTTTTAACTTTATTGTTGGCAATCAATCTTTCAGATTATTACTGCCATTGTCGAGTAATCAATAATATTACAAGCTTCGTGCGATTACTTCAATATTAAGCGTCGTGTGAGTCAATATTCTAACAAGATGGTGGATCCCTTGTTAGAACCTTCCTGGGAGTCCTTGTGGCATCTTAGAATTTCATGCTCCGTGATATTATTTTCCATTCACTTCACTTATGCACAATAAACTAACAATATTACGTAAAACTCCACCAAATTTACAAAATATTGAGTCCTATAACACAAGATTATGAATAAAATATAAAATCCACTACATGACAGACCAAGATCCCGCCAAACACTCATGAAAAATTTATGGTTATATCTCCATATAAAAAAGTGGTTAAATCAGATCGTAGTAGGGCGACCTTCAAAATTGCTAATCTATTCCATTACAGAATAATACTGTAAAAGAAAGATTTGACCACATTTTTTTTTCTCAGTACACTGTTTTGAAGCAGGGACAGGTTGCATATTATATTGTAATTAAAAAATATAAATTTAGTCATTATATGCATAAAAGTATTGTTTAAGTTTTATTAAATTTTTGCTTTATTTCACTTTTCTCGTAACAAGTTTCGTATCGTAAATAAACATTCGAGTTGGAAAGAAACTTTAAAGAAATTCTGGGTGCGGTTCGCGTACCTTTCTAAATTACCACTCGTATTTGCAAATGCGACTTTCTAATTAATCGGCCGAAGAGACCGATCTGTTCGCACTGTATTCTGAACTTTCATTACCTAATTTAAGATGCTTAATCGCTTGTCACGAAATCGCCGAGATCGTCAGCGTGTCATAATAGTCTTTTCCCACGACACTCATCCATGTGTGGTCGTTGTCATTGAATATTTAACAAATGATTTTCACTTTTAGTCACTGCGTTTACGGTACATTTTCAACTGTGTCATATAGAAAAGCATCAGCCGTTTCCACACTAGTTTCCCGAAAGCAGTAGAGAAGCTTTAGTACCCTTGTATGGCCGAGGTAATTAATGGCTTGCAGTGAAGAGTCGCGTGGTATTTCATGCTCGGTTGGATGAGAGGTTCTTCTAAGGAAACTGTCAATTCGCATTACTAAAAACTTGTTAAGTGTTTTGTTTGTACACGGTATAGGAGAGTACTTATTTGTAAACTAGATGTATGCTTGTGGCAGTGTTGGTGAAAAAGTCGTGTTTTTGCTTGACCGCGGCGTATATAAATTTCTTACTTATTTGCGGACCACCCGGTTTATTAATAAGTGTAGGCATTAGACCCGGAGTAAGTTTCGATGTGTAAAATATTTTTTCGTCTCCATATTTTTTGGATGTTTTATAATTTCATTTATTGGACGTGCACACATTTATTATCTCGTTAAGCACAACGATAGCCGGTTAAATTCTCTTGTATTAGAAAAAACCGTCAGATTTCAATCGGTAATGTCTATCAGACTAATGATACGATACGAAGTCATAACGGACGCTATTGACCTAGCAAGATATTAACAGCTTCACCGGACTACTAAGGCATACGCTTAAGGCACTCAGCCGATTTTATTTGGGCAAGTAGTTCAAGGGTGCACGGCGCACCTCAGCTTGGGCTGTTGCCTGATACATGCAATTCGCGACCTATCTAAGTTAACCTAAATGAAACTACATATTCATACTTATACCAGTTATTGAAACATCTATGCGTACCAAGCATACATACCTCAACAACTCTTATATATATTTTGTATCGGATAATTTTTCTAAACTATTTCAGTTCGATAAGGGAAAAAAATAAAACCTTTCCACTTTCATATGTAAGCATGTGTGCGTGCACGTATGTGGAGATGATATGTGTAATGTTGTTGCAGTGATGTCAAATTTTGTGTCACTGTATCACGCAAGCAGCGTACTCAAGGACTCCATGCCGAGAGAGCGGACCTAGGCTTGAGCCGCTCCCGAGGTGACCTAGTCTGGTGAATATATCTGTATGTGTTTGCTGTATAGTATTTATTCTGCTTGTGACGTCAGAGGGTTACTATAACGGCCCGCGTATGATTGTTGTGAATTGACGTTGTATACAATTATAAATTAGTGTAGCGTAAGAACTTTGTTTAGTTACGACATTGGTTTGGGTGTTAATGTAAAGAGTTAAAGAAGTACTACTAAGTCACATAAAAAAATCAAAGAGAGTTTTAACATAGGCGAACACTTCTTATCGTTTTATTCCGTTGTATTCACGGAAAATTCACGGAAACTGGCTTTTTTTGAGCTTTTTAAAGTTATTGTAACATAAATGAAGGATCGAGTTAAGTAAAAGAAAAGAGTAAGTAAGTAAATCCAATTCAATCTCTTACAAAATGAATGTTAGGGCATAAATGGTTGGGAGTAGGCAAAATTATTTTTGACACATCATTTGTCAACGGAAAGTCGGTGATGATCAGTCACTTGCTTGGAACGTCTTGACCGGAACCTGCGCTTACATTTGGACTCGCTCGCCACTCCCGACACGGTGACCCGGGGTTCTGTATTGTGTATGTATTATTTGGGAAAACCGGTGCTCTCCTCAACGGCAACGGCGGCGGAGAGGACATATTATATCAGGTGAGTGAGCTTTTATCCCGATTATAGAGACATAGTTTCGGTAAACATTTTTCTAGGGATGTCGTCTACCTCCAGGTAATTTATATACAGCCGACTGCCTGGGCTAGGTACCCCGAACGATGTGGGTGTGATGGTTGCCACCCTAGTGTATACCCTATATAGTTTATATTATAGAATATATAAGACACAGTAAATGAAAATTTGTTTGTGTTTGGCATTAAGTTCACGCGAACGGTGTCGTCGGCATAGCTAGTTATGATATTTATTCAACTATTCAAGATGCCTGCAGTCATGACAGTGAAGAACAGCGCTAGATTTTTAATTTCTAGACGGTCACCGTTCATCTAAAATTGTATGTTTCTTATTAAAAATAGAGTAAGTATGGAATCTTTATCCATACTAATATTATAAATTCAGTCAGTTTATTTTATTATGTGTTCGTAAGTTAGTTACAAAATTGCTTGTCTTTAAATTTTGTTCTTACTTTGTGACCGATACAGGAAAGGACAGGTACGCCACTTTTAATAAAAAAAAAACTGTTTAAGAGAAATCAAAAGCATTTTTTTTTATATCATAGGAGGCAAACGAACAGGCGGGTCACCTGATGTTAAGTGATCACCGCCGTCCATAGACACTAGCAACACCAGGGGAGTCGCGAGTGTGTTGCCAGCCTGTGTCTGAGGGGAATGGAGGAAAGAGGGAAATGGTAAGGGGCGAAGTAAGGGGGAGGGGAGAAGGGCCTCCAGTGCTCTCACTGACCGAGCAAAACGCAACAATCTAAGCACTTCGCGTGGGTTTTTGTGAGAGGATGGTACTACCCCGGGCGAGCTGACCCATTCAAGCTGAAACCAATAATATCTCCAGCATGGCTCTACTACCTCCAAGCATATTACAACGCAAGTAAAGTCGCTAACAAAAGCTAGTTTTTTTTTTTATCTATACAAACAGATTTCAATCTTTGTATTGAGTGAGCTCTGTTTACATCGACAAATTCCAATAAGGGTCAGTCTACCCTGGTCTCTTTAAATACTACTCGATCAAAATAAAGCCGCGTACACAAAAACGCAATCTCTATCGAATTTAATGCGTATAAGTGATATTAAACGGCACTTGAGGGCATACTGGCCGGTCGACGACGTGCTAATCCCGTATTATTGAAAGCTCCCCGTCGATCAAAGTGATCGGTAATACGGTAAACTTGTGGACGGAAGCTAATTTGATGATTGTTACACGAAATTTTGTATCCGTCTTTTTTCTTCTCATCTGCTATTTCAATATTCTCTATACCTTTCGGTCATATATTTAAGGCTAGGTTTATTTAATATTCTTATTGAAACTTATAAGATAAAGCGACACCCTTCAGGAACTAAGTTATTCATGCTTTAACTTAAATTTTCATATGGATATTTAGATTGTTTTTATTTGTATATTTACGTCACATAAGAAAAAAAAGCGTTATGCCCCTTCCACATGACTCTCTCTGTTTTATCAGTACATTTTTATTTTCTATATTTTTTCAATGCAACTAACGTGAAGTTGAGTCAGCAACGAGTAAACAAAATGTTTGATTTAATATTTTAAGGGAAATATTGGATATTTGTAATATGAAATTAATACATATGAAATAGTAATTAATAAATACTTATGTAAAAAACTAGCGGGATAGGCAGATGTTGTTCTGACAATGTAAATCCTAGAATCAGAACACAGCACAATCTTCTGGGTCTAGTTGTGAATCTAAACCGTTATTGAATCAGCCTGGCTGATATGAAGCTTTAAAAAGGCACTAAAACGCGTTTTTCGAGTTCGGCAACACCACAGTGATGCCCTAGGAGTTGCAGGTGTCCATAGGTGACGGTAAATATTTACCATAAGGTAGGCCGTCTGCTTGTTTGCTGCCTTTTGACATAAAAAAAACCTTAAGATATACAATAAAATGTCATCAAAATTTGTTTAGTTGTTTACGAGGAAACTCCTCCTCCCAGAAGTGTACATGCAAATTTACAGAAGATTTAGAGCCACATATAAAAAGTAACAGATAAGTTTTAGTTACATTTCCACGCATTCAGTAGTGAAGTTCAGTAGTACAAACGGCAGCACACTATGCTCTACTGCATTCTAATGAAATGGAATTCCGATACTTGCAACACATACACATTCGTACATAACAGAAAGAGTTAACTTACGTAACAGAAAGAGTATAACGCTTCTTCTTTATGTGAAGATTTCTACCAGTTAACTCCTACTGTTAACGTCGTTAAGGAACTCCGTTTCAGAAATTAAGTAGCCTATTAAGAATTTAATATTAAACTACTTATGTTCACGTCTCTGAACGCGTTTCCTTTAATTTTGTTTTAACAGCAAAATGTTTAACGTACAAATATTCACTTTAATCAAATAACTACCAAGTTGATGAACTGTAGCACCATCTAGTGGTAAGTTATAGTACTTTGGATAACATAAAAAAAACTCTTCATGAAAAATACTTGTATCTACCAACTTGCATATTGATTAGTCTAACGGTACTGGAGTATAGATCTCATTTACGTTAACATCTATTTTTTAATATGGTGACTTGATATTATCAGAGATATATGTATTATGATGTATGCATTTATATTTATAAACATTCATATATAGTAGAAAATAGCATATTAAATGTTTATTTATAGGCAGTTGATTGAACTGCGATGCGTATATAATAAGCAATATTTCATATAAATGTCTACTCTCTTATACTTATGAATCGGATTTTAATCAACTTTTTTGTCATTGCATTATAATAATTTAACACTTTATAATATAATGTGTTTTAGAAAGTCCATAATTTAGTATTTAGTTGTAAACGACTGAAAAAAATATGTTAAATTTGCTTTATAATTAGCATTCAAATATAGGACACCGACATATCATAGGTTAAAGTCAACGTATGATTCGATCAAGCCAATTTATCTCATTTTGGCAAGTTCAAAGGTAAAATTCATTAATCAGCACTCTCTATTATCTAATGAAGCTAAAACAAACATAGGTGGTAGAGCCACACTGAATCTATTACTGGTTTCAGCGTAAATGGGTCAGTTCGCCCGGAGTACTACCACCCTCTCACAGAAAACCGACGTGAAATAAAAATGCTTCCATTGTTGTGTTTCGTTCGGTCAGTCAGAGTGCTAGACGCCCACCTCCCCTCTCGTCTCCCCTCCTCTCCCCACTTCTCTTACCCCTTCCCCCAAACACAGGCTAGAAATGCACTTGCAACTCCCCTGGTGTTGCTAGTGTCTATGGAGGCTGTGATCACTTAACATCAGGTGAATCGCCTGTTCGTTTACCTCCTATGAAATAAAAAAACATGGATCATTTAGTAAAGAAGTTCTCAAGTTGAAATGTATAGGGTACCTAATTAGCCAAAAATACGGACAAAGGAAGAGATTTTGGAGCGGTGGTCTTGAGGAACAAAACGGCTGGCATCCTAAATAGTGGTAAGTTTAAAGGTGTGAAGTTGCAGGACCAGGAGGAGTAACCATAAACTAAATGGGGTGGTAGACACTATACTTAACTAAGACGCTATTACCGAGCACATAAATATATATGTTCCTGAGCGACCCATCTTCGCTCGGTTGGTTGATTTAAATAGTCGCATAGTTGCTGTTGGATGTACTGGATAATGACATCTCACCATCTCACAAAATCTGATGCAATCTGAGTATTTCAAAAATAGGTGATTGAAGAAGGCGTTACTTTGCGGAAATCCATAATTAAATATTATAGTGGACGCTACTTTGCACTTCCGCTAGGAATTGATTCGAGAGAGTTGAAGCGAGTCGCCCGCTCGTATCGGAAGAGTCAACATCGATCTGCTGATGCTCCGTGACGGAGTGAAACACGTTTAGACGTAGTGGTGGTCAATCAATTCCTAGCGGAAATGCAAAGTAGCGTCCACTATAATACCTCAAAAATGTACGAAATGGGTCATGGAAAATAGGATTCGTTTTTTTACATCGCAGTTTTAGGAAAGATATATATACAAATTTCGTTTTGTTTTACAATCTTGACTATCTTACGCACAAGCCCGAAATTATGACCACATTCAGAGCAGCCAAAATGGTTGACGAGGATTGTACGAACTGATCTGAGTAATTGAAAGAGTAACAAATCAAATTGCCATACAACGTAGACTCTTAAAGGTTTCGAGAGCCATTAAAATTTTGAACCATCTGATAAACTTTTATGGAAAAACTGCCATTAACCCGAAACCGACCTGTGGAACAAATCGAAAATAAAAATCGGGACGCAACTTTTACATTGTAATAATGATGGACGACCTCCATTACGTTTACCGAAAGTCGGGTGGGGTGTCTTTGTAAGCATTTGGGAAGATCATTTTTACATACGTTTTTTTTCCTATCTATATGTAATAAAGGTTAGCCTTAAATGGAGTACCCTTACCAGCCTGCTCCAATTTTCGGTATCTCGGTTCATTGATACAAAACGACGGTGGCATTGATAAGGACGTGAGGAATAGGATAAATGTAGGATGGATGAAATGGCGAAATGTGTCTGGGGTAGCTTGTGATCCATGAATGCCTTTGAAACTTAAGGGGAAGGTTTATAAAACTATGATAAGACCGGTCATGCTGTATGCATCTGAGTGCTGGGCTACGAAAGAGACGGATGAGAGAAAATTACATGCGGCAGAGATGCGAATGTTAAGGTGGATGTGTGGTGTAACTAGAATGGATAAGATTAAGAATGAGTATATTAGAGGCAGTTTGAAAATAGCACCAGTGACAGAGAAGTTGCGGAGTAATCGGTTAGCATGGTATGGGCATATCATGAGAAGAGATGAAAGCCATGTAACTAGAAAAGTGTTGAATATGATAGTGGATGGATATACGAGTAGAGGAAGACCGAAAAAGGTATGGATGGATTGTGTGAAAAACGATATGTCTGTAAAAGGTGTGAATACTGAGACGACATCTGACAGGAGAGAATGGAAAAAGAAAACATGTTGTGCCGACCCTACTTAAGTGGGATAAGGGCAATGATGATGATGATGTAATAAAGGTTCGGTTAATCCTAACTAGTATTATAAAAGCTAATGTTTCTTTATTATCACTCATTAACTACTAAATTGATCGTATACGTGTTTGATATTGTTACGTGTTACTTATACGTTACCAGTTTTACATTATTTAAAGCATTTTTTGTATAAAAAAATTATACCGTCCCCGAGGGATTACTCAAATATATATAAACGCTAGTGAAGCCGATGAAAAAAGTTCAATACAAAATAATTTTTAATTGATACTCATAATGAGAGTATGTGCCACACATATTTTTCCGTGAAACAGCAGAATTTGTATTGATTATTCGACGATTTATGTAGTGCATCTGGCGTACATATGATAGCACACAGCTCTTTCCAACTTGTGGCGAGAAGTAGTAATCTATTATGGGATTTAACGTGCTTATTGGGGTTTGACATACATTATTATAGGTCGCAGCGACATGAAGTAGTCATAATTTGACGCTGTTATTATTTCTTAAAATTAATTAAAAATAAAATATGCTTATATTTATGTTTCATTGTTTTGCAGCCCCAGTTATTTTTGTACATCCATCAAATGTACTGTATATTATGTCTAATATAATACCATATCAGTTTTCGTGTTTCTCACTTTAGTTCTATGAATTTCTTTGTTTGAACGAGCTTTACAAAGGAACTAAAAGACAGATTTCAGCATTTATTTTTGCATTACATAATATATTTATTGAAGAAGATTCAAATCTCCATAGCTTCGAACTACAACCCAAGGGTCTAAGCAAAAATTTAATGTAATAAGAAATAAGAAAAATTGTGATGTAAAAGCAAAATCGATGCTTACAAACCAATATCTTTAATGATTATATCAAACACTCTTCTTTATTTTATACATTTTGTGCACACCTTTAACAGGTTCATGTCAATTTTTGTTCATCGAACTCAGTTTTGTGGACTTTAAGTAAATAAATAAATGTGATGTTTGTTTATTAATATAATAATAAAAAATACATACTTTATTTCGTATGAGCGCTCCGTTCGCTATAATTCGGACCCCGCCTTTATTTCATGCGAAATGAATGCAACACAAAATACATTTTCACATTAGCAATCTGATATTGTTATCTTGCCGGTAGCGACTTGACAAATGATAGGTGGCCTGAAATCTACCGGTGCATCTTCACATCAAAACATGTGTGGTCGAGCCGGACCTAATTATATGAACGTAAGCACGTTAATTCAAGGTGTGTTGTGCTTATCGTTGTTTGGCATGCAATAATAAGGTGAATATAAAACTGTTTGTAGAATAATTTTCAATCGTAAAGCTGTTATTAACACCACGGCACCTTTTGTATGGATTTTTACAGTTAATTACCTTCCACTCATATTAACGCTATTTACTACCAAAACATAGATGAACTAAAATGGTACATTACTCTAAATTAAACGTTTAACTATATGTGAAAAGCTGCAAGAATCTATAAGAATATATATATCTATAAGAATCGTTAAATGCATCTTGTTTGTTTTTTTAAGGCAGAATTTCTTACAAAGTTACGATACAAAATCCGCGCGGTAAGAATTTGTAATATGTGTTAACCTTTACAAAAACAATAATAAATCACATTTTAAAATTTGTCTTCTGTGTAGAAGTCACCCTTTATCATATTCAGTGTATTATACAATATGACTGGTTAAATAGTTGCAATACTCTTACCGATTACTCATTATATTTGCTTCTCGTTCTAAACCAATTAAAAAAATTAGTGTTGTATATTTGACCTAATTATCTCGAGAAACGCAAAACTGATATACATTCAACATCAGGTGATCTACGCAAAAACAACTTGTGTAATAAATGAATCACTCTCTGTCGTGTACTCCGGGCCGGGTCCGGCACCTCGACCTGCACCCAGCTTGACTTTGTTCGACTGCACAGCGTTCCCACGATAAGCACTTACGTAATGATATTACCTTGAAAAGCGCCTCTTGAATTTTGTTTATTGCAGCTAGGTGTGATTTTTTTACGTTTAATAGTATCGTTCCCATAAATTTAAAAGTTTTAGACCACACTTTAAATAAGGTTCTCTTTGTTGTTTATTAGTATTTGTTTTGATGTTATTATTTTATATGTTAAATGTGACTACGAACTACCTCAAAATTGTAGGATGTTAAACTTTAAACAGTCACATAGTATACTGAACAAACACTATTCTATTGTTTATTAATAAGTATATAAGTTAATACTTAATATGAACTACTAAATATGGAGTTTTTAATAGTTACAGCTTTTTTTACCATAATCTCATCTGATATTAAGTGGTGAAAGATCTGGCTTTCAAGAGCGGTTGCCGGAACGCGCCAATAGGTAACGTTTGTCTTGACGATAAATTTTCGATACAGTGCAATACTATCCAAACAAACTTTGGTTTTTGGTAGTGGTAGAGCCAAGCTGAAGCTATTATTGTTTTCAGCACGAATGGGTCGGCTCGTCCGGGGAAGCACCACCCTCTCACAGAAAACCGATGTGAAGTAACAGTACTTGCATTGTTGCGTTTCGTTCGGTCAGTGAGAGAGCCAAAGACCCACTACCCTCCCTTTCCCCTTCCTCCTTTCCTTCCTGAACCTCCCCCACCCTGCTCCCAAATACAGTTTGGCAACGCACTTGCGACTCCCTTGGTGTTGCAAGCATCTATGGACGGTGGTGATCACTTAACATCAGGTGACTCATCTGTTCGTTTGCTTCCTATGATATAAAAAAAAGAAAGAAAAAAGTCTTACCGTCATACTATGGTTTTACAACTATGCTTTCCTTTTCCGAAAGCTTTTGACTCAGTTGCAAAAATTCGAACCTACTACTATAGATGCGACGTCCGAACAGGCTATGAACTAAACCACCATCGCTTAAAAAAATGCATATTGCCAGCCACATATTTTTTGCAAACTTTGGTATGCATGGGAAATCCATTTTAACTATGATGGATTAAAGCTAATAGTCTTATAAATTTATAGAAAACTCTCTATCAATCGCTTTATCAATCCATTCATGAGAGTACCATTAGTTTTCTGTAACCAGTCGTATGTGATATAGTTCGTTGAGAATAGAGCTGTGTACTATTTCCCGAGTGTGATTCATCGCGGGAGGCGCAATGAGGGTAAAAAATAAAACAATGTTACGGTTTTTGTATGAAGATTATATTTTAGTGTTCCGTACAAATATTTAAGGTAGGCTAAGTAGTTTGAGTAGAAAATAAAAACCCTTTTTTATTATCGTGGGGAAATCCCTTATGGATACGTCACCCTCCCGAGGAAGAGAGTGGGTTATGTCCGACTAGCATGGACTAAAGCCCCACGGTGTACCGTCCGTTGCACGGTAGGGGCCAGGGATCGAACCTGCTGTCGGACCTGAAAAACGGTCCATGCGACAACCTGGCGGGTAAACGCAAGGCTTCGCGCTACTATAAAAAAGATTACTGGGTACACAACCTTCCCTTGTCAGCCTCACCTGTACAATGAGCAGATGAGCCCCAGGCCCATCCCATCAGGTTCGGCTACAAGATAATGAAATCCCCAGCAGTCGAGTGGAAATATCAATCCGATATTCGCAATTTGTGAACCCTGAATTCTACCAACAAATTTTTTGAAATCTTCATATATTATTGACTAATTAAAATCGGTAAGACTATTAACTAACGGTGAATGAAAAATATAGTAAGGAAAAAAGCTGCTTGGCGACAAATTTTCAACGTGAAACTGTGTAGCTGGGCAAGCGGACTTAGAAAAAAAAGTAGGCCATCACGGGACGCCTGGCAGAAGTGAAACATCGAAATTGTTCGAATCGAACTAATCTCAAATTCTCAAATTACACTATAGGTATGCGAGCTCAGTGCGGCAAGAGAGATTGCGCACAGTCGCTTGCGTACGGTATCGCGTCGTCACATCTCACACACACACCACGTCACGCCAACAATCAGGTTTACATCAAAATCCCTGTTATGGTTACCTGTAATTTTTTCACCGCGATTTTTTCTTTCACCAAAAGTTCCGACTCAGTTGTTGGCATTCGAGCTTAGGTACATCGACGCATTGTCCGAACACGCTATCATATAAGCCATCTTGGCATCGATCATACTAAGATAAAGTATTATATCATATTTAATATTCCAGTAGATTACATGTTCAAAAAGAAAGGAGAATCGTGCGGAACCCAAATAAAATCGCTGGTGAGCTGTGTGGCGAATAATGGATAATGTAAGGTGATACAGCGCGTCGGTTCTCGCGTTACCGTTCGCTGTGGGACAACGGCCTACGGGCAAACCTCCGCCAGCTTTGGGTTACAGGATTTTGGTAGCCTTTCGGTAATCATAGTTCCGATTATCTATTATATTTCATATAATAAAAATTCTTGAAATCAAATCCTTTACACGAAACATTTTTTGGGTTATTTTATTACCCTTTATTTTTACTAGTAGTCGTAATGCAATCATATGTTTTTAATTTTCAATATCACTGGATTTTTTTTTCTTAACAATGTATACTAATATAGATTACTGGATATAAGGATTCTTAAGAGACTTATTGATTAAGGTCTTTGACTCACCAAAGATATGAAAGATAAAAGCTGTTTCCAAATATTTTTTTGTATCGATGACCCTCAACCTCATCATAGCTACTAAATAAGAAATTGTAGAGTAGGTAATTAATGATATTACAGGTTTATAGCCATAACTTCAATGAACTAACAAGATTCTGGTCGTTTTGTTAGACCTTACAGAGAGTTTTTGTAGTAAGTCAGAATCCATGCCCCGTGGTATTATTTCCCATTCACCTCATTTTTTGATAATAACCGAACCATTACTACGTAACATAACACCAATATTACAAATTTTAGAGTAAAATGAAAGACGATTATGAATAAAACATAAGATCTATTACATGCCATTCCAAGATCCTTTTTTTATTAACGTGGGGAGATCCTTTATGGATACGTCAACCTCCCAGAAGAGAGAGTGGGTTATGACCGACTCTCACGGACTAAAACCCCGCGGTATACTGTCCGACGCATGGCGGGGGTAGCCAGCAATCGAACCTGCTGTCTAACCTGGAAAACGGCCCCTGCGGTATCCTGGCAAATGAAGGTCAGGCTTAGCCCTACTGTAGAGAGACTACTGGGTACACAACCAGTCGCCTTTCCTCGTCAGCCTCCCCGGTGGAATGAGAAAATGGGCTCCCCGACCCATCCCCTCAGGTTCGGCTACGGTAGTGGGGATAGACGAGCATTTCACCTCGTCCTTCTCGAAAATCTGTTCTTCTGTTCTTCTTTGGCAAAGAGGGCCACTTTACGGATCTACTTCTCGGGCCTTATCCGCCGCCGTTTCAAGATCCTGCCCAAAACTCCTAGCTTTTTTTCTAACCCACATATTGCATGATCATCACTCCACTTCTATGGGTCAGAGAGTGATGTTAAGTAGTCCTAAACCTAACATAATAAATAGGCATAATAATTGCATAATAATATAGAACCTACAAAATATTTTTCCAGTCTGACATGTAGTTCCAGAGATTAGTGCTTTCAAATAAACAAAACAAGAATATCTTGAACTTGTATCTTGAGCTTAGTATAGATAAGTTAATAATTCACATTATGCTCAATGGTAAGTTTTAAAGTAGAAAGATTTAATTAAAATGCTACTATAAACTACAACGAGCTTGTATTAAAATATACGTTTTCAATTGTTATCCACAAACAACAGTTAAAGGTATAAACCTACTTGCAATATAGTCTAATGTAATTTTGTATAAACTTCGACCAGACAGACTGGACCGGACTGTTATGCGTGTGGGTAAGGGTTTCGAAGCGCACCCGAATTACAGTCACAAATGATTGGATGTAAGGTGAGACGCGTTGCGCCTGTGGATTGGATTACTATTGTTTGTAGTATATAGTGAAATTTCCCAAAAAATATTGTGCTTTGAAAATGATTGTAATGGCTAGCGGCTAATAATTTCTTGTAAATTTTACTAGTTGCCAGCCCGGGTTTTTTTTTTTCGAAATGACTACGCTTTTGACCAAGCAAGGTCTTAACAGCTTCACCGGACTACTAGGGCGAGCGCTTAAGGCACTCAGCCGATTTTATTTTGGCAACCAGCTCAAGGGTGCACGGCACACTTCGGCTTGGCTGTTGCCCAGTTGCATGCAAAATCGCGACCTATCTTAGCTAACCTAGCTAACTATTCACATATGTATGAGTTGTTGAAACGTATATCTTTACCAAGCATACACGCCTCAACAACTCCTCAATATATTTATTATCGGAAAATTGAGAGTTTTTCAGTTCGATAAGGGGAAAAAAGTAAACCCTTCCACTTTCATGTGTAAGCGTGTAAGCGTGCACGTGTGTGGGGGGTGATCGTGTTGTGTTGTAGCAGTGATGTATATTTGTGTGTCACCGTACTGCGCAAGCAACGCACTCAAGGGCTCCCTACCGAGAGATCGAACCTAGGCTTGAGCCGCTGCCGTGGGAGGCCTAATCGGGTGTGCGGGAACGAAATTAACCCCCAGACCACGGCGGCGTGATCTGTGGTTATGCGGGCATGAACACGTTCTGTTTCGAGGGACAGGCTGGTACTGATTGTTCGCTGACGTAATTGAATCAGGAGGGTTGATAAAAATGTGTCGCGGACGTCTTTTATAACGCGCAGCGTTAGGTACGGATTCATAGTTCGCGGCGGATACCACTAACGGACTGGGATGATTCGCGGCTTTTTCAAAATAACTAATCGTAAGTGATTTTACGTACGCTCAGATAGAAGGGATCTCTAGGTCTATGGAGATCGACTCTCCGGATGTACCACGGGGCACCGGTCACTTTACGTAAAACACGATTTTGGGGAACCTGCAGCTTATCAAAGTTATCTTTGGACATATGCGCAAAAACGAGGCAGCTATATGTCATCACGGGACGGATACACGTCTTATACCAAGTGAGCTTGTGTCTGAGGGACATCTTACTCTTATGATAAAGCAACGGATGGAGGCGACCCAAAACCATAGCGGCTTTGTTTCGCACTCTGTCTATATGTGAATTGAACTTTAAGTGTCTATCTACTGTAACACCGAGATATTTGACCTCTTCAACCCAAGGGATATCGATTCCGTATAGCCTTGCCAGCCCCGGCTTCGCCCCAATGTGCTTAAGAAGAAAAGGAGACGAACACTTCCTTTTCAAGAAATGCTAAATCCCTTTAATGTGGGAAAACATTGTAGCGTTATGAACTATTGGGTTACGTGATGAGGATTACGTGTTACTAGTGGTTTAGAAGTTCAGTAGATGCTAATTTCGAGTTATTGGAAGGACAGACAACACATTTTTTAGATGGTAGAACCACACTGAAGCTATTACTGGTTTCAGTAAAACAGGGTCGGCTCGCCCGGGTTAGTAACACCTTCTCACAGAAAACCGACGTAAAGCAACACATTTACATTGTTGCGTTTCGTTCGGTCAATGAGAGCGCAATCTATCTTGCCGCACTGAATTCGCATAGTGTAATTTGAGGATTCTAGAATTTCAGATTCGTTTGATTCGAACAATTCCGATATTTCACATCTGCCAGGCGTCCCGTGACGGCTCATTTTTTTAAAATATAAACTATGCCATATATTTCTAGGGTTTATTTCTGTCTATCTTAAGAATTGTAATTATAATTCGTCACAAGTAATAAACGCATTAAAGTGAAGTGTGCAAAATCGCAGGCATGACTAGTATTCGTGTAATTAATTAAGCAGTATGTTATAATAACACATATACTATGTAATCCGAGATAAGCCTACGTCGAAAGTGAAGCGCAGCGACGCACACTACACTAATTAATTTTACGTATATTGCCGTATCGGTCGAGTGCTTTGTTTTAGAAGTAACATTATTAGTTTCCTCATCTTAAAGATTCATGGATAGTAAATATATTATAAAAAGTTCTCTTTTTTATTATTTTCAACTCTTACGATGATATTACAAAAAAGTTAAATAGGTATTGAATACCTGCTTTATATGAGTATGGGTACTTGCGTATTAAATGTACCGCGCTCACCAAACGTTCAACATCTTGTTCTATCTCTGTTTGATTAGGTTAGGTTAGACTTGCGAAAAAGGATTTTATATCATTTATCTCGAACGTTCGGCATTACCCCAACCCTTTTTTCATTACTGTTTCAGATGTCTCGTTTATTCATATGAATACCCGACCTTCAGATAACCAAACAATTGATGTTCAACAAGATCCTGATGCTCACAATCATGCCGAAATAGCTGCAGTAGCTCAAGATCACCGTATTGAAGACCATGATGACCAAGCATCCGATATAAGTCTTGCTAATTCACAAAACGATGATGCAAGCACGCATGCAGTTTCCCTATAAGAGATCGTTGAACTGCCTACTATTTCTCCAAAAATATCAATACGCAATATCAGGAAGAAAACATCTACTATTCTCATGAACACGCCCATAAAAGATCAATTAGAGGAAAAAGAAAACAGAAAAAGAGCTAAAGCAGAAGAAATTAAGAAAAAAATGGAAAGAAGGCCAAGAAAAAAACCCAAATAAAAAAAATGAAATTATAGTAAGAAGAAACCTTCAAACAAAGAGATTAATCTTTTATTGTATTAAAAAATGTCAAGAATATAAAAGACTTTGGCAACTCTAGTCAAAATACGAAAGAAAAAGAAAGTGGAAAAGAAAAAGGCGAAAATGAAAATGAAGACTACTTTTGTATATTTTGCAGAGATACATATATAGATCCCCTCATTGAAGATTGAATTATGTGCTACGTGAGCAAAAAATGGGCTCACCAGAGTTGTACTAATGGACAGTTTACATAGTTGGGTTTTAAATGTGATCTCTGCCCTAAATAATGTTAGTACGTGAGTCGACATTAGTCTAGTACGTACTAGACTAATGTCGAGTAAAGCCGAATGCTAAGGATTTTGTTTTTCTTTCATAATGTTATAATTTATAAAAAAATATAAATGTTGATTAGTGAATTCGTTAGCCAGATGAGTAAACGTTATAATTAAAAAAATAAAGAAACTCTGTGATTAAATTTTACTGTTTTATTTAAGTTTTCCCTTAGGTGTTCGTATTTCCCCCACTTTCCCCTACCTTAACTTAATATATAAGCAAAATAACATAAATAATACAGGTTATTAAACTACTATAAATGGGAGCATCACTAATAATGACACAACAACTTAGTGCTTCAAAACTATTAGCTTTGGATAGTAATTCATAAAACATTTCAAATCTTGTAAATTCAAATCAAGCATAACTAACTATACGTGTACCATCTTTCAAATTTAAACACAAATCGACGTGTTCAGATTACTTCCACATAACGTTTAAACTAAAGACGATGGTAATCTTCCGTTAGACAACTCCAATCATCATCTATATACCAATCGACGAAACCTATTATCAGTAACTACAGATTAAAAATGATTAAGTATATTATAATATAAACGGATGGGTTATCTGTTACTAACGAGACATGGTGTTAAGATGCCGGCACGGATGTTAAGATTTATTGGACGCTCGGAGCGAAAGAGATTCTGGGTGATGCGATGTCGTTTAATTTACATGCATATTATGTGTATCTTCACGGCTGAATTTTCGATTAGAGTGCGTAATTATATATTATTAATTATTTTTATTACATTACTATTACTGTCCGTGACTTTATCTGTGTAAATTATGATACAATACATTATCTGTATCTAACTCTAACGGATTGTACAGCGCACGCCAAGAAATAAGGCAGGATTTTTCTAAACTTAATTAGCACTTATCGTTATATTTGGGCTAAATTTAAATAATATTTTTGTTATATTATATATTGTTCTGATGTATAAGCTATATTACGGTAAAGTTTTATGAAAAACCATTCAGTAATTGGAGGTAAATAAATAAATAAAAGTATTTAACAGAAATTGTATTACAAGGTATAAAAATTAACTGTAGATCCCTGAACTAGGAACTAACACTTGTGTCGAGTCAGATTCAAATTCAGCATCAGATTAGACTTTGGTCAAACGCTAAAAACCTATATAAACTATATAGTGTACGTGGTAGAGCCACGCTGAAACTATTACTAGCTTCAGCATGAATGGGTTGCCTTTTCCGGGGTAGTACCACCTTTTCACAAAAAACCGACGTGAAGTAACAGTGATTGCATTGTTGCGTTTCGTCCGGATAGTGAGAGCGCCAGAGACCCATAACTTCTCACCTTCCCCTCTCCTTTTCCCTTTCTCCCCCTTTCCTCCCCCAATCAATACAGGCTGGCAACGCACTTGCAACACCCCAGAAGTTGCTAGTGTCTATAGACGGTGATGATCATTTTATATCAGGTGAGCCACCTGTTCGTTTGCCTCTTATGATATAAAAAAAAAAATTAAAATAATGTTTATGCTTCGACTGGCTACGATTAAAAAAGATTAATTCTGATTTTCCGATCCATATTCACATAAACAATATAGTATAAATGCTTCACAAACCTGCGCCTTTCTAAATGTCCTTGCCCGAAGTATTGAATTCCATTGGGCTCGTTTCACCGCAGCTGTGCTCACTGAGCCATGTCCAAGATCGGCTTCGTGGTTGACATTGAATAAATGGGTATTAAGTCTTAATAAGGATTAAGTGTTTTCGAAGTGCCGTGATCGGTCACTGATAATAGTAGCACCGACGTCTTAGTTACAAGTTACAGAGGAGCTTGCTTTCTACAATGTAATCCGATTTAAATATTGTATCCATAAATATATTCATTTTTATTATTCTTCTTGTAGATGTATTAAGTCGTGATGGTCAAGTGACTTAACCATTGGAATGTAAATTTTATGTCCCTAGGTTCGAACCACGGGTAGTAGAGCCACGCTGACGCTTTTATTGGTTTCAGCATGAATAGGTCGGCTGGTCTGGGGTAATCTCACCGAAAACCGACGTGAAGTAACAGTGATTGCATTGTTGCGTTTCGTTTCGTCAGTGAGAGCGCCGAAAGACCACCTCCCCTCTCCTCACCTCGCACTCCTCCTCCTCCCTTCCCTTTCCCCCAAACACAGGCTGGCTTACGACTCCCCTGGTGTTGCAAGTGTCTATGGATGGTGGTGATCACTTAACATCAGATGACTCACCTGTACGTATGGTTGCCATGATAAAAAAAAAAGTTTAAGTAAATAGAAATGAACGAGTAGAATCTCTCAGCCTTGAAATGATGAAAGGAAACCTAGTAATATACAAATATATATGTCAAATATATGAATTGTGATTATTTTCTTCTTTCCTTGAAACAAAATTGCGCAAGAATTGTCACACGTTTAGTAGTTCAGTGAAGCTGTAAAACCATGTCGGTCCAATAACGAAAAAATTTCAAAAAAAATATCATATGTTTTTCGGTAACAACCTAGTTTCGTTTTTGCTTATTCTCTTACTTATTGTTTCATTTTGATATATATCTGTTGTATTTTACATTTGTATAAATAAATAATTGATTATAAGGTTAAAGAGCAACGTGTATAAGTGTTAATGTTCACTAATAAATAATCAATAGATCAGCAATAAATCTGACACTAGATTTACTCATCGATTGTAACTGATAAAACTGCAGTCTTGTTTGGTGTCCTGACCTGTTGTGGAATAGACGTTTAAGATACAAAATTTAACTATACAATTGCATATTTTGTAGACTTAAATATAGACATAGATGTTATTACAAAAAAGTTAAATACGTATTGAATACTTGTTATAAAAAGGTTTCGTCTTAGATGCACCACAGTCGCTGAATGTTCGCTATTTTGCTCTTTTGTCTCGCTTTGGTTAGGTTAGAGCAGACTTGCGAAAAAAGGATAACATAAACTTCACTCGGGCGAGGAGAACCTTTTTAAAGCAAGTATTTAATATGTATTTAACTTTTTTGTTATAATATGGATAATATTTTTTTTATTTATTTAATCGTGTGTGTTGTCTCTATACTAATATTATAAAGAGGTAAAGTTCGTGAGTTTGTGACGTTGTGATGTTGTGACATTGTAGGGGGTAATCTCGGGAACTACTGGTCCGATTTGAATAATTCTTTCAATGTTATATAGTTCATTTATCGAGAATGGTTACAGGCTATATGTCATCAGCTAAGACCAATAGTAGCGGAGCACCAATGAAGAATGTTTCAAAATCGGGGTTTTTTTCCTCTTCTGAGCTTCCGCTGGGTAAATCTTTAGTAGACTTGTATATGGGTACATATGCATATATATCCATATAAAACTCATACAACTGAGAAAAAAAAGGAGTCATTGTATGGCGTGTATTGATATAAAATAATTGAAATGATATATAATTAAATATTAGTATTTTAATCTATTAAAAACTTGAATGTTTACGCCCTATAAAGATTTATTATTTTTTATACTCTATACGTTTAGGGTTTGACCACATTCTAACCTGTGCTAATGACATTCTTGTCCAAGGTAAGCTCGTTAAACTTATTTGATAAAGCGTTATTTTACGCAAATCCATCAGTAAATATTACAGTGGTCGTCACTTTGCACTATCACCTCCGACAAATGAAATCAAATGTTTTTTATTGCAGTTACACGTGGTAGCGACCAATATATGCCAGGCGGAAGTGCAAAGTAACGTCCACTACAATATTTACGTTAAATTTAAACGAGGACTCAAGTAAACCTTCCAGAACAAACCTGTAGGTGCTTGGCGATAGATTCCCAACTTGAAGATGATATCTAAGCAGCTGAATTTAGAAATAACCCTTCCACTATGCTGTAGTTTCATTATAATTGTTTCTTTAACAGAAAGCTTCTGCCCATTCGCAAAAATTCGAATTTACGTCCAAGGCCATAGTCTCTGAACACGCTTACCAAAGAGCCATTGTCGTTATTTGGTTTTACTTAGTAATTTGGCATAAAATAATATATCACATACCTTGATAAAATAAACCATATATAAGCTTTTCTACAAACAGATTAATGGTAAAAACAGCCGAGGCAGTCAATGATTATCTCGGTCAAGTCTCGACTACAGACGTGAACGGTGTAGGTATTGTATTCATCAAAAACCGATTACTTACAACAAATTGCAATTTAACAACCGCCCCGGGGTTCTTGTGTTTTCGCAAAACATTAATAAACCAACGCTCGTGTCTTGGTAGTGATTGTGTTTAACTGTTCGCTGATGACATGTTTATTTTTTACATTCATCTATGTTTGTTAGATTGATTCCACTTTATCTGATTATTATTACTGTATAATCTAACAAGAATAATGGTCATCAAAGGACGAGGATCCAGAGTCGCTATCATGATTTATTTATGCGTTTGGGGGCAAACGAACAGACGGGTTACCTGACGACATGGTGATAAGTAATCACCGCCCATGGAGACAAGCGAGACGAAGGATATCACCAATGCATTGCCTGTCTTTGAGAATGGAGTAGGTTCGTTTCTTAAAGGTAGTAGTGGTCTGAAAACGGTGCCGCTAGGAGTTAATTCCAAAGAATCGACGTATGTGGAAAAAACACTTGTGATAATTGTATAGCAGACGACTTCTAACCATCGAATTGGAAGAAGAAAATCCAATTTAGGGCGAATCGTTCGGTAATAAAACTCATAAGGAGGAATTAATTCGAACAGCTCTTCAGAACACTTTCCGTTCCAGATCTTGTAAGAGATGCAACGTGAAGCAACGTCTCTACGAAGCTCCGAAGTGTCAAATCTTGAGGACAAAATCAACGATTTGAGCCACTCTATGTTGGATTCGGTCAAAGGGAAGTAGATAACATTGGTAAACTCCGGCCTAGAGATCCTCATCGATTAATTGTTCAACAAACAGCTTGTTGCAAAATACTTTGCACCAAAATAAAACAGAACGACTTAAATTTAACACTTGTTCAGGCCCTATCACGAAGGTGGTATCCTTTAGTATGCGCAGTCGATTCTTAGAGATGCCAGTCAACTTTTTACAAACGACTTTTTAATCCAATTAATAAATGCCTGCTTAATTATACGGATCGATATCATTTATATGAAATGTCACCGTTCATACTTCTGCTAATGATGTATAAATAAGGGTTAAAAAAGCGCTCGTCGAGGGTTTTAATGATTTTATTTATTTAGTAACAGGGATACCGATATTGAAATTATAATTGATATAATAAGCAGGTATGATGTACATCGTAAGCTGCAAACGTCGTTAAAATAACTTACATACGTTCAGTTAGTAATTTATTGTAACTATCGTATAGCATTAAGCTAATACCAATTGCTTTTAATGTTAATTATATAAGCATTCTATTTGTATCGTCGGTCAAGGAAATTAAAACTATTAAATATACTGAGAGATGAATCACGTGTTTGAGCAATTTAAACATTATTATTATTTCAAAGTTTGAATTGAAAAGATTCTGTTATTGAATTGAAAACAAAGAGATTAATAACATAGTTAAAGATAAATTTTCTGTTATAAAAGAGGTATGAACGATCCTAAATCCAATTAAATGCATTGCTGTTGCGGTCAAAGTATTGTATGAGTGTCCGGGAAGGTCGGTGCGCGTGATCCGACAATTGCTCAGGCGCCGCTCGTGCGGTGTCACTCACTCCTGATTATGCCACCGGATTAATTGTTAGGATTAACGTATACTGAACATTTTCAACGTTTGCTATTTTTATTATGCTAATTGTAATACGTTTTAGACAATAAATTCCATGCGTTTTTAATTTTTTGTAGTAACTGTCACTAGAGTTCCAATATAGGTGAAAGGTGAAAGTTAGAGCTTAAAATATTGTTCTTGATATAATCTTTACTTCTAAAAATTCCTTTGTCTCTTTTTGTCTATAACCCGTAAGTGACAGTGGATTAGGTGATAAATTGTCGATTAACGATTTAATTATTTATTAATTATTGTATGATACATAATTCTAATATTTAATTAATATCTATCTTTTCTTTATTACAGCTAATCTACGAAACGTCTAAGCTGATTCTGATCTTGCCTAAATATGACAATTTGCCGTATGTCCTAAGCAAAAATGATAAAATCTATAAGAATATCAAATCGAAAAAAATGGTGTAGGACCTAAGTAGTAAAGACAAAATTTCAATCCAAAAAATATAAGATATGTCACAATAATTAATCTCGATAAAAAAGCTAGTTCTCGTAAAACTAGAAAACCATTTTTAAGACAACGAAGTTGCAGGCATCATTCTTATTAATCCAAATTAATATTAATGATGAAATAAATAGTAGATCATTTTATTTCGACGAAGAATACAATAAATATAGAGTGCAGGAAACGTTTTGCGAAATGTATAAATATAGAGATTGGCATCATGTTTACACGAATATAATTAATAGCCGACATAGTTATGTGTGTCTCGTGCCATCATCGGCTTCGGGTGTCAATTGATATAATGCACAATTGACTGCTTTATGTTCATCCGTACCATTCCATGAGTCAATCTCTGCATTTAATCATTTCCACTGACACATCGCGAGTTATTTATGATGTAAACATACCAGTATTTTAATTATACAGTTCTATATTGAATTTAATTTACATTAGCATCTACTCTTAGCTTTGCTCGGGAACTATATTTTTCTGTAGATGAAAGATACCTTGTGTTCTTTTCTGTATTTCTGACTATGTTTATGAAAATTTTCATAATGATTGACTCAGAAATTAAGGAATGAATGTGTAACAAACAAGCAAACTCATATTCGCATTTATAATTAGTAAGAATTGTTAATTATTATACACAATACTAGTTTAGTTTAAAATCCGTATCGGGTTATGTAGTGTAATTCCCTACTACGCTAGGACCATTTCAGAGAGAATTTTAATATAATGCGAATTCCTGGTTTTGTAGTAGATTTTTTTAATTACATCTTTCAGTGAATGCTTTCCTGTTTTTTTTTTTCACTTTATTTTTGGCCATCAATCTTTCAGATTATTACTGCCATTGTCGAGTAATCAATAATATTACAAGCGTCGTGTGATCACTTCAATATTAAGCGTCGTATGAGTCAATATTCTAACAAGATGGTGGATCCCTTGTTAGAACCTTCCTGGGAGTTTTTGTGGCATCTCAGAATTTCATGCTCCGTGGTATTATTTTCCATTCACTTCACTTATGCACAATAAACTAACTATATTACGTAAAACACCACCAAATTTACAAAATATAAAGTCCAATAACACAAGATTATGAATAAGATATAAAATCCACTACATGACAGACTAAGATTCCGCCAAAAATTCTGCTTTTCTGTTATTTATTAAGCATAACAATTAATTTTAAACTATTATAGTATATTCATGATTTTATATTTAAAGGTAAAATTAGTGAGATAAATATGTGCTGATTAATATTATCACTACAGATATACTTATACCAGTATACATCAGTCCTGTTATTTCACGAGGTGAAATTATTCATTTAGGGTTCAAGAACCACTGGAACATCGTATATTAAAGTATTAAAACAGCTATTATAACGATAGTTGGAGAGAATATAAACGACGAGCAGGAGATACCGGAAACCTTACTACGTTAACTTAGATTGACCGATCAAATACAATGTATATTTTTATTCTGATTCATTAAAATTTAAATATATACTAATATTATATAGAGATAAAGCTTGTGAGTTTGTGAGGTTGTAGAGGGTTATATCTAGATGTATTAAACAGATTTTGAAAATTATTTTAGAAAGCCGTGTTATTTGTGAGTGTTTTATATTAACCCGAAAAATCAGAGGAGTTTTTCCGATTTGCAAAGTAAATTGTTCGAACGTTCGAACAAAACGAGATGGCTATATGCTGGAGTTCTAGAGAAAAGTAGAGTTCTTAGTGGAGCTTGATAATTCCTACAAAATGTTAGTGCCAGCAAATGTCTTACTTTTATATGTAAGTCAGAGAAGGTAGTTTTTTATGTAAAAAAAAATCGTTAAGTGATGTTTATTTGTCATATTATCAAGAATAATTATGTATTCTTATAAAAGCTCGATTCTTTAAAAACATTTTTAAATTAAAATAAACTGTTAGGTTTGCCTTATAAAATTAACATTTTTTACAAAAAAAAAATCTCTTTTGCTGTCACTCGGATTCGAACTGGGGTTACACGGATTTTCGAAGCAACCGATTTTCATCTAAGCTAGTTTTATTTGGCAGTGACGGCGAAATTTACCTTTATATTCTAGCTATATTTTTTCATTGCCAGTTAAAAGTTTTCTATTAATAAAATCTAGCTAGATCGATTTATCGTCGCCGAAACTACCTACATACTAAGTTTGACGGAAATAGATGACGCCGTTTCCGAGATCCTGAATATATACAAATATAAAAATATACCAGAATTGCTCCTTTAAAGGTATTAGATTAGTTGGATATTTATAACAAAGAAAATATGTGTTGTTTTTCGTACGAATTTGCAATACAATCTCTTTTGAATATCTTGCACTTATTTAAGGGTTCGAACTTCTGTCCGTTGACATACTCGTTGCTACCACAAGTCAATTAATCTATGTGCACATAAAGAAGTTCAAAGTCGTATAAATGAAGCCATAAAAATTAAAGACAAATCGTTGAAGCTTGGTGATTTTTTAACGATAGGGGTCCATGTAGGGCAGTTAAGGCCAATTCTGGCCCGTATAATAATATTGACCCGGCAGTTGATCGCACTGAACTAATGGAGGTAATGGGGCTATGTCACTTGACCCTCGACTTCAAATCCATTTAAGTTGTTCGGTGGCAGATAAATGGCTTGGAAAGGCATGTAGGTAAGTGCGGTTTATCGTTACCGTAATAGGAATTTACCTTTTAGGTAATGTGTAGTTATACAAAGGTAGTTTCTGTTTGCGGCATTGTTTATGCTTAAAACATACTAAATGTAAACGGCAGATTATTCATGTAAATTTAATATTAAGAGACGTGTAACTGTCATTTGTGACTATATCCAATTGTAATATAACAATAATGTAGTGTATTTTGCTAGGAACTAATTAAAAAAGTAGTATTTTTGGGCATTAATTTGCGTTCTTTGATCTTACTTTTTCCAGAAATTTTATAAACAATGTTAAAGAATTTGGAAGCATTTTAAGTGAAATGGATCTATTTTTTGAGGCCTCACATTTGTGAGGCTTTTTTATTACAATAATATTTAACGCAAAAATTCTGTGTTTCACCAAAGTATTTTTATTCCGTAGTGAACAATATATATTATGTATAGTATACGTATGGAGGTCATAAAGGTCGAAAGCAATTGAAATGGTTACTTACAAAAAACATTGACACAGGCAAATGCTTTAATTATGCTACAAAAAACGTAATAAGAAAAATGATTAAATTTCTTTTTAAATAAATCATGCATACGGAAGATGATTATTTCTTGAACAAAGATAAACATGACATGTTAACTTTAATATAGTTATATGATAATATTAGTACTGTTAATTTTCATCGTAATTTATTAATAATTAGCGTGCCCGGCGGACGTTGCCCTGGCCTGATAATTGGTATATATGTATGTATATTACACAAATGTCGGTAGAAATAAAAAACATGATTTAGTCTCGAAATGGCGTGTTTCATTGTGCGGTGCCTCCGGCCATATAAATTAAATATATCCCATTTGGCGACGAATTAGAGCCATAACGCGTGTTTGCAGATTAAATTCAGCAAAATACATAATGACAAGTGTGGATATAGTGTCAAACATGAGTATTATGAAGGAATTCCGACCAAACATCGATAGGTGGTCGACATACGTCAGTAGGTTAAAAGCGTGGTTTGAACTAAATAATATCAAGCTAACTGAACAACCAAGATACCTGGTGGCTTTCGTCGGGACAGAAGCATTGGATATCATCATCGATCTGTGCTACCCGGATAAGCCAGATACTATTGTATTCGATGATATTGTTGAACTAGTGGAAAATCATTTAACGCCGAAACGTTCGGTAATTCCCGAGAGAATGCTGTTTAGATCCTGTAAACAAGATGAAGGTCAATCGATAACGGAATACTTTGTGCAGTTAAAAAAATTAAGTAAGTCCTGTAAATTTTCAAATAACCAAATTCTAAAGGAAAACCTACGAGATCAATTTGTTTTCGGCTTATTTAGTGAACGTATTCGAGAAAAATTACTAATTGAAGATGATAACCTTACATTTAACCGCGCCACAGAGTTAGCGCTGTCCTAGAAGCGGCCGTACGAGATTCGAAACCGGCGGCGGCGGCAGCTCCCCAGTCATCATCATCGAGAGATAAACGTCAAAGATTTGTACCTAGTAACAGGTATCAAGCACAATACAAGCATCGTAAAGGAAATCGTATCCAGTACAAAAGTGAGGAAGCCGGAGTGCACCGAGGTATGGCAAGAGGATCTACGCGATGTTATCGATGCAGAGGGTATCATCGAGCAAGTCAGTGTTCATTCATCAATAAAAAGTGTTATGTCTATGGTCGTACAGGCCACATAGCGAAGGTTTGTCGTTCTCGGAAGCGAAACACTGTTAACCGCATGAGTGAACAGTCCAGACAAGATACCGGCTCAACGATTTCAGAAAATTCAGAAACGAGTAGTAAACGGATATATCAAATAGGTGAGGAAGGTAGCGATTCAAGTAACGACCGCTGGACGATAAATACTAAAATTAATAATAGTCATTTAATCATGGAGGTTGATACCGGGGCGGCAGTAAGCGTCATCTCATATAAAACTTATTTAAAACTATTTTCAGATTTTAAGTTAACACCTTGTAAGTCTCATTTAGTAATGTATGGAGGACAAAAAGAAAAACCGAGAGGTAGAATGTCGTGTTGTGTTGAAATAAATGGTAAAATTGTGAAAGAGTTGTCACTAGTTGTTATCGATAATCCGTTCAGTCCGTCTTTATTTGGCCGTAATTGGAGAAAGGCATTCGAAATAAGTTATCCGAAGTTACCAGGAGTACATAAAGTAAAATGTAATATTAATATGGTGAAACAGAAACAAAGTACTCATATAGAATGTAATGAGGGTTTGAATAAAAATTTTGCTACAGGGGATAAAGTATTTATTAAAATCTTTAAAAATAATAAATGTACATGGGAGAAGGGTATTATTATAAAGCGTATAGGCCGTTGGCCCTATTTAGTGGATTATGATGGCAATATTTGTAAGAAATACGTTGATCAGATTCAATCTGACGAAATGTTTTTTCTAAATAATAAAGAATTTTGTTATCACAACATATCCAACCACCTTACATCGCCATCTATGTAATCATCGCAGGAACAGCGAGATATTAGTAGAAAGTGTAATAATCGGACGCTATTAACTATACAAAAAATACTGTGTCAAATACGTTGTGTGTGCCTTTAACAAATATTCATTCTAAAAGATATCGTAAGCAATTGTTAGATGTGAGCCTGAATATCCTTATACTCGTTTACCCTATAAATGTTAAGAAATTTCAATATCAATAAATTGTTTATTCTAGCAAAGTATAATATGGCAATGTGTACCTTTTATTTTGTTCATATTTTGACGATCTAAGAAAACGATTAGGTTTGTTGTGATTATTGTTAAACTTTAGCTATGGAGATGTACTTTTTTTTTGTATTTTGTTTATAAATTTAAGTTAATTTTGGTTTTAGATATATATTTTTTTATAACTGTGCTTGTAATTATTGTTTTGTAAACAGGGGGGGAAGAATGGTATATATGTATATTACTACAAATGTCGGTAGAAATAAAAAACATGATTTAGTCTCGAAATGGCGTGTTTCATTGTGCGGTGCCTCCGGCTATATAAATTAAATATATTCCATTCCAATTCCATTCCAAAAATATCCATGACAAATTATATGCCTAAACCTTCTTCATAAATATAAAATAGTTTTTGAGTTTATTGGAAACTAGCCTCTGTCCGCGACTTCGTTCGTGTGGAATACAATAGATACAATAACACTAACACGCAGCAGTTCTGAAAAGGAAAAACATCCCGATTTTGAAACATTTTCCATCTGTGCTCCACTCCTATTTATCTTAGCGTGATGATATATAGCCTATAACCATTCTCGATTAATGAGATATATAACACTGAAAGAATAATTGAAATCGGGCCAGTAGTTCCTGAGATTACCTCCTACAACGTCACAACATCACAACGTCACAAACTCACAAACTTTACCTCTTTATAATATTAGCATAGACAAATAGACAGACGGACGTAGCAGAGAACATCATCTAATACCTTTAAACGAGCAATTCTTGTATATTTTTATATTTGTATATATTCAAGATCTAGGAAACGGCGTTATCCATTTCCTTGAAACTTAGCATGTAGGTGGTTTCGGGGACGATAAATCGATCTAGCTAGATTTTATCCATAGAGAACTTTTTTAACTGAGTTTTCAGGCAATGAAAAAATATAGCTAGAATATAAAGGTAAATTTCGCCGGTGCTGTCAAAACAAAAATAGCTCAATTTTAATCGGAAGCTCCGAAAATCCGTCTAACCCCGGTTCGAATCCGAGTGACAGCAGAAGAGATATGTTTTTTTAATTTTTATTTTTTGTTTTTTTGTAAAAAAAAATTATTTTATGATATTATAACAGTTTATTTTTATTTAAAATGTTTTTTAAAGAACCGAGCTAGGCTCGGTCGCCCAGGTACTTTTATAATATGTAATGATATAATTTTTTATATTTAAATCTTTATGTTAGTTTTTTTTTTTTTCTCTAACTGACTACGCTATTGGCCTAATTTTAGTATTATAAATACATTTTAATGAATAGGCGTAAATATGTTAAAAATCCATACGACAAACTTTTTCCAATATATATGTCTTATCGGTTCCTTGAATTTAAATCTTATAACTAAACATGACCTTATGTTATCGAAATAGTTTAATAATGAAATTAACAAAATAAATATGACATTTGGGTTGATGCAATGACTAGACTCAATAACACTTCAAGAAGTAGGCAAATCTTAAAGTTTATCAATCATTGAAATGTACGTTGAAATTTATATACCCCAAAGCAATAAACCGCACTTTTCTCTATTCCAAAATGAAGGGAATGACATCACAGAAATGTTCTACAGTTAGGTTTATTTTAAATTGCATTACACGATTGAGTTATCAAAACATAGTATTATAAAAATGTAAGAATAATTTTATCTGTTTGTTTGGTACTTTTTCATAACTAAATTTACATATTAATCTTATAATAATTTAACACAGAGTTAGCAACCTGTAAAATAACACACGATACTTTTAACCAGATTATATTGAAAAATAGAAAAGATGAAATTATGGAAGAATGGAGTACAAAAATATTAGCCGTTTGTTTAGTTTTAGATATAAACAGGGATTTTCTTGTAGGGGTAAACGGGAGCATGTAATGCCCTTAAAGGGAATTTCGAAAATATTGAATAATAGTCATAAAACTGAAAAGAATGGAAAAGTTTGGAAAAAGTAATCAATCTTGGAAACTCTTACAAAACAAAATATTTTTTTTAATAGGTCACATCCAAATACAAATCAAAATTACAAATAATTATGGGGTGTAAGGGGTGTCGAGTAACATCTTAAGACTTGAGACACCCAAGCCAACCTCACCTGCACGTGGTGCACCCTGCTGATCAACGATCGAGGCAATGGCGATAGCGGGGTGGTAGGGTTATACAGCCCGACTGGGTCGCAACCACCATGTACATGGCGAAAAAGCCCGTCATAGTGACTCGCTTTTGCGCGTCGCGTTTCGGGATCAGCCTGTGCATATCCAGTTTATTACAGGTCGGCATGATAGTGGCGACCGGCGATGGACAGTGTGTCAATCGGTGGTCGCTATTATTTTTGGATTGTACTGTGCTTACCATCAGGCATAGTGCAGTCACTTTGCCGTGCTACAATAAAAAAAAAGTACAAAATCTAATCTATCTTTCTTTAGCAGTTACCATGTCCCACAGTGGTTTGTCTCTGTAGAAGAGGTCGTAAAAAAGTCAATACTTACAATTTTCGAAAAATAGCGTGCCCCAAAAAAGAAGTGACAAAAAGGCCTGAATATAAATCTATATATAAAACTAGGTTAATATGAGAATATAGCTATAGCAAGTGTGTTGCCATGCCGTCATAGTGTTGTTGATTTTATATTGAAACAATTGCAGGAAGTGGACACGTGTTGATAACCGGCCCTCGGCTCAATTGAGATTGATTAAAACTATTTTTGATGCGAACATTAGCTCTGCTATTTTCAGTTAATTGGCTTAAATTGTTACCAGACTGTGGTGGTCGTGTGAAAGAAAAACTTACGGTTTTATTAACGGTCAAAATTTCTACATCTATACTAATATTATAAATAGGTAAAGTTTGTGAGTTTGTGATGTTGTAGGGGGAAATCTCAAGAACTAGTGGTTCGATTTGAAAAATTCTTTATATGTTATACAGCTTATTTATCGAAAATAATTATAAGCTATATATCATTACGCCAAAACCAATAGGAGCGGAGCACCAATGAATAATGTTTAATAATCGGGTAGTTTTTCCTCTTGAGAGCTTCCGCTGCATGTTACGTTAACATTAGTTCAAACTATCTATTCCACTCGAACGAAGCTAATATCTTAAAAACAGATACAACTTTGAATCTAGACTAACTATTTAACAATTATATCGGATCAACAATCTTTTTCGCGCACATTACTTAAAGAAATAGCTCCAACACCGATTCAATTTAATATATTACTTGCTTACTCGTAGATTGCCATGAATATACCATATCAAAGAATTTGTTCATGAAGAAGATATCTTATGCTATTTATTTTATTTTAAATAAGTGGCCTTATACCATATTAGCTTCTGTACTGTTCAATTGATCGTCATATAAACTAGTATTCTTAGACACGCAGAGATAAGTATATATGAATAGCAGATACAAAATCTTGAAACACCCTTTTCTCTGTTGTTCGTAAACAGATTTTTTTACTACATATTAGCTACTAGATTTTACACATAAACAAACACACTTTTTGAAGTTATACTTCTTTTGGCGCGTTAGGGAAAAATGATAGGTGTAAATTTTACGATGCGCGCGGACACCGTCACAAAAAACCGACACCCTGTAGTTATTACGATGCGTGCACACACCGTCACGAAAAACCAACACCCTGAAGTTAGCTATAGTCAACATTTTGTTTCTTTGTATTTGTTGTATCTATTAAATACGTTTTTCTATAGTTAGTGTCGGTTTTTCCACAAACGTGGAATACGGCGAAAGATAAAATTTTTGAAAAGATTTTTATCTTGCTACGCCAAAAAAGTATAACTTCTAACGTGTGTACATAAGTACGCACAAGCTTTTTTTATATATACTTTGTACACAATGAAAAAAAAAAAGATTTACTTTTAGTCTTATTAAATGTCAAAATTAATTATGGTCGAATTTCGACCACTAGGCGAACACCTGTATAATATTAACAAGCGAAGAAAAACTTTATAGGGGAGAGTGGGGGAATCGGGAACACTTAACTTCAAACGCTAAAAAATAATAGAAAAAAGTTATAAATTAAATCAAATTTTATTGCTACATGAACTTTCGTTATCTATGTACTTAGTAGTCATAAAACATTATTTTAAATTTACGTTTTAATAAAAATATAAACTAAAACAAAAAACATTTCCGTTCCTGTTTACCCGATACCCTATGGGGTAATTAAGATCATCCCGTGGGGGAAATGGAAATGGTATGAGGTATTTGAGAAAGACGTTTTATCGATCTTTCTTATGTAATTACGAGGCATCTTAAATCATTTTCAAAGTTTAAACATTTTTACACAATCAACCAGCAGTAATATGGGTAATTAGAAGGGTAAAGGGTAATTGGGAACGTTCCTAATGCCGTTCTCAATTACCCGAATTAGTCAATATACATAAAAATTGCCGCCACTCTCAAAAGCATTTTTTATTACCTTCAATCTATGTTGCATTTGAAAACAGATACTGTATGTATGATATGAGCAAAAACACAATATGTTTGAACTCAAAATATGATACTTACATGTGTTATAACTGATGACAAAAATTATATCAAAAATACAAAAATAATTGTTAGACTTACCATGACAAAACTAGTGCGTCCTTTCAATCCTACCTTCGCATACGCAATGATTGGTTCTGCTTTCAGCCGTAGAATAGGTTCGCGACAGTGTAGTACGGGGAGATGTACTATTTATGAAACTGTCCCCAATTACCCGCCGTTCTCAATTACCCTACTCTTCCCTACCCCTTTTTATGATCACATTTCGACCAGTACGAGTTTTAAAATACTAAATATGTACAGTGACTGTAGATATATGTAAACTGTGATACGAATTAACATCGAATTGACATGAAAGCATAGTAATTTAACTGACAAGAACAGTATGAAAGTATAATATACAAATACACTCTCTGCTAATATACAATACAATTAAGTTATTCAAATCTATTAAACGTGGAACATTCATGCAACAATGTTGCAAGAAATGTTCCTTTAACAACTATCATTCCTATAATTACAACGTCGATTAAGCGAACAAGTTAAATTTTTATTTTTTACTATTATGTTGTATTGGTTATGCCCGGGCTTTGCACGCGTTTGTTATTATTTTCTGCTCGTGTTGTACCAATTTTTGTGACGATCAAATATAAAGTCTTTTAGTTTCACATACGTACTTAGTAAGCTGAGTATTGTATGACTAATGTATTTAAACATTTGGTTAAATTTATGTATGTACTGTTGACGTGTGGAAGTAGAGCTCAGAATATTTTAACTGTTATAGTTTTTTAGATTAAGCAATTAAAACTGAATTAAGATATGATTTCAGTTTTATTACTTAGATTATAAAGTGTTTTTTAAAAAACGGAATACGTGTTTCATGCACGGTATATGGTTTTGACATATTTTTTGTATTATCTCTATTGATTTGATTGTTACTTCAGCTTTGATGTTGTGTTTTCCCCTGTCTTGAAACTGAACAGAGATACAGAACGGAATTTAAAATATAATCTCCTTACTGGCAATTTTACTGGCTGAAAGAAAAAAAAAAAAAAACAAAGTGTGTTCTAAAAACGCACGCTAGTAATAAAATTATGGTATTACGGTAACTTTTTAGTTAAACAAATACAACAAAAAGTCAACGTCACGTGGTGTTCCCATGCGGTCACCCATCCAAGTGCAGATCGCGCCCGATGTTGCTTAACTTCGGTGATTGTACAAAACCGATGTTTTGAATACTCTACTCTGACAAAATCGCAGGTACATATAGTTCTTATGTATATCTCCATGCATCTAAATGTTAATTATAACACAATTATTTCTTATCTCTAATTCATTGTCGTGTACGTCCAGAAGTGACAAAGCCAACGACGCCAAATGATACGAATACACGAGCGGTCTTCAATTCTCTATTAACTCCGAATAAAGTGCATCTGAACTCTTAATAACTAGGAAGGAAGGTTGAAATTACAAGTGAATTTATTTATCAAGCGATGTCATGAAACCGTACGAACAGACGTTAACAAAGTAATAATTAATTAAATAGGTATTGTTATGCATAGATCACGTCAAACGAATGAATCGGCTGCCAGAATGTACACACTATGAGGGATATAAAAGGAAAACCATTTGTTTACCTATTTCTATACACGAATGTGTCATCATGTATTGTGGTCGTAAATACAATGATATCGTGCTCGCAAACACTTGTACAACGCGATGGAGTCATTTCAAGATAATAAATAAATCATTTAAAACAATGTATTATTCTAATTATTATTATGAACATTAAATACACGTCTATTATAGAAAACTAGCCTCTGCCCGTGACTTCGTTCGCTACTTTGGGCAGTTAACACGCAACGGAAACTCTCAAGAAGAAAAAATCCTAATTTTTAAACATTCTTCATTGGTTCCTGCGATTATCCCCTACAATGTTACGTCACAACGTCGCAAACTCACAAACTTTACCTCTTTATAATATTAGTATAAAATATGGATTATGATATGTATATAATTATATTGTAGAATACACACTATATACATAAAAAAATTACATTCCCAGGTGTAAAAAAGAGATTATTTCTAATTGATTTAAGCCACGTATAAGTAAATACTTATTAAATTAATGCTATGATTTCTTGAAAATAGTTTAAAAAGATGTTTACAAATAATGGTACTTTAAAACTTTTAGTTTATATTATAATTATAACATGTTGATGTATGGCTGTTTGTTACTTAAATAAATACAATTAAAAAAATATGTATATTCAACCGATAATCATGAAGTTTTGTATTTACTTTGCCAGCACCACAGAAGAGCGCATAATGTACCTTGTATTTAGAAAAAAAAACATTGTGTGGTTTTATAAAACCAGGATGCAAGTATGATGGGGCCTGGGGGCGATGGATACGGGCATGTCGTCGCCCTGGCAGTGTAAACTGCACAGGCCCATGTGGTAGAGGCGCATTGTGCCTATGCGACTCCCACAGTTCGTCAGGGGGGGTCTAACACCCAATCCCTCTTTGAGAAGTCTACCATCATTTACCCCTTAGACCGCAGTCAGGGCCTCTTAGAGAGCCCTCACCTATCGGGGGAGCAGACGCAGTGCCAGTCGGCAGTTCCTGCTTCCCCGCAAATAAGGTATATGAAGGCACCATGGGGTTTTAGTCCGTGCAAATCGGACATAACCCATCCTCAGCTGTCCCACGGGATGGGTATCTTTTAGGGATTTCCCCATGTTAAAAAAAAAGGATTCAAGTGTAACTTCTTTCGGATCGCAGGCACTTAACTGAAAAGTTTCGAGAAATTATTCGGCTTAGAGTATAAAAATCGTGTTTTTATTCTTCGCTTTATGATTGGAAAATGGAAATGATAATGAAAAATCAATACTAGATAACAATACATTTTTATTTCAATATCTGTATTACAGTACGGAGTATAGAATAAATACAACAGCCAAGCCGAGGTGTGCCGTGCACCCTTGAGCTGGTTGTCAAAATAAAATCGGCTGAGTGCCTTAAGCGCTCGCCTTAGTAGTCCGGTGAAGCTGTTAAGACCTTGCTGGGTCAATAGCGTAGAAATTTCGAAAAAAAAAAATACAATAAATACAATCACTCAGATGATAGACGCATGTTAAAAACTGAGCAAAATATCTATTTAAATCATTGAATCATTTTGAATTAAACTATGGGCGTCGCCATATTGGCCTTGGGGACTCTGCCGAGTGCCTTCCACTTTACCACTCCGCGGCCGGCTGTAATGCGACATGCAACAGAAGGGTAAAAAGTTTGATGTGATGGAAAAAACGCTTTACTTTAAAAACTTACTTTTTATAGAAAAAAATAGTGCGGAATAAGTGAAGCCGCCAGCAGAAGTTAGTGAGTATAATAAAATGGTATCGTTTTGTCATGCTCTTCTGTGTAATTTCCTTAGTGTGAACTACGCAACAGTACTACGATTCTCATTATATGTATATTAATCCTTACTAATCTTATAAATGGGATTGTGAGTTTGCTTATTTAGTTTTTATCACATTAAATACTAAACCGGTCATGTAGAATTTTTACATAATATCGTGAAGAGTTCAGAAAAGGAGATAATGTACCTTTGATTTAGTGACTCAGTACTGTTCCCAATATCTTCCGTAATCTACATTAACGCGTACAAAATCGCCGGTAAAAGCTAGTATTTATTTCAAACTAGCTGTATCAGCAGCTCCGCGCGCGTTTTTTTTAAATTATATTAAAGAATTATAAAATTGTGAGACTATGTACTATTATAGAAATGCTGTTTAAAAACAAGTGCCTGGACGACCGGAACGACGACCTTAAAAAAACATTTTTAAATTAAAATAAGCTATTGTTTGCCTCACAAAATTAGTACTTTCTTACCAAAAAAAAAATTAAAAAAGGACACATCTTTTGCTGTCACTCTGATTCGAACTGGGGTTAGACGGATTTTCGAAGCAGAAGATTTTCATCTGAACTATTTCTGTTTCGACAGCGTGAGCGAAGTTTACCTTTATATTCTAGCTATATTTTTTCATTGCCTAAAAGTCAGATGAAAAGTTTTCTATGAATAAAATCTTGCTAGAACGATTTATCGTCCTCGAAACCACCTACATACTAAGTTTCACGAAAATCGCTGTCGCCGTTTCCGAGATCCTGAATATATACAAAGATAAAAATATACCAGAATTGCTCGTTTAAAGGAATAGATCGTAAGTATGACATGCACGGCACTTACAGTAACATGTAATGTACACATTAGATACATAAATACTAACAGCGTGCCTAATGAGATTTACCACCAGCAACATATCTGGAATTTTAACTCACCATACTATCACCATACTATCTTAGCGCTCACTTACACTGTGTAAGGAACCAATGAAACAATAACTTAAAATATTATTATAAAGATAGGGTAAAAAAACGATGTATCTCAAATTATAACTCAAAACATATAATTTATCGCCACTACACCTGATAACTTATTTAGAAAAAATAGCATTTCCTTAAAAGATGTAACACATATTTTCTTAACTGGTCTCAGCCCACGTTCTATCTAGTTCTTTGTCCAGATATCTTTAATTTTTATTCTAAAATATTGTTTATTATAATACCAAGACCATATTCGTTGATAAGACATAATAAATTACTACAAGAATATTTAGCATTCACGTTCAATCAGCAATGATATGCCTTGTAGAGAATTTAATAAATAATTTATTCTTTATATGCGCCATAATTATGTGTTAAATAGGCATTTTTCATATGTTTTTGTGGCCCCATTGTAATTGTCGCTTAGTAATAACGTCATCGAAATAATTCGCTACAAAGTTATAAAGAATTTGTAATTATTCATTTCAAAAATATACTTTAAGTGAATCTCATAAAAATTATTTTTCCACGAACTGTTATGTTAGTTTAAAATATACGCAATCTCTGTAAGAATAATACAGGACGATAATAAAATGTCTTAATCATTAAACGACATTCTTTGTATGAAGAAAAATGTTATGTTTATTTATATTAATACTGGCTGTGACACGCGGTTATACCCGTGTTTAATTTTTAATTACTGTCAACGCAGTACAAATTTCGTAGAGGGTAGAAATAGTGATCGAGTGAGCAAGCATGACATAGGCATTCACACTTCGGGTCTTCTCGGGAATACTTTGTTTTCGTTAGGCAGTAAGTCCACACGATTCCGCGCTGCATCACACGGCTCTCCTTAGTGTACTTTCCAAAGTACAATTTGATTGATAATTGTTCCGTTTCTACAGATCGTAGGATGATATCAGAGAGGTTAAGGAAATCTATAAAGTTTTTTTGATATTTACTTAGTGGTTTTAAGACAAATTCGTTCAAACAAACAGTCTCTTGAACTTTATAATATTAAGTATAAATAGAATATAAACGTGTGCAAGATTGTAGTGCTATTTCTTTACACGATCTTTATTAATGAGTTTACTATTTATATTCCTCGCTTTTAGTGTTTTCTGAATCATTAAATTAAAGGAAAAAACTCGTATCGCCTATATATGAATACAAAAATAGACATTGCTAGGGATATCTGAATTAACTCAATCATAATTATTTGTTTTCTAACCCTTCAATACACCATGTTCTACTTGTTCCCCAAATAAATATATTGCGTGTGAAAAATTATATAAAAGTTATAAAAAAATTAGAAAATATATTTCGTGAGTCCTATTATTCTTTTTTTTTTGTGAAATTTCTAAAACTGTACACCGTGCAATACAAAGATTAATATGCTTTATTTATTTTTATCAGCTGTTATACGCGATTTCTCTGGGTAGAATTTATCAAAAAAAAAATGTTCATTGCAAAAGTAGACGTCGAATGGGGAACGAACATCACTGCATACGGCTTCTTACTTTATTGAAGAGAGTTTCTTATAAAAGATCTATGAAATTTTGATCGGCAACCTTTTTGCGTGTCGGGTAGAGTGTGGAAAACACTGGTACGCATCCAAAATTAACCAATGTCGTGTGCGGTCAGTACTTGGATGGGTAACCGCCTGAGAATACCGCGTTACGTTGACTTTTTTATGTATGCTTTTGTTTCCACTCAATATAAAAATTACACTTCTATCGTATGTCTTTACGACGCTTTTGATTTTATGTTTTCGTGAAAGTATTTTTTTTTAAAATAGAAGTTAATCCTTGTACTATACGATACCTGTGACAGTCCCTTCAAAATCGGCCCAACTATATTTTTATTTAATATCAAATGATGCATACGAACTGGTGGGTCACCTGATGTTAAGTGATCACCACCGTCCATAGACACTAGCGACATCAGGGACGTCGCAAGTGCGTTGCCAGCCTGTATATGGGAGAAGGGGTAGGGGAAGGAAAGGGAAAGAAGGAAAGAGGAAGGGACGTGGGCCTCCGGCTCTCTCACTGACCGAACGAAACACAACAATGCAAGCACTGTTATATCACGTCGGTTATCTGTGAGAGGGGTGGTACTACCCTGGAGGAGCCGACCCATTCATGCTGAAACCAAAAATAGCTTCAGCGGGGCTCTACCACCTATGTCTCTCTACCACATACTATGTGATCTAGAATAATTGTTGTATGCCAATATTTTTCTTGAAAAATCTTCGAAGTTGCTTTTTAAAATTTTAGTGACACTATAGCCCTTTTCAAATTTATTAATAACATCACGGTAAAATCCTTCAATATGACATGTATTTCATAATCATTTAATAATATTTTTAAATTATTTACAATTATAGATTCAAAGGTGGTCTGGTCTATACAACAGTCACGCAAACGTATCCCAATTTGTCAAATCGCAAAAATTGTAGCTCCGTACACAACTCGGAATCGGAACGACCGTTATTAAGCTGTCGCAATGAGATGTATCATGTAAAGGTTTTGATTTAGACTAATTAGCACGAACTGGATAACGCCTACTGTAATTTATTAGATAATAACTTAATCACTTCTTTGGTCCATTAGGTAAAACCACTGCGTCAATACTCTAATACACCGTAAGAATTGCAATTTATTCTCAAGTGGTTTTTAACTGTGATTGTATTATTATTACCTTCAAAATAACAAGTCTCACACAGCTTCTACTGTACAATGGTTGTACTAATCCAAACCTTAACATGCCCTTGCGTGACTGAGGTTTCATCGCAATGTGATTAACAGTATAGCAACTCCTGGAAGATAAACAGAGAAATGATACCAATTTCCATTGCGTCCAGTTGAATAGTATAATAGTTTATGTACTGCAGTCTCACTTAGTAGCAAATTAAAGCTTCTAAATGCTCGTGGAGCCCATCAGTACGCTGCCCGCGTGATACAGTGACACAAAATCTTACATCACTGCGACAACTGGAGTTTATTGACTTTAAATATATATACAAACAACCATTTATACCTGTACGAAGTTTTTCTCGCGGCGTGGCTCTCGTTAAAATTGATTTGGGCTATCATTAATTATTCCTTATTTCTGGGTAAGATGTACCTTATGCCTTTTTGTTACCCCTTATAATGTATATGCAAACTTTCATAATGATTGGTTGAATAATTAGGGCGTGAAAGAGTAACGACCAAACAAACTTAACAACGTATTTATAATATTAGTTAGACTTATAAATCAAATCAATACAGCATTACCGTGATATCTTCTAGATCAGTCTTTCCCAACGTGGAGCCCACGCCCCACGAGGGGGCACTTTGATAATTCAGAGGGGCAATTCAAAAATAGACTCGACACGACTTTAATCGTTACGACGCTATCGGAGACAGATGTAACCAAAAAGACATCCTTAAAAGAAATGCTGCAAATAATTATTCGGTACAATTTTGTTTAACGTCACAAAAATATCAACTGGGTAATAAGAGTCGTCAATTAAGTTTTTTATTATATGTTTTGAAAGTTTACTTACGATGTTTTTATAACAATTTCATAGTGATTTTTTCCTAAAACTTGTCATCTATATTTCTTACGCGAAGAAAACATTTTTTAAAGGTTAAAAATTATGTGTGGGGGCATAAAAATTGTAGGAATGTTAAGGTGGGGTATGGCCTAAAAAGTTTGAGAAACACTGTTCTAGATGGAATTTCTGCCATCGTTCTGGATTCTTATTTTATTAGTCCCATTGTAATAACGTTTCATATTTAAGAAAAAATAAAGAAATAGCTACAGCTGGAACAGGTTTAAAAACTAGAAACAAATATAGGCGAAGCGGTTTCCTTGCTGACCAAAAAGGAATGATACACACGAGTCGTAACCCAATCTGTCAAAACGTAAGAAATCCAAGCATTTATAGGCAACAATGTTAAAAAGATCAACGCTGACGGTACTCGCTCTGTAATTTAGCTGTCACTCGAAGATGTATCGAGAAGTCGTCAACTACGAGTCCATTGTGCCCTAGTGATTACTGCCCAATAGCGTCTGTCTATTAAACATACTACCTTGTTCTTTTTACGAACATAAACAGTAGAAATCAGATACTTCAATCCATTTTGTCTTTGTCCGTCTTTATTTTAAAAACCATACGGTCTTTACTAATACTCTTAATGTATTTCAAAATTATAAGGTGACTTAGATAGCCTTAGATATTATAGTGTACAAATAGTTATTTTTTAATATTATAGGAGGCAACCGAACAGGTTAAGCTGATGTTACGTGAATTCCACCTTCCATTAACACCAACAACACCAGAGGAGTCGCAAGTGCGTTGCCAGCCTGTATTGGTAGGGAAGAGGGGAGGGAGTCGTAGGGGGAGGGTGTTAAGGGAGAGGGGGTATTCCTCTGGCGTTCTCACTGACCGGGCGAAATGCAATAATACAAGCACTGCTACTTCACATGGGTATTTCTGTAGGTCGGGTGGTACTACCTCAAGCGAGCCGATTCATACTGAAAGCAGTTATAGCTTCAGCGTGGCTCTACCGCCTACATGAAAGTCGCCTTACAGAAAACCGACGTGATGTAACAGTGTTTGCATTGGTGCGTTTCGTTTGGTCAATGAGAGCGCTAGAGACCCATCTCCCTTCCCCTCTCCTCTGCCTTCCTCCCCTTCCCCTTCCTCATTCTTCTCCCAAACAAAGACTGGCAACGCACTTGGAACTACCCTGGTATTGCTAGTGTATGGATGGCGATGATCACCTAACATCAGATGACCCGCTTGTTCGTTTGCCTCTTATAACATAAAAAATAAAGCGGCTAGCCAAGCGGACTTAGAAAAAGCCCTAGCTATGGTTTCGTTACGATGTTTTTGCCACTAAATCTCCTACACAATTTCAAGGATTCAAATCTACGTCCATCGACACGATGTCCGAACATGCTATCAATTAAGTGATCATCATTTCGTAAATTTAACGTATTGTTTGTATATCCGTCTTTATTATGGAGGTGAAATAGCGTATATAATATTCATATATGATGTTTATAATATAAGTAATGAAGTTTGGCTACTTTTGCAGTTGGGTTTTGTTTTTCTTCACCGTACAATTTAGGTGTGGCCGGCCATTGCTGCACAATAAAAGTATTGTAATCAACTGGCTGGTTCGGAGGACTTTGTCCCTCCCTGATAATAAAAAAACTTGACTGATTATATAATTAAACCTTCTTCAGGAATCGCTTTATCTAAAGTGAAAGCGGTATGAAAATCCGTTTAGTTGTTTTGTATTTATCGCGAATAGACAGACAGACGTGCCAGAGGACTTAGTTCTATAATATGTAGGAATAAAGTCTTGACATTACTGTACGTGGTTGCAAAAGAATGTTGGTTATTAAACTCATGCGGTATTATTACAAAAAAGTTAAATACGTATCGAATACTTCCTTTAAAAAGGTTTGGGTAGTTCCGTATTAAATGCAACGCGCTCGCCGAACGTACGACATCTTCCTCTTTTGTCTTGTTTTGGTTAGGTTAGGTTAGATTTGCGAAAAAAGGATAATGCGAACTTGCCTCGGGCAAGTGCGGTGCATTTAGTACGAAACCTTTTTAAATCAAGTATTCAATACGTATTTAATTTTTTTGAAATAACATCGATGGTATTTTATTAAAGCAAGGTCTCGATGCCCTCGTTTATGAGCATTACAGTATTTTATTTGATAAAGGAAAGACCTTTGCCCTTTCTTAGTGGTTCAATTTACTCGAGTAAGATTATAAAAAATAACGAACATTAATGTGAAATCGTGACTTTTAGTGTAATCAGAACCATTAAAACGAATAAAACTCCTTTATCGATACTGCAATTTACGTTTTAGTAAAAACACAATTAAATGACCTTAAAAGACCACAGGCCAAAGACCTGTCAAAGACCATATAAAAAAAATCAAATACTAAGCAATTTAATAGCATGTTGGACCAAATGTATTTAATTAAACTGTTTTTATTCTCTTCTTCTTTTATGTTCTGCAAATTTTTGGTCCGCACCTTTTTTGTTTATCCTTTTTCTTATTGTGTGCATGAAAAATCGTATCTGTGAGCAACTATTGGGTGTTTTTTTATTTATTTAATATTATTTTAACATAACTATTTATTATTTTTATGTAAATCAACTATTTACTAGAGTGGATTTTATAATGATGTCATTGCCTTTATGGCGGATTCATTATGGTCTTTTATGGTCATCTTTAGGTTATACTCCACAAAGACCCGCGCCGGCGCGTTCATGGCTCGATGGATGAACCAAGTAACCGTGTCGTCAGTCACGTCGGTGAATTACACTTTTGAGGGGTTGTTGAGGCGTGTATGCTTGGTACACATATGCGTCTCAATAACTCAAACATATATAAATAGTTAGCTAGGTTAGCTAAGATAGGTCGCGAGTTTGCATGTAGCAGGCAACAGCCAAGCCGAGGTGTGCCGTGAACCCTTGAGCTAGTTGCCCAAATAAAATCGGCTGAGTGCCTTAAGCGCTCGCCTTAGTAGTTCGGTGAAGCTATTAAGACCTTGGTAGGTCAATAACATAGTCAGTTCAGACAAAAAGAAGTAAACTGTTGCGTGTCAGTTTATTTGTAACGTATGTTGACTGCAGAAGCTGTTCTCTTTTATTTATACTATTGCTTTGTATTAATCGAGTTATTTTCGATGAGTCTCTATATATTTCAAAGAACCGAGCTGAAGTGATGTGTATCAAATTGCTTTATTTAACTTTTTCTTGAATTAAACTGACTGATAGCAGAAATAACAATGTATTAAAATGTACTGAAATGTTTCTTTGGCAGAATTAATACAGACCTAGAACTATCGAATCCACTAGTATTTTTAAATTGTAAATTGTCTTAAATATTTAATTATTCAAGTTATACTTCTTTTGGTGCGGTAGTAAAAAATGATGAGAGTAAACTTTTACAATGCGAACGCACACCGTTACGAAAAACCGAAGTTATCTATAGTCAACATTATGTTTCTTTGTATTTGTTATTTGTATTAAAACTTTCAATGTATTAAATATCTTTTTTCTATTTTTAGTGCCGTTTTTTCGACAAACGTAGAGTAAGGCGAAAGATAAAATTTTTGAAAAGATATTTATCTTGTCAAGCCAAAAAAGTATAACTTCTAACGCGTGTACATATGTACACACGCTTTTTATTCTTAATAGTTATTATCGTAGGGAAATTAATTATACACTTTTTGAACAGAACTTCAATTTAACACCGTTTTTCTTTTTGTTACAGGTTAAATGTTTTGTTCATTTCATTATTCAACTTTATTCGAATCATCGTCTTATCTCACTTCCAACTCATTACCTATCCATGACGTCACTTAATGCATTAACTAATGAGACTATAGTACAATAAAGAACGTTAAGAGCACATGTTAAGATTCTTAAGTATCACTAATGACGAAATTAATGACTGTGTTACAAGTGGACTTTGAATGGTTTATGAGGATAGTAAAATTGTACTTGGATCTAATGACATTGTCCGATAAAATACAAATAAATTACCCAAAGAAGTTAACTTTATATAAGATATTAACTGAGCCGGCCACGCGTTGCTGTGGCTCGGTTATTACATGTTGAATTGAATTAATCACGTGCCCCATCAAATAAACTGGAATCGTAAAAGAAATTCAAAATTATAACGTGGTGTCATCTATAACAGTCTATCCTACAGTTGTCTGTCAACAAACTAATTTAAAGCGCCATCTATTCGAGACTGATGAAACTTACAGTCAAAAACAACAATCAACATTAATTCATTAATCCATTAATTTGTAATCAAAAAATATTGAGGCCATTAATCGAAATATAAATTATATAAATAAAATCTTTCAAGTTGGATCAAATTATACATAAAGGCTAGCTTTCATGAAGATCTGTTGCTTAGTTTCAGAGTTCAACGTGGGCAAACATCATAAAACTAGATTTTTATACATCTAATACCTTTAAACGAGCAATTCTTGTATACATATATTTATATTTATATTTGTATATATTCAGGATTTCGGAAAAGTCGTAAGTGATTTACGTGAAACTTAGTATATAGGTGGTTTTGGGGACGATAAATCAATCTAGCTAGATTTCATTTATTACAAACTTTTTTAACTGAGTTTTCGGGCAATTAATAATATAGCAAGAATATAAAGGTAAATTTCGCCGCCGCTGTTATAACAAAAATAGTCCTGATGAAAATCGTCTGCTTCGAAAATCCGTCTAATCCCAGTTCGAATACGAGTGATAGCAAAATATGTCTTTAAAAAAAAAACGTTTTTGTATAAAAATGCTAATTTTGTGAGGCAAACCTAGCAGTTTATTTTAACTTATAAATGTTTTTTAAAGAACCAAGCTAGGCTCGGTCGTCCAGGTACTTAAGATTATAAAGGTATCTCACAATAAAAAATATATCATTTAATATTAAGTATTTAGATAATATAAACCAAATTTTGACCTAGAAAAACATATTTTCGACTGAATTAAAATTTAAGATGGTTCAATGTAGAAAGCAGCATTTCACCTAGAGCCTAAACAACAAGTAATAAGTAGAGCCATGCAGCTTGAGTAGTAACGTCTATTCCTAAAATAAAAATTGCAGACCTATAGAAGATTCGACAATAGATGATTTCTGACTTGTTTCTACTTTAAAAAGAGCAATACACTGCTTGTTGCAGTTCGTAGGATATGGTTGCCAAAATATATTCTTTATACGTCCAACTCATTTCCCAAGGAGTAACGACCTTAGACTCAGGACTATAGTCCTATTGATTTTGCTTATGTATAGGTATATAGATTGCAATAACCCACTTATAGGGACCTACATTTAAAACCTATACAAAATATCGTAATGAAACTTTAACTTTTGGTAAGGTATTTTCTGAAGCTCGTTTAGTTTCGCTACAGCTCTAAAGTTAATAATTTGTCACTGCTTACGTCATATAGGTGTATTCTGGTGGCTGTGTTACCAGTTCCTATAGGCTTTGCGTATTTGGATCTTGGGCCATAACATAATTTAACACCTGTTAAGGTTATGGCTAAATGCTAAAGCTAGAAACAAAAGAGAACAAACAGTAAAATAGTAACAATTAATAAGATTACTAAAATCAAATGACAGACAGAGCATAAAAAATATGATTATTCTTCAGATGCCAGTCTGGAATCTCATTGGACACATGCCTTATATTGGCATAAACATTTCAAGCTATCATTTTTAGTATTAATTTGCTTTGAATATCGTGGTGACACTAATAACTTAAAGAGTGTGTATACTTTAACCCTAAACCTTTCCAGATTGCTGAATGACTACATTTCTTACTGTGCATACGGGAGGTCAATTTACAAGGATTTACGATAAAATTGAGGTGGTAAAAACTGGCACAAGAGAAGAAAAACATAGAAGAGCTTGTATTTCTATAGTTAATTACTTTGTAAATAATAGGAATATTGATACAAACAATTTTGCATCATTAGGCTAGTTGAATTCCTAAATCTTGTTGCTTTCAAAACTAGTTAGGCAAAAACTAAAAAAATGTAAGATGTGATAAATAAAGTTTAATGAATTAAAGTTGAAAACTTTGATAATAGTTACAATATACTTCTTTCAACTCAGGATCACACTACTTGTAAAACGTTAAACACCTAATAATGGAAGCCGTGATAAATATACAAATAACCTTAATAACATTTCATTTTTAAATTACAGATGGTGATTAGCAAGGTCAGCATGAGAAAATGCTACTGCAGCATAGCATAAAGTTTCACTACAATATTTCATTTCACTGAAAGGCTGATTCTACTATATGCTGCAAATAATAGCCTACAAAACCTATTAATGTTAATATAAGGCAAAGGATTCAATAAATTAAGGCAAAGCTTCAAGTTGCAACGGAAGAACGCAAAAATCACCCAATGAGTTTGAACTGAATATTCATATATAAGAATTGTAGAGATAAAGTCCTTACGGATTGGTGAGATGGTAGAAACACAGATAAACTGATTGCTTGATTATTTAACCAGAAATCTAGACAAGACCTGCATAATATTACAATGATCATTATACAATTAAAAGGATGTCAAGCATGGTTGAAGATAAAGATTTGAATAATTATAACATTTACATCAAAGAATAACATAAACTATATTGTTTTTTTAATGTTAGTATTAAATAGTAGCTAGGTAATAGTCGGTAGGTAGTAAAGCCACGCTGAAGCTATAATTAGTTTCATCATGAATGGGTCGGCTCTCCCGGGGTAGTACCACCCTCTCACAGAAACACTGACGTGAAGTAACAGTACTTGCATTTTGTTCGGTCATTGAGAGCGCCGGAGGCCCACCTTCCTCTCTCCCACCTTTAACCTTCCCTCGCCCCCCTTCCCCCATCCCTCCTTCTCCATCAACACAGGCTGGCAACGCACTTGCGACTCCCCTGGTATTGCGGTTGGCTATTTTATTATTTGGATTATATACAGTCTTTATTCTATTGTATCATAATTTTTTATTGTAATAAAGAACCTTGACAATATGTATCTTAAATTATTTCCTAAATGAAGTCCTGAAATTAACACCCAATATCAGATACCGCATCCAAAAAACACTTTACAATAACATCGTGTTCAACAGCTGGGAGCGACGCAGCATCTATTCATTAGATTGCCGCAAGTGCACAATCACCAATTCTATGGGTCAGTAATGATGGACCGCTATGGCCAATTATCTACACGCTGGCACACGGGCATGTATTACGAAAATGCCTCTAAGCCAATATTCCTTGTATTGATAATTCTCAATTGATTACTAAACACCTACACAGCTATTGATTTCTTCATTATACTTCTATATGCAGTATAGTTTTAAACGTAAATTTGGAGTAATTACGGCAAGATTTTAACAAATTTTACACTTGCTATGACAGGTAAAACAATTAGTATAGTACTTGGTGATTATACGTACTTCTTATAAATGTTTTTGATTATAGTCCTCTTGTGGAGTTTTTATTACCTTTGCTATATTTACGTCGATATCTAGAGGAAGACTGTCATCTGATACACCGTGCTTCACTTATATATCTGACTAAAGTAAAGGGTTGAAATCTCTGGAAGCAATCGAAGTTTATTCTATGACGCTGGTAATATTGGACAAAAATGCTTCGACGCATTGTAGCAGTTGTTTGTTGGTTTACTATTCTTGTAATGATAGTTTCAATGTGTCCGTGATTTGCACATCGATAAATAACTATACTGCCCTATCTATTACTAAGTGTTTATATCGTTTTATAAATAATTTTTGGTTGTTTTTGGTTAAAAACTATCAAATCTTTCTGCTAAAATCTCTATTAAAATCATGTGTTTACACATGACATTGGGCTTAATTTTTATAGCGTCATGTAGGACGATTATTGAAGTCAAAACTACTTTAGTCGTGTCGAACGGTATTTTTCCTAGAAGATTAACTTATAATTTTTCACGTAACGATATGCTAGTAATCGTGACGGTTCGTATTGCGCTTGCACGGCTTACATCAGATAAGTGACCAGTAGTATAGGGGCCTGTGTAAGAACACGCATACTATATGTAATATTGGTATTGTGCGGTCCATCATATATTTGATTGATTAACAAACTATATAAAAATACATGTAATCATTGTTCCAAGTGACAATAGATATGAAAACCAGACTAATATTAATAATTTCTATGAAATTTAAATTATTCACATTATAATTAGTTTGAGAGTTCAAAAGAAAACACGCTTATTCTATCGTTTTGAGTTTTTAATTCTATCGGCAATCCTTATGATTGTCTCAACTTTTTTAAAATATATTACAAGAATGATATTATTAGTAAAAGCTAAAATGGAATTTCGTAAGATAATTCGGGAGATATGAATAATTACGGAAGGTGGAACATTTCACGTAGCAACATCAGTAGCAGACCACGTCAGACACGCGTCCGTATTAATTAAAAACCTGAATTTCATCCTCATTAATCAAAAAAACATTATTAAAGTCGAGAATAAACACTTGCAGAGGGGCTATGTGGTAACAAAAGACTTATAAGCGAAAAACAACTGTGCTAAAGGTTTACATTTTTTCAAATATATGCATGCCTATTTGTTCAACATGATCTGTAGTTTGAACCACTTCATCGATTGCACCATATGAGCTGTAGTTAAGTTCGTCTTAATTTTGTGACTGACGCATAATATTGAAATCGGACATCTTCGAATAAAAAAAACAGTATTTTTTGGTTTTCTTTGTTAATAATTCCATTTATTTCTGCAGTATATATACATAGGTATCTATCTACACTTTTGAACAATTTTTTTTTCGAAATGAATACGCTATTGACCTGGAATGGTCTTCACAGCTTCACCGAACTATTGAGGCGAGCGCTAAAGGCACTCAGCCGATTTGGGATGTTTGGGCGACTAACTCAAGGGTGCACGGCACACCTCGGCTTGGGCTGTCGCTGTTTTGTGTAAAAATCGCGACCTATCTGAGATAACCTAAGCGAATCCATCTAAATATACGTATATGAGTTATTGAAACATGCATGTGTACCAAGCATGCGTGCCTCAACAATTCCTATATGTATTTTGTGTCGGAAAAATTCCTCAAAACTTATATAGTTTATCCTATAGGATAGGATAGGATAAGGAAAAATAAGGGTAGAACTTTTTGTCATTTATTTTTCTGAAAAAGAAAAACAGCGTGTAAGCGTTTAGGCGTGCACGTGTGTATAGGTGATGTGTATGATGTTGTAGCAGTGATGTAAGGTTTTGTGTCACTGTATCGCGTGAGCAGCGTGCTCAAGGGCTTTACGCCGAGGGAATGGGCCTAGGTTTGAGCCGCTGCCAAGAAGGGCCTAAACTGGTGTGCGGGAGCGAAATTTACCCTCAGACCAACTTATAAACAAGGTACTATGTATTATAAAGACAAAAGGTTTGATTTTTTGTGTGCAATGGATTAACTTAAAAACTATTAACTGTTCTAAAAAAAATCTTAATTACATTATGAATGAGTAACGTAGACTGTATTTTAATTTCAAAATATACTAAAAAACGATGAAAACCGCGAGTAAAATCTAGTCAATATTAAATAAGAGTGCTCTCGTTCTTTCCACTTTTAGGCAGACCGCGTTAATTATGGTCTATCACCGTGTAGCATCTGTATTCAGGTGACACTGACTTACTTGTCATTCTTTTGTGCATGGTCATCGAATGATTATAACCATATTTCATTTAGTTAAAATAAAGTACCAGATTCTATTAAGTATATATTTATTGAAATGTCATATCAAAACGGTAATAGTTAACATACTGTATGCAATATTAGTTAAGTTAGTGAAAATGTTTTATCTACATTTAACAGGTATTCCCTAAATCATGTCTTTAAATACTACAACTAATCGTTGATGTTGGGATTTCCATACGTTTTTATATTTCATATTGAGCTCATGAATATTCATAAGCTGAGAATAACATTCGTAACTGTAAGTATTTTATATTAACAGTGTGCTAATTCGATAGTATGACTTTTTCTTCAGAAAATTGTCGAGATGGACAAAATTATAAACAGAATGAATGATATTACCAACCCTTCGAATTTGTTGTGTAATGAATGCATCTTATAAAAGTGTGTTTTTTTCTACTATAGCACGACAAAAAGACGGTATTTTATATTTATACCTGATGGTATGTACAGTGATATTCAAAAGTAAGGGTGTAAGGGGTGTCGCGTAACATCTTAAGACTTGAGATACCCAAGCCAACCTCACCTGCACGTGGTGCACTCTGCTGAATAACGAACGAGGCAACGGCGAAAGCGGGGTGGTAGGGTTTTACAGCCCGACTGGGTCGCAACCACCATGTATAAGGCGAAAAAGCCCGTCATAGTGACTCGCTTCTGCGCGTCGTGTTTCGGAATCAGCCTGTGCATATCCAGTACCGGGTGACTTTCGTCATTATGGCCGGCATGACAGCGGTGACCGGCGATGGATAATCTGTCTCTCGGTGGTTGCCGATGTTTTTGGATTGTACTATGCTTAACATCAAGCGTAGTGCAGTCACTATGTCGTGCTTCAATAAAAAAAAATATATATATATATATATATAATCTATCGACAGTCGCCACTCTCATTATGACGCTGAATAAAGCAACTAACTCATCATAACCCTTATCCCATTTAAGTAGGGTCGCGTTGGCACAATATGTTTTACTTTTCCACTCTTCCCTGTCAGATGTCATATCAGTATTCCCACCTTTTACACACATATAAATTTTCATATAATCTATCAATACCTCTTTCGGTCTTCCTCTATATATCCATCCATCGTCATATTCAAAACTCTTCTAGTTACATGGTCTTCATCGTTCGTCATGACATGCCCTAACCTAACCTATTACTCCTCAACTTCTCTGTCACTGGTGCTATTATTAAACTTCCTCCGATATACTCAATTTATAGCACATCTTTACAAATGATAGCCTATATCAATATTATAATGTTTTCTTTATGACATAGGATGTATACAAACAGGTGGGTTTCCAGATGTTAAATGATTACCAGCAACACCAGTGAAATCGCAAGTGCGTTGCCAGCCTATGTTCGTGGGGATGAGGGGACAGAGAAGGGGGAGCAATGTAAGAGAGAGGAGAGGCCTGTGTTGGTGGAGATGGGGATAGGGGTTAAAGTGAGAGAGGGGAGGTGGACCTGTGGTCCTCTCACTGACCGTGCGAAACACAACGATGTCAGCAATGTTACTTCACGTGGGTATTTCTGTGAATCGGGTAGTAGAACCCCGGGCAAGCCGGCCTATATATTCTGAAACCAATAATACTTTCAGCGTGGCCCTACCACCTAAGAGTTTGTTTACATGAACGTGCTAATCTCAGGAACTACTAGTCTGATTTGAAAAATTCTTTCGGTGTTAGATAGCTCATTTATTGAGAAAAACTATAGGACATACATCATCACGCTAAAACCAATAGGAGCGACGCAACAATATAGCATGTTTTTAAATGTTTTTTTTTTTTTCTTTTGAAAGCTTCCGCTGCGTGTTAGCGTTAGCCTCAAGTAACTTTTCCACGCGAATGAAGTCGCGGTCAGAATCTAGTGTTATATAAACTTGTATTATTGTAATGTCTCATGCAAACCCAATTAATAATTTTTGCATGAGAGAGTAATAATAATAATCACAAATTTCTCGTTTATATTATAAAAGTTAGGTGTATCTATAATAGTAGTACCGTTCAAAGCAATTTCATATCTGTAAAATTATCAAATCTATGTCAACGTATCTTTATTTTTAGGGCTTCAGCAAACAAGCCGGCACGACATGAATACATCTGTCACAATTTCCTTACTTTTTAATTGGAGGTTAAACTTAACGAATCCATTTTAACCTACTTACGTACTTTTTAATTAGTCACTGTCAAGCTTAAAATAAACGATAAGACGTAAAATTTCCTGTGTAAGTACCGAAGCAACCGAAAATTTGTGTTCATTTTCATTTCTTTTATTGTTGGTTAATTTTTTATTATCGAAATAACATCTGTCTGTCCCTTTCTGACAAACTGTCGATTATAATTAAAGTTGTTTGGTAGAACGGTATATTTATGTTTTTATTTATATTTAGATAACACGAACTGATCAGTTAGGTAATGACGAAGTCCATAAATATTTAATATTTTTATGTAGTTTTCATTCCATCAGAAGACGACCAGTCGCCGTGAGGGTTATCACCCTTATGTAGTTGATAGTTGATATTCCCGTAATTCGTACGAAGCGATTTGCTTCCACATTCATTATATGGCTAAGGAGTGGAATTCACTATCGGCGTCTGTCCTTCCGACATCTTATATCTTGGGAGTTTTCAAGAGTAGAGTGAACAGGCATCTATTGGGTAAGCGCGATACATCGTCGGCCTCATCGCCACTTACCATGATGTGAGATTGTGGCCAAGCGCGTACCTGTTGAATATAAAAAAATCATGATGGGTTTTGGAAAAAAAAACGCACGATTGTAGCAAAATAAACAGATATAATACGAGCAAGATTACACAGTGTGAAGTAGTGAACACAGAGGTGAAATCTATATGTGATCTATAGAGAATGGTAAAGCGACCAAGACAAAATGTTTCTACTACATAGCAAAGGGGCGCCAACTTTTTTTTTTTTTTTTTTTTTTATAGACGGGAAAATCCTGCGTGGGATACGCCTCACGTTGCCGGGGGACAACGTGAGGGTTATGTCGGACTCCTACCGACTACAAACCCCTCTGCCGCCTTTGCGCGTATGTGATCCAGGGCCGAGGGTTGGCGATAAGCACGTGCTCCTCCAAACCCTGGTCACGCGCTTGGGTCCCCGTGGATGTTCAAACGGGGAACCCGCATCTCGAGAGAGGGAATTCCTCCCTCCTGCTTCAAATTGAAGCGGCGGCCGAAACCGTGCTTCGCGTCACGGGCCTTCATTCCTCGGCAACGGTCGTCCCCGCGTCCGTCGCCTGAAGGCTAATTAGGGAGGCATTCGGTGAGGTGCATTTGCAACTCTCCTCCGTCCACGGCCGACTCTCCGGCGTCGAATCGCTGGGGCGTCTGCCTGCCTCTCTCTAAGCCTTTCGGCTTCCTCTTTTTGAAGGAGGACGGTCTCGCAGAAAGCGAGTACTGCATTCCATGACCTCTCACTGTCGATCATGGACCTAACCAAGGCCGGCAGTGAGAGGTCATTCCCCACTACCGCCGCTAACTCGCTACGTTCCGTAGTCCATGCCGGACACTCCTCCACGGTATGTTTCGCCGTATCCATGTCACATCCGACGCAGTGGTGACACCGCGAGTCAACCTCTTTACCGGCCGTTTGGTGCAGGTACTTACCAAAACAGCCGTGCCCAGTAAGCACCTGCACCAACCGGAAGGTGAGGGCTCCATGGATCCTGTCTACCCACTGCGTCAGAATGGGACGGATGGCGTTCACCGTGCACCGGCCAGCGCTAGGCGAAGGCAGCCTATCCTTCCACCTCATAAGCACCGTTTTATACAAACGGGCCTTGTGTGCTTCCTCCTCTCTGGGTACGATGGTCTCGCCCCTTGCCAGCAAAAGGGGCGCCAACTGACATAATAACATTTAACAGTAATGACATACTTAACTTGTTTGGTTTATACTATTCTAACAAGTCATTATTTTAGTTTTTTTTAACTCATATTTTATGATATTTAAAATTATTATTGAATATTATTTTTAGTTTTTTTTTGTTTTAGGAAATTTAAAAGTAATATGAATAATTTTTGTGCTGTTGAAGAAAGTAAAACTTTCCGTGTTTAAAATATCTTAAAAATCGGTCAAACCATTTTCAATTAGACACCTATATACAAACAGACAGCCATTTTTTAAAGTTATATTTCTGTTCAATACTTTTACTAATACAGATAGTGTACAGATAATGTGTGATATATATTTTTAAACTGAAGAATATTCTTCTGTAGTTTTTGCGAAAACAACATTTGCATAAGAAATACGTAAACAATTCTAGTAAACCGCATTAAAGTTTTTATACTTATCCGTAGAGTTATATCCCGTTTTGTGTATGTTAATGGAATTTATAATGTTTCTTTCATACTTTATTCATGAAATCCATACCTCTACAATACCAGATACATTTACCTTCTTAAAACTCAATTGTACGTTCATAAACTAATTAATATAACACAGTCAAATGTATTTTTAATAGCCAAGGACCGGCTGCAATTATTCTAATGCATACGAGTATAATTCGACAAAAACTAAATACTCTTAATGCAATCAATTTTCAGTCTTATTGTTAACTAAATAAAGATGTTTTGTGTAATTATGTCATTGTCCAGTATAGTTAAGGCACAGATCTTTGATGCGAAAACTGGTTTTTGTGCAATTTGGACATATCGGTAAAAAGTACTGAACTGAATATCACCGACTATAGAACTTTGTAGATGGTAGAGCCACGCTGAAGCTGTTACTCGTTTCAACATGAATGGGTCGGCTAGTCCGGAGTGGTACCACCCTCTTACAGAAAACCGACGTGAAGTAACAGTGCTTGAATTGTTGAGTTTCGTTCGGTCAGTGAGAGCGCCGGAGGCTCACCCCCCTTCCTCTCACCCCTCCCTTCACCTCTCCCTCTTACCCTTACCCCCAAATACAGGCTGACAACGCACTTGCGATTCCCCTGGTATTGCAAGTGTCTATGGACGGCGGTGATCACTTAACATCAGGTGGCTCGTGTGTTCGTTTGCGTCCTATGACATAAAAAAAAAATCATAATATCCTCAGATTATTTCGTACATTGTTTTCAACACCACTATAGTCAAAAGTAGTTCTCTTGTATATGGTACACATGATTTTTTAGTTTTTTTTTTCATATTCTTCACCGTATTTACTTGCTTTAAAGATTTTTTTCAATTTTATTGATTCTCATAAGTTTATTATAAATTTTAGACTAAATAGTCAAGCTAAAGTAGACTGTATAGAACATAACATCACTTATAATTGGATTATAATTTCATAATGATAATAATGGAAATGAAAGTAATGATACTGGTATGATAATAATTAGAAATTTAAACAACAAAGATTTTATCTTTGCATAGTATAGAAAGTAAATAAACTTTCTCTGCATTTAAATATTTTGGTATACTAATGTTACACTAAGTATTAAATATCTATTCTATACATCTTCTATATATCTACATATATAATATAAGAATGTAAATCTAACTTGTCTGTACTTTATAGATTTTCGTGAAAAAAATTGGAGGTGTCTAGAAATAAGTAATAGAATACATTTAAATCATTTTTAGAAATGTCTGACTGCCTGACATTCTGTTTGTAATGAACGCGCATCACTGCTAAGGTACTGCACTCACAATAAAACCTCACCAAGAAAATTACAAAGCATATCCTCGAGTAACATTTAGTTTTGGTTTCATTAAAATCGGTTCACTCTATCAGAAGTTATTGTAATTTTACTGATGACGGGATTTTTTTTTCTCATACTGACTACGCCATTAATCTAACAAGGTCCTAACAGCTTCATCGAACTACATTGGACTACGATGCCGCAGCTTAAGTACGACAGAGAAGTGAATAAGTAAATGGACTTAATAAATTCAGATTATTTAATTAGTTACTGTTTTTTTTACATTAAGCTCCACGTGGACGGAATCGTAGTAGTCCGTTGAAGCTACGAAGGCCTTGCAAGGCCAATAGCATAGTCAGTTCGAAAAAAAAAGCGGATACAGCTAGTTACCAATATATTAGCTTGTGATCAAAGTTTTTTTGAATAAAAATTAAAACAGTTATATAATTGAAATATGCTTATCAAAATTAATCTTTCATATAAATTTGTTCTGTAAATGCCTATGTCACTGAACTCCTCTTAAACCGTTAGACCGATTTTGATGAAATTTTTTGTGCGTGTTCCAGTTGATCCGAGAACGGTTTAGATTTACAATTGGACCCGGTACTGCCAGGACCTCTAGTATTATATAAATTATCATCAATAAGTTCAAGCAACATATAACACAGTAGTTTCAATTCAGAAATCAATTCGGTCAAGCGGTTTCTGAGTTTCAGCGAGATTGACGAACAACAATTCATTTTTTGTGTATAGATAAGATATTTGTATTAAAAAATCTAAGAAGTTATTCTTCGCCTTAACACAGTTTTCTAATTTGTATAGTAGCTTTTGTACTTTCGTACGTTTCCGTGACGTATCCAAATAGGTTTTAATGAACATACGAGTGGCCGCCTTGTTTGTTTCGCTTCGAATTACTTAAGCAATATACTAAAAGGCATGAGTTGACGAACATCTCGTTGTATCATTGTTTAATTCCGCTAATAGATTACGTTAGTCTAATTGGTGCGGTTCGGTTATTATGGGGAATAATGTGGTATGGGAAAAGTATTTGAGATGGATTTTTTTTGTATCTTCTAGATAATTATGATTGAATGACGGCTCTCATGACAGCCGAAAGAGGTTGGATATATCTTGTATGTTTAATTTTAAAACTCTGTTTAGTTTTAAAGTGTGATGGAATTTCTTGGAATGAAGTTCCTTAACGCGGCTCGCAATAAAAGTTAGTCGGTAGAAATCGTCACGTAAGGAAAACCCGTTATGCCCCTCCTTGCGATATTCTTTCTCACTATCTCTCTATTGTATATAAGTCTGTGCATGCATTCGAGTGTCGAAATTCAAGCAGGCAAACATCATGGGCTAGGTACCAGTTGTATAATTCCAATACTCTAGGTGTGGTAATTTTATTAAAACACATGTATTTATTTTTCATTTTCTAAAATGTTATATCGAATTTTTAATAATAATGTATTTTAATGTTTCAAGTATGTGGGTACATAATTAATAGTAATGTTGGTATTTGATTTGCTTATTTTTGAAGACATAAAGTATGAGGACTCTGGATGTGTAGTAGGTCTGATATGTGAGGCGCGCGGTCTTATCATCCACTGAGGTAATATCGCCCTAGTAGCGGACCACTATAATTTAATTTATCTATATCTATACTAATATTATAAAGAGGTAAAGTTTGTGAGTTTGTGACGTTGTAATGTTGTGTCGTTGTAGGGGGTAATCCCAGGATCCTATCTGAATAATTCTTTCAGTGTTATGTAGCTCATTCCTCGAGAATGGTTATAGAATATAGAATTTTTAAATCGGAAAAGTAGTTATTGAGATTACCCCCTACAACAGCACAAACTAACAGACTTTACAAATTTTAAAATATTAGTATAGACAATTATTTACGACACTTTTTCGAAGAATCTGCTTTTTTTTTAATTTGTCACCGATTTCTAGCATTATATATAAACGAATATATAAATAAGCGATATAGATAAACGAGCGGATTTGAATTATAACCACACTAATATACATATACTGATATACACAGAAACGTTGACTTTTATAACATGTAAGTAAGAAATAAAGCGCACTATAGGAATATGATATTCACTGCAATAAAACGCACTCGTACTATTTTATTGTAGACGCAGACACCTGCAATAGAGTATCATTGGGTATTACCTAAGCTACCAGTGTTATTACAGGAAGCGTACACCTTTGACTCTGGCATAAAATACGAAAATCCCATCATAGTAAACTGACCGCAAATAGTTGGTCGACGGCGAACGTCACTTTTCCTCAATAAATGTATTTATTATCATAACGACCGGCCTCGTTTGACCTCGCCGGGACTTCGAAACCGAGCTGACACGGTTCTCTTTATACTGGATTTCTGTTATATCTCTAGTGACACACGGGTGTTAAATTCAACGCGCTTGTTCGAATACGAGGTGTTAAATATTGTAAAGTAACATGTGAAACGTGATGTAAGAATATATTACGTTGAGTGATTTATGCTTCGGGTATTCATTTTCTGTGGCTTAAAGTATTCAAATAAAAATACTTCTTCTTGTATCCTTTTTTTTAATTTTTCTGTTTCAACAATTGATCAAGATTTCACCTCGTGTCAATGACGTTATGGTCTAATATAGTTCACGCTTAGCCTAGAGGAAGACTGGCTGTCTATTATAGCAGCTGTAACACAACGGCATTGTACATAGCGACAAGTTTGCAACATAGTGTGGTAGCTAGCTAGGTGAGCTTCGAGAAAGACCTATCATCATGCTATGGTATCACCACGAACGTACGTCCACTGACGCGATGTTAATGCCTTACCACTGATCCAACATCGCTCCAAGTATATCTTACAAAACTTTGAATATTAAATAAGTGACAATGATATTTGTACATTAAATGAGCTTGCAAACAAACACATTTCATTAGACTTATTTGACCATCGGGCATTCAAATTCAAAAAGACAATTAAACACATTTTATATCCATGACCATTTCAACAACAGTTTCTATATTATGTTTTAATATTCATTATTTATGTTTGCCATCCTGTTTTTTTTCTTCCATGTGTTAATTTTTGTTTTCATAAATGAATTCATTTGAACTTTTTCGTTTATCCTTTTATATATAGTTTTTTAAATCCAATGTACCTAAATATTTAAACAATTATTATTTTCTTATTATTAATATGATTAGTGTAAGTTAAGTTTGTATGTGATAAAGCGTTTTAGGTCTTCAGTTTAGTTTACTTCTTTTTATTATTGTTATTGTATTATTATTTTTGATTGTCGACTGTTGCTTTATCCATATGTAAATAAATAAATTAATTAATTAAATAGTTTAATTTAATTTATAATAAAATTGTATTTAATTGCTGTTAACGTAGGAATATTTTTATTTCATTTTATTTATTAAATTTCTTCAAAATATTATATGTAATAAATCTAGTAACATCTAAGTAGTAAGTAAATTTAGTTTGGTAATATCTTTCATAAAATTTATCTTAATTATGTAATATTATTACACAGTATAAAACGAAGTCCCCTACCGTGTTTTTCAGTCTGTTCGGGATAAACTCAAAAACAAATGAAAGGATTCTCATGCTGTTTTTATCAGTGGATTCATGAGGAAGGTTTTGATATAATTTGTCTAGGTTTTTTTATAATCAGGGCGGGACAACATCTGCCAGGACCGCTAGTGTAACAACATATATTTAAAAACAGCACATCTATACTAATATTATAAAGAGGTAAAGTTTGTGAGGTTGTAGGGGTTAATCACAGGAACTACTGATCTGATTTCAATAATACTCTTAGAGTTATATAGGTCATTTATCGAGGATGATTATAGGGTCTATATGTATCATCACACTAAAACCAATAGGAGAGGAGCACCAATGAGGAATGTTCAAAATCGGAGTTGTTTTTTCCTCCTGAGATCTTCTACTGTGTGTTAGCGTTAGACCAAAGTATTTATTATACGCGAACAAAGTCGCGGGCAGAGGCTAGTTTGTTAATATTTTTACATGACACAAGCTAGATGAAGTTCAAGCTGTCATAGTCGTCATGCGATAAAGTCCACATAAAGATAAAAAAGAATATGTAGCATAGAAGTCTATTTTATCGTAGATTCTTCTAGCTAATCATCTTTTTTTTTTATCGAAGCACGACATTGTGATTGCACTATGCCTGATGTTAAGCATAGTACAATCCAAAAACATCGGCAACCACCGAGAGACAGATTATCCATCGTCGGTCGCCGCTATCATGCCGGCCATAATGACGAAAGTCACCCGATACGGGATATGCACAGGCTGATTCCGAAACGCGACGCGCAGAAGCGAGTCACTATGACGGGCTTTTTCGCTATATGCATGGTGGTTGCGACCCAGTTTGGCTGTAAAACCTTACCACCACGCTTTCGCCATTGCCTCGTGCGTTATTCAGCAGGGTGCACCACGTGCAGGTGAGGTTGGCTTGGGTGTCTCAAGTCTTAAGATGTTACTCGACACCCCTTACACCCCAATATTATATGTTTTTCTTATGAAGTCATAACTTTTGTTTTCCATTATTAAATATTTTTAATGTGTATTAAATGTTTAATTATGAGTAATTTGAAATAAAATAATGTTTACCAAACAGATCGTCCTTGTATCACTTAACTAGCGAAAAAAATTCTAGCGCTAGTAGTTAACAGCGGGCCATAAAATGTAGCACTAAATCGTTAATGCTTTAGGAGAACTTGACGCATGGGAAGCGTTGTTTGCGGTTCGAGTCTCGGTTTGTACAGTTAATGATGTATTCACACACTCAACATACTTATGTCGTAATAGTCAGCTAAACGAGTAATATGCACCGGTGTCCTTGCGGTTTGGAGCTAAACTATGCTGTAAAATATATTTTAAATCATAGTTAAAATGACTTTGGTTTGGCATGTTTCAAGTGAAACCTCTTATAGTAGGGCTTCGAAATTCTGATTTACCACCTTTTTGTGTTTTTTTTTTATATCATAGGAGGCAAACGAACAGGCGGGTCACCTGATGTTATGTGATCACCGTCGTCCATAGACACTAGCAATATGGGAGTCGTAAGTGTGTTGCCAGCCTGTGTTGGAGGAAGAGAATAGGGAAATGGGAAGCAGGAGAGAAGATGAGAGGGGAGGGGAAGTGAGTCTACGGTGCTCTCACTCACCGAACGAAACGCAACAATTCAAGCACTGTTACTTCACGTCGGTTTTCTGTGGGTTGGTGGTACTACCCCGGGCGAGCCGACCCATTCATGCTGAAACCCATAATAGTTTCAGCATAACTCTACCACCTACTAAAATTGTGTGACAAAATGTAGTGGGGATAAAAATTTGTAGTCAGGTACATTGTTGAAAACATCAGTTAAAGTAACTTCGAGCGCAGTCAGGAATTGGATAGGTATCTGCCCGGGAACAGCTTGACGTTGACTGTTGTTTTTTTTATCAAAATATTTTTCTTTAATACAAAAGTTTCACTTCTATCGTATATGCTTCCGACATATCCTGTTTATTATTATCGGACTTAGATGAATACAAGAAAGAGTGAAGGTGGCTAATCAGTGACATATTCGTCGTATTGGTTCTGATAACTAAGGCGCTTGAATGTTGAACACTGTCGCAGTGTACATCAAGCATTAAATTTATCAACTCGTAAAGTAGATTTTATACCTAACGATACCTTCTAATTACATATTTCACGAGGTTAAAACGATAGTAAAAATGGGCAAATAGTTTTTTTGAATACCTTATTAAGTATAAGCGTTTGATCACAATGTATTTTGACGTGAAATGACAATATAATCAAATATGGTAAACACGCCAAACTGAGTGGGGGTCTAACTCTCAATTGTAGTACCAGAACAAACTTATAGGTTGGTATGATTTCCAATTTCAGGTAGGTAGTTAGTCGGGCGAGTTTGGAAAAATTCATACCACTATACTATGGTTTCATTACGATCTTCTCCTTTACCGAAAAACTTCTATGTAGATAACTAGCCTCTGCCCATGATTTCGTTTGCGTGGAATAGTTACTTTGGGCTAAGGCTAACACGCAGCGGAAGCTCTCATGGTAAAAAAAGCATTTTGAAACTTTAATCATTGGTGCTCCGCTTCTATTGATCTTAACGTGATTATATATAGCCTATAACCATTCACGATAAATAAGTTATATAACATTGAAAGAATTATTCAAGTCGAACTAGTAGTTTCTGCGATTACCCCCTAGAACTTCAAACGTCACAAACTCACAAACTTTACCTCTTTATAATATTAGTATGATTTAAATAAATGATATTATAACTAAAGATACGTTACTTACATGATATTTCGACAAAACAAATGGCACGATAACGCACACATATGTAAAGTAATATTGTAACGCTACACTGTTATAGATAAAATGTAGAAGTAAGATGGCATATCCTCAATATCGGTGGTGAAAAAGAAATAGTTATATGTTGCTCAGATACGGGCGGATTGACGGGGCAGCCGTCAAAGATAACCTAACTAACCAAGTTTAAAAGGCGCTGTCGAAGCCCTTATGATGTATCTATGTAGTCATATTATCATTAAATTTAAATATATAAATCATTTGAATTTGTCATAATAGAAAAGCCATTTAGAAATACGTCATTAGGACTTCTGTTTTAAATCAAGTGACTATGTCTCAATGTGAGCGTACTTTGACACTGTGTCGACCTATGTGTGTTTAAATAATACAAATAACATGAGATTTCGGCGAAGAAAAAATCTTGAGGAAACCATAGAATGGTTTCAAGTACATATATAACTATGCTCCTCCTTCTTAAGATTTAGTTCGCTCTTAGATTAGCGCCTTAAGACCACATCACCTCATAACATCGAGTGAGATTGTGGTCAATGTATTAAAATATATATTATAAACAGCAACTCCAATCAGTAATCCGCATAGCGAGTGTCAACCATTGCAAACTCTTTGATAAAACACTCGTGTGTCACAATAAAGACGTTTTGGTCAATGAGCAATAGAATTCAAAGCCAGTAGGCGTTAGATTGACAGCCGGGTAAGTGTTTCGTAGGGTTGTCGACGTAAATAATAGAATAGATTTGATGTCATCTGTTACAGTTGTTATAAATGTTTAATGATTATAAATATTCATATAATTTAGAACGTAATCGCATGTATGAGTACTTTCAGAACATGGGTTATGAAATTATTTCTTTTTTAAGTAATTGGCTATTACTCCTTGCTGGAAATAACCAATAATTAAGTTAATAAACCGAATATAGGGGCATGACAAATTTTCCTACATATTATTTCCAAGAGCCTAGAATAACTTCTAATAAAGCACAAGATTAGTAGAATCGTAAAATATGTGTTTTATTTTACTTATATATTGCCCAATGTTTTTTACAAAATCTGTAAAAAAGGCTGATACGTCTTTATTCCTCGTATCTTAATCATATATTCATTAAGAATCCAAACATAATTCACAGTTGTTAACGGTAACTTAATTTTCAATATTAATACTATGAATTGTTTGTGAAAATATTTCCATGAAAAGTGTACATTCAATCGCGAGGAATAAAAACGTATCTGGAATTACCCGAACGGTTGTTTTGTATGTGTATTTAGATATATTGAATACACACATAATAGAGTAAATTAATGTTTTTTTTCTGCAATATTGTCTTCATATTTTCAAGTTCTTTTACGAAAATGTATAACAAGATACATTGTTGCCTCACGCTTCTTTTTTACAAATGTTATAAAAAAATAGCTGTGCTATAAATGGCTTTATAAATATAAGAAAACATTACTATTACACATCCCCCAGTTGCATATCTATGATCGAATTTTTATAGGAGTGTTTCGGCAGTTCCCTTGAAAGCCAGTCCTTTTGAATTTAGCTTGCTACCATCTTAAACCACATAGTTGCTTGATATCTACTGAGGTTGTATTTAAGCATTAAACAATCAACAAAGTTTCAGGAACAATCTCCTGTCTAATGTTTTCCCTCCTCCTTATAACCTTACAACATGGGGTCCTTCTATCGTAACATGAAGAGACATTTACGCAGGTCCGAATCATAGCGGCGAATGGCGATGAATAGTTTGTCTCTTTGTGGTCATCGGCGATTATAAATTGCACTGTGCTCACACCAAACATAGTGCAGTCACTTTGCCCTACTACATATAATAAATAAAATAATGAAATATAAAATTAACCGTACATTAATGTAACTGTAATTTGACAGCCCTAAGCAGGAGACAGTTCCGCGCGCCAGCACGACTCTCGGACTATTGTATGGAAATGTACAGTTGTGATACGAATGCGCTATACCTCTAGTCGGATTCGACGCATCTAGGATTTTTTTACTCCACGTTTCTGGGAATTTTCAGATGTGCGTGAGTTCGGATGTGTGTCCATCCCGAGCGTAACTCTATACAACGCTATAGATTCTATTGACTTGAATGCTGAAAACAATATTTTCCAGAACAAAACGAACAATTTAAAAAAATTAATCATAAATAACTTAATCTTGCTTGCTTATATAGCGTTTTTTTTAAGGCAAACGAACAGATGGGCAACCTGATGTTATGTGATCACCGCTGTCCATAGACACTTGCAACACCAGTGGAGTCGCAAATGCGTTGCCAGCCTTTGTTTGGGAGAAACGGTAAGGCGGAGAGGAGTAAGGAGGGGCGAGGGGAGGGGAGGTGGTCCTCCGGCGCTCTCACCGACCGAACGAAACACAACAATGCAAGCACTGTTACTTCACGTCGGTTTTTTGTAAGAAGGTGGTGCTACCCCGGGTGTGCCGACCCATTCATGCTGAAACCAATAATAGGTTCAGCGTGGCTCTACCACCTACAGATATTTTGCAATAATACTATTCAACGACACCACTGACTATTGCAAAACGGTAATCAGTTTATGATACCGTTACGCTTTGAGCGAAACCGAAATGAATTGAAATGAAAACGTTTAATTGTAATATGTGAATACAATATTTATATAGTATATACGTCTATTTTGTGTCTAGTAACTCTTAAACAGTTAGTTTTAGAAGTTTTTAATTTAATTCAATGCTACACATACTATAACAATATGTACTCCTTTATAAGACTGTTCAAAAATCGCACTACACACAACCGTAGCAATTTTGTACATGATTCGTAGTTTTTACTTCTTATTCATTTCAATTAGACTTAAAATATATATGGCCGATTTGCGGTTTACTTGTATATTCCTTTTAAAGAAAATTCGAAGTGTGTTTAATTGCTCTGTTTCTCTAATTTTTAGTGCTTTTTTTCAGTTTGTCTATTGTTCTCGATTCTAGAATCATCTTAAAGTAATTAAAACTTAAAACAAAAACATGGGAATATGACGATTTATAAATATTCCATATACGCGCATTGCTTTTTAAAAGAAAATAACGAAATATCTATGTGTTCGTTATCGGCTAAGTGCCTTAAGCGCTCGCCTTAGTAGTCCGGTGAAACTGTTAAGACCTAGCTAGGTGAAATAGCGTAGTCAGTTCGAAATGTTTTTCGATGTTTTTTTTTTATTTTATTTATTTATTGCTCATAAACATACATCTTTACATTTAAAAGTATGCGATACAATACAATACGGTGCTGTTTTATTATTTTACAAGTAATTCTAGATTATTACAGTAATATACAATATGCTAAAACATCAATACACGATAAATCATAAAAATTACAAACAAATGTGTTATGCAACTTATCAAACTAGAATTATGGATCGCAAAAACTATCAAAAAGTAGGTAAAAAATTGATGGATTCTACATATGACCGCAGCCACCTAAACTAGGTAATCCTGTATCTCAGGTGGCAGTACACATTATGACACTATTTATGGTCACGTTACACAACCGGAGTGGATAAATTATTTTAAAAACCTATATACAAAAACAAATGCATGTTAAAAACTAAATATACTTACACTTAAGAATTAGTGCTAAAATATATTTTATGTTAAATTATGTGATGTCTTATTCTATAAAGTAATCAGGAACCAATGATTCCTAATTAATGATACCTGTGTTAGAAATTAAGTCTTGACAGTTACTACTCTTTATATATTTGCCGGTAATATTTTTTCCGTTTCATCGTAATCTAAGTTTTGGAGCCAAGATTCAATCTTCATTTTAAATCTATGCTTGTTTAAATGTGTAATATCTAACAATCTGCATATTTTATCTATACTTCTGCATATTTTATCTATACTTTCGCACGCTATTAATTATCTATGTATTATACCAACCCCTTCCTCTCCAAAAGAAACGGAACAAAAATACGCCGCTCGCGCTACTCTACTCTAAACCGCTTCCGCGAGAACACACGCTATCGCACGCAATATTACGCACGCATTATCATATCCAGTGATTTCCAATTTAATCAGTGTTAGAATTACCGGGACAGTATTAATCGCTACAAATAGTCTTGTAATTTGTGGTGGAAGCAGAGAACCAGCCAACGACCCGGTAAGTTCCATTTCCAACTCCTACCGCTAAATATCTATATTTTTACAACAATTTCCACCACTGTCAATCTTTTTAATCAGTCTAGAACTCAGTATATAATATTGTTTTTCAGCGCAAGTTGTTCGGTGCTTTGGGACTAAAGATACAGTTTTATATCGATGATTTAAATCATTAACAGAGTCTACTGTCAGTGTTGAATGCTTACGGATTGTAGCTTTAAGTATAAAAAGCTGTCTAACCGATAAGACTTGACGTAGATTCCGATTCGTACCGCCGGGCGGGTCGGACGCGTGCGCTCTTATCGTATTTTCGACGTGAATTTTTATTCGTGTTACGTTTCCGATTTTTCGTAAGTGTTCGCGACGCGGTTACGCGACCGTGTTTCACGTCGAAAATTTTTCGGTATTTCGGTACGCTCGTTACTCTCACAGAACTTTTCAGTGCGTTCTGCGTGTTCTCCGTGTGCTGCGTGTCGCCGGTTCGCGTTCCAGGGAGTTCAGCGCTTCGTGCTACGCTCCGTGGTTCGAGCTCCGTGTCGTCGTGCAGCCGAAGAAAGAAGTGGTAGGGCCTCCCCCTAGGCACTGTAGGTCCCCTGTGAGGCATTACACTTTGCCCACAGTCTCCGTTTGGCCCGGACTCCGGAGTCCGTTAAATTCAAATAGACGCGCCCCCATGCCCCTCTGGCAGGGAGTTTCAAATGTCTTTTCCCGCCCCGCACCCCTCCTCAGGCCCCGGTATGGCCTCTTCTGATGCGCATCCCGCACGTCCCAACCCGTTTCGATTAGATGCACTCTTCTCGCTCCTTAGAGGCGGAGAAGCCTTATCATTGGAAGCCGCATGTACCAGTAGCAATATAACCGAGTGTTATAGGAAGCTACTAGACTTTAATTCCCTTCCGCCAGAATTGGCACTCATCTATAAGTCCGATCCAAATGAGCATCACAAAGTTCTAAATTTTACTGTCTGACTTTTGTCGTGCCTCCGGAATTCCTATCCCTCGGGGTCCCACTCGGGAGGTAGATTCCGATAGTGAGTCTGGCCGCTCACGTACTCCTGTCTCGGACAGGAAGCCCAAGGCCAAAAAGCCGCGGAAGGAGAGACCTCCGACCGCGCAGCCCTCCTCCGTGCCCTCCGTTAATGTCGCAGTAGCGAATTCTTTTTCGGCACTACCGATTGACGAGAGTGCCGATTCTTTGTCTCACTCACTCCCAGACTCCGATATGGACGGATCAACGTCCATATCGGCAGTCAAGTCCTCTGATGACGATTTTATTACCGTTTCACACGGCCGGAAAGCCGGTTCTTCCAGTCCTGTGTCTCCGGCCGGCGCTGTGCGAACGGATTCCGGCCGTAACACTCCGTCGGCGTCTAGCCACGCCGCCCGTGCTTCAAATAAGAAGCCTCGCCCACCTCCGCCCGTTACGATTCAAGACAAGGCGTCTTGGGTCGCGATTTCCGCGAATCTTATGACATGGGGTCCTTCAAACGAGGCGTGAAGAGGCACTTGTGCAGGTCGGCATGATGGCGATGACTGCCGTTGTTATTTAACAGCGTCAGTCCCCGTTATCTGTGGACTGTACTGTACTTAACATCAGGTACCGTACAGTCATTTTGCCGTACCAGTTTAAAAAAAAAAAAAAAAAGAATCTACACTCGCGGAAAATTTTCTTCACTTCTGCCGTCAACACTGTTGACGGTATCAAAGTGAAAGTCCCCACCACCGACAATCACCGCCGATTGACTTCTTTTCTCTCGGAAAAGAAGTACGGTTATTTCACCCACGCGCTCGAAGACGAGCGTCCGCTGCGAGCAGTCCTCCGCAGAGTCCCAATCGAGATCCCGATAGAAGAAATCTCTGCCGACCTTCAGTTGCGAGATTTTCCTCTCAGAGAGGTACATAGGGTGTACCACCCCCGTACGAAAGCTCCCTACAATTTAGTGCTGGTCATTCTCGACCGCACTAAAGAGGGTAAAGCTATTTTCTCTCTCTCGTCTCTGTGCGGCCTCACCGGTATTACCGTTGAGCCCCCGCGCAAAACGTTTGTACCCTCACAGTGTCACAACTGTCAGGTGTACGGACACTCCGCCCGCAACTGCCACCTGCGTCCCAGGTGCGTAAAATGCCTCGGAGATCACTCCACTAGGGAGTGTATCCGCACACCGACCTCCTCCGAGCCTCCCAGCTGTGTCCTTTGCGGCGCGACCGGGCACACCGCGAACTATCGCGGTTGCCCCCGCGCCCCCCGCACTCGTTGCCCTCGTGATCGTAGGCAGGTCTCCTTGTCCAGGGCGCCTGTCGCTCCCGTTAGGCCCCGACCTCCGCCTCTCAACTCTAGAGAGGCCTTCTCGAGCCTGCCGAGCACATCTCGTGCGCCAGTAGCGCCCGTACCCGCGCCTAGCGCACCCCTCCGCCCCGCGCGGGCCCCCAATACAGCGCCTCAGTCTATGCCTCGTCCTCAGGCGGCTAAGCCTCTACAGGCGAACGCCGCAGTCACCTCCTCTCTATCTGGCATGGACTGGTCTGCCCAGCTCCTAGTCTTCCACGAGATCTCAGAGATCTTAGAGTACGATGAGGTCGCTAATGACCCCAAACAGGGCCCCATTCGCGCGATCGCGAAATTTCCCGCCATCGCGGCAACGATCCAACGGTTGGCCCGTGCCGCCGTCGCGAAAAAATAATAATTTTTCAATGTAAGAAAGAGTAAACTCGTATACGTCTCTCTTCCCCTAAAATCGTCAAATAATAAAATCACTATTCTATTTTTAGATCCCGACGCCGGCGAAGTTCGTTTAAACTGTAAATTCGATCTCTTAAAATTTTCTGTGGCCGGCTACATGGCAAATCTCTGTCCCGTGCGTTACAGGCAGAGAGGTCTCGTTTTCTTACCCGCACATTGTTTGATCGCGTAATCCTGGTAGTATTTTTGTCCGTGGCTACCCGGGTAGCCGCAAAGATATTGTCTCGCGATACAGTACACACCCACATCGATCATACACATACACAGTATTCAGACATGCACCTTACAAATCTGTGGAAGGGTTGTTTTTGTTAACTTTTTTTTCCCTTATCGAACTGAATCGAGTAGATTTAGTTTACTTCCTTTCGATTCACATGTTGTGTTTTTGTATCATGCAATTTTAATTGCATGATCCAAAAATGGATACATGTATAGCTTAGCATAGTTTAGCTAGGTCAGATCGGGTTTTTTCGAGGTAACGGCCAAGCCGAGGTGTGCCGAGCACCCTTGAGCTAGTTACCAAAAATAAAATCGGCTGAATGCCTTAAGCGCTCGCCTTAGTAGTCCGGTGAAGTTGTAAAGACCTTGCTAGGTCAATAGCGTAGTCAGTTCGAAAAAAAAAACCGATAAGACTTGACACTCTGAATATAGTTTTTTAGTTGGATAAAGTCTTGGTCTAGATAACATTACTTTTAGAACAGCTCTTTGAGCTCTTTCTAGTGCAATAAATTTAGACTTTGAAGCACCACCCCAAACTGGAATGCAGTATGATAACAGTGACTGGCATAACGAAAAGTAAACAGTCTTGAGAGTTTGGTAATCAGCGGAGTCTCTTAATTTTTTGAATATGAGGGTTCCATCTTAGGAATTTATCAACATGAACTTCTAAATATTTTATCACGTTTGTCCTTTCTAATGCTGGAAAATTGCATATATATCCTAATGAGCACGTGTGACTTTTAATACATAGTGAATTTTCAAGAAGACGGTTTAGGGAACTCAAGTTGAAGGCTACATATTTTGTCTTACTAACATTTAGCGTAAGTGAATTTTCTGAAAGCCATGAAATTACAAGTTTAAGGATAGACTCCGCATTAGATGACACTTCAGACCAAGAAGTTCCATAGACTAACAAAGCGGTATCGTCTGCAAACGTGAATATATGACAATTTCGAACATTTAACCGGCACAGATCATTAATATAGATTAAAAAAAGTATAGGACCCGGGATGCTACCCTGGGGAACTCCAAACGAGATGTACTCTTCAGAGCTTTTGTATTTATCAATAACAACTATTTGAGTTCGATCCGCAAGATAGTTTCTGAAAATACTAAGGGTATTTCCACGCACACCTATCTTTTCCATCTTATAAACAGAGTAGGAATATCTACAGAATCGAAAGCCTTTGAAATATTCAAAAATATACCTAAGCATTTATATTTCTCATCTAGTTTTTTAGTCACAATATCTATAAACCCAACGACTGCATCTTCTGTACATTTCGAAGTTCAAAAGCCAAACTGATTATTAGATATAATGTTATATTTCGTAAGAAATTTCACTAAGGCATTACACAAGATTTTTTCAAGGATTTTGGACATAGCAGCTAAAATCGAGATAGGCCTATAATTATTGACAACATATCTGTCTCCACTCTTATAAACAGGAAGAACAAGTGCCCTCTTAAATGCCTTTGGGAAAATACCAGTACTTAGAGAAAGGTTACATATGTGAGTAATTAACGGACACAAGACATCACACGTAGCTTTATACGTCGAGATTGAGACACAACCAACAGCGCAATGGTTGCGGAGTCCAGATATAATCCCGGCAACCTCATAGTCATCAGTTCCCAAAATGACCAACGAGTTGGATACAGAAGAGGAGATAGTTGGTACTCTAGGTACCTTGTTACTAGTTGAACTTAATTTATCAAATAAGGTTTTTCCAGTATTGACAAAAAATTGATTTACCAAATTAATGGAAATTATGGGATCTTCACCTTTTTTAAGAAGCTCAAGAGGAAGAGTTCGATCTTGTGTCCTATTTGACACCGTTTTTAAAACATCCCAGGTAGCTTTAGGATTGTTTGGCCTTGACGAATTCTGTTCTCTCATATTCAGTCTTTAACTTTCTCAAAAGGTGATTACAAAAATTGCGATAGCGTAAATAGGATGTTTTTATTATAATATTGTTTGGACATTTTTTTGACCCTATATGCAATCTATCTCGGTATCTAATACATCGGAGCAGTCCGGGAGAAATCCAAGGTTTAATTATTCTTTTTCTGTGAGCAAAATTTTTCGTGCTAGTGTGCATGGATATAATTGAAGACAAATTCGAAACTAGGTAATCAGCAGCTAAGTTTGCATCACTACATGAAAGAATATAAGAGAAATCGAATTTTTTATGACACTTAGAATATTTGGATAATTAGTAAAAATAAAATTGGAAGAAGGTTTATGTTCATTACCACACATATTCAGAAAAAGAAGAACGGGTAGATGGTCCGTAATGTGAGTGTCAATTACAAGCGTAGTAGATTTATTTTTCGATTTTAAAATAACATGGTCCAGACAACTATCCTCCCTAGTAGCAATAAAATGAGTAGAGAGAAGTCTAGAGAGAGGTACTTTTGATAATATCAATATTTATAACTCCCACAATTTCTATGTTAGAAGCGGTGATATTTTTAGCAAGTATATCCTCAAGACCATTTAGAAATACATAAGTATTCTTGTATGTTGGAGATCTATAAAGGGCGATAATGACCAAATTCACAGAATCGATTTTACATAGCAGACAGTTAACTTCCATGAAGGTTGGTTCTTGTACTGAACATTTAATATGTTTCCTTACATATACTATAACACCATCATTTTGATTACAAATGTTTATGGTTTAGAAAACATTATATCCAGGAAGTAGGGGAAGGTTCGTAGTTTTGATCAACCAGCATTCAGAAAGTACAATCACATCACAGTTTAATTTTATACTTACCAGAAGAGCTATCAATTCGTCAAAATTTTTGTTTACACTACGAATGTTCATCTGGAAGATAGTTATAACGTTGACACTATCCTTTACGTATATATTATAGTATGTTTGAGAACACTTGAATGACCTTGATAATTCGTCAAGGTCATTAGCGATATAATTTAGAGATGCCATTAAACGGCTATTACACAAAATTTGACATATTGTTTTGAAATGTAACGTAATGAGTAAGTTATTGATAAACATGAGGTACCATGAGTATTAAATATGAAATATACATTACGGAATGTGTGATTGCTGTAGTAACGGATAATGTAATGTATTTGAATTTTATGTAATAAATATCTTATCGAACCTAACGAACGAAACAAAACAACAATATAGATATGTATAGGAGGGCAATGGAAAAAGTTTTGCCACTATGTTATGATTTCATCCTAATCTTTCATCCTGATGATTTACTGAGAGGTGCAGCTCATTTAAAGATTTGGTTATACTGTTTGTCCTGGTGTCATATATTAGGTTTTTACCTATGAAATTGCCCTTTTGTATGAAAAAATGTAAACGAATTTTTTTCATGTAATTTTTATTTGTATTAATCGAAGTAATCACCCATGCAGTCAATGCATCTTTGCCAACGCGTTGGCATTTTATTGAAAGAAATCAGCTGGACGGGAGGGAACAAATTCTTCAAAGGCATTTTGTACTGCCTCTCGGGTATTGAATTTTTTTCCCGTCAACGAGTTATCCAAATTCTGAAAAAGGTAGTAGTCTGTAGGCGCAAGGTCTGGTGAGTAGGGCGGATAATCTTGCAACTTGGAGACCGTCTGCTGTGCAGTATGAGGTCGCGTGTTGTTGTGCAGGAGCAGCGGAGACTAGCGATTGACCAATGCTGGTTGGAGATGTGCCAGCTTCTCCATCATTGTGTTCAGTTCTTCACAGTACACATCTGCAGTAATGCTTACCCCGTTCAGTAAGAAACTGTGATGAATCACATCAGCGCTAGACCACCAAACAGTGACCATCACTTTTCTAGGGGTAAGTTTTCGTTTAGGGCATTGTTTAGGTGCTGAAACAGGATCCAACCAATTTGCTGAGCACTTGCGATTGTCAAAAGGAATCCATTTTTCATCGCAGGTAGCAATGCGGTTCAAAATTCTTTCATTTGCGTGTCTGTTGAGCAGTGCAAGGCACGTCTCGTCGCGTACTTCGCGCTGGCGATCATTGAGTTCGTGGTGCACCCATTTGTCAAGCTTTTTACCTTGCCAATTTGACGCAAATGGGCCAATATTGTTTTGACGCTAACGTCGAAAGCTGCTGCTAATTCAGCCGTAAAGTGTGTATCATCAGCTTCCACAAACTTCCTTTAATTCGTCATTGTCGACTGAAGTCTTTGGACGACCGCGAAGTTCATTTTTCAGGTCGAAATTCCCAGAACGGAAGCGAGCAAAGCAATAACAGCTGGTGCGTTGGTTTGTAGTGTTAGCTCCGTAAACGTCGTTGATGTTGCGTGCTGCTTGTGCCGCGTTGCTACCACAACGGTACTCATATTCCATAATCACTAGAATTTTTAACGTATCCATGATGACAAAATCATTGAAATGCGATGAAAATTTAACACTAATCAATAAAGAAATGACTACTTTTGGAAAAAGAATTCCATGTTTTTAAAATAAAATTAATTTGAAATTAAAATTCTTAACCAAACAAAAATTATTTTGATTTGAAATGCCCAGTACTGCAGAATGGCAATTTCATAGGTAAAGACCTATTATTATAAAAAATTTGAAGAAATTTCAATATGTCCGTAATATTTCTGTGCCATCAAAAACATCAAAGTATCAAAGGGAAGAAGATGAAAATCGTATTGTAATCATATGTTATGCTTACTTAGAATGTTAATAGTCGCCATAGTAGAAAACAGTCAGGAGGATACCTGAAGACCTATTATTATATAATAATATAAAATAATAGTATTATATATGTATGACGTTATTAATATTGTTGTATAACAATATTAATAACGT
>JACEII010000001.1:11197432-11251797 GCA_014332785.1 Antheraea mylitta
AACAATATTAATAACGTCATACATATTTTCCAGGCGATAATACAAAAAAGCGTCGCATTTAGTGCACCGACAACTTTACCACGAGTAATTTTACACGTCGTACGAGATTAAGATGTTTATGTGGTAATGGTTATTATTATTAGTTTCAAGAAAGAACTAGTCCAAAGTAGTTCGCCGCGATATTTATAATAATTCTCAGTAGCGAGTTCAACAAAAAAGTTGAGAAACATTCCGTTCACGATTTTTAGGGCTTGTAAAGGGAATGTATGGGTCGTAAAATGCGATGTTTGTTGAATGATAATGTTTCTAGAGGTTGCTAGATAATTAAAAGGCAAGTTTCCGTTTATGTTATGTATGTTTATGCCATATGTAGACTATTTACAATAAAAAATAATTTAATTTATATCATTAGTAAGCATAACTTTGGATCGTTTGAGACGGACAGTGAAATTAAAAAGAATTAGCTGACTCCGTTCTGACTCAGTTATTTTCAAAATATAAATCCTGGCGCCATCTGTGAGATATGTATAACAGCTTGGACTACAGTTTTCTGCCTACAAAATAATTTAAAGCGCCATGTGTTCGAGATTGATGAAACTTACAATTAATAACAACAATCAACATTGACAATTACTTAAATTGTAATTAAAAAATATTGAGCCATTAATTTAAATATAAATTATCCTATCTCTCATGTTGCATCAAATTATACTATATTAATATTATAAAGAGGCAAAGTTTGTGAGTTTCTGACGTTGTAGAGGGTAATCTCAGGAACTACTGGTCCGATTTGAAAAATTATTTCAATGGTATATAGCTCATTTATCGAGGATTGTTGTAGGCTATATATCATCATGCTAAGATCAATAGGGGCGGAGCATCAATGAAGAATGTTTTAAAATCGGGTTTTTTTTCGTCTTGAGAGCTTCCGCTGGGTGTTAGCGTTAGCCCAAAGTAAATATTCCACGCGGACGAAGTCTCGAGCTGAGGCTAGTTATACATAAATTCCAACGTCCATAAAGAACGGTTGAGTAATTTCTGAGTTCGTTGTGGACAAACATTGTGACACTGGATTTTTATATATTTAGATTAGCGTCCGCCCGTCATTTCGTCTGCCACTGTATCTTGACAAATGGTGACAGCATACATTACCGGGCCGTAACTCAATAGTTTATGCAGCGCACACTTAGGCAGCTTATAGATGACTGGGTTTTGTCCAAATTACTTAACAATTCTCATTATATTTTAGCAAATTAAAATAATAAATATGTATGTGATATTTTGATGAATAAGTTATACTACTGTAAAGTTTTGATCAAATATCTTAATAATTTTTTGAATCAAAGAGTGACAGATAATCTGCCAAACATTACCTTTATGGTAATATTAACTTCTGCCTGCGACTTCGTTCTAACACTAACACGCAGCAAACGCTCCCAAGAGGAAAAAGCCCCGATTTGCAAACATTCTTTATTCGTGCTATTGGTCTTGTTGTGATGGTATATGGCCTATAACAATCCTCGATAAATGAGCTAGAATAAGAATAATAAGAATTTTCCAAAGCGGACCAGTAGTTCTTGTGATGACCCCCTACAACGTCACAAACACACAAACTTTACCTCTTTATAATATTAGTATAGATAATAGGATGAATAAACTAACTGGTACCTGCGACTATCTCTGTCTACTTAAATCCTTATATAATAATCGTTTTACCTTTATTATTTTTGTTCATTTTTATTGTTTCTCCTTATCCTCTATGAAAACAAGTAATGATATTTGTCTAGATTATCTAAAAGTCATCTAATTATTAGTAAAGATCTCGTCCATATTGGTCGAACATAGAATATATACCACAATTAGCTTCTCCCCGGGACTTCGTTCGCATCGAATAGTTACTCTGGGCTAACGATTACTTTATCTCGGGACTTCATTTACGTAGAAAGTGAAAATATTTTTTAAATAACAAATACGTTAACCCCGATTTTGAAACATTCTTTATAAGTGCTTCGCTGCTATTCGTCTTAGCAACATAATATAATACTGAAAGAATTTTTCAAGTCGGACTAGTAGTTTCCGAGAATAGCGCGTTCAAATTGAAATAAGTTTGTATTAATATTTATTTCTATTAAATCAGAAGCTGTAAACGTTTTAATCGTTCTAAACATGAATTTGTAATCTTAATTAATATGTGTTAAAATAAAATGTCGATTGCACGTTTAAATGTCACGCCTTGAATATTCCTTATTATAGACTTGTATGCTCTATGACGCCATCTTCTGTAATAATGCATTCACTCTTTTTGGACTATAGATAAACGTCATCTTGAACAGTTGTACAATTGGTTCTCTATTTAATAAAATAATAAGTTCACTGGTTTTTTTGGCGGGATTTTAGTCTGTCATGTAGTGGATTTTATATTTTATTCATAATCTTGTGTTATTTGACTATATATTGTGTAAATTTGGTGGTGTTTTACGTAATATGGTTAGTTTATTATGCATAAGTGAAGTGAATGGAAAATAATAACACGGAGCATGAAATTCTGAGATGCCACAAAAACTCCCTGGAAGGTTCTAGCAAGGGATCCACCATCTTGTTAGAATATGGTTTCACACGATGCTTAATATTGGAATGATCACACGAAGTTTGTGATATTATTGACTACGTGACAATGGCAGTAATAATCGGAAAGATTGATTGCCAAAAATAAAGTTAAAAAAAAAAAAAAAAAAATAAGTTCACTGTAAATATAGTGTTTTGTTCTCACATATTAACAATATGTTTCTTAAGAACATCCAATCTTATTTTAACGTCGTGTGTAGTTTGGACTTTTTTCAGTTTTATTTGGACCGCGTTATGCAAAAATGTATTTAACGACGGTTCAGTTAAAATGAGAAATTCGTTTAAGAGTTTTGAAATTGGACAATATAAGAACTATTTTTATATTTTTGTTATAATCAGTCCGCGACTTTGGCTCCGTTCGGTGTATTATAGTATTGTGATACATTGATAATATTGATAAAAAATGATAGACGAATCAGCGAAATGTAAAAGCCGAATCCGCCGAATGCCTAATGGTAACTGTTTAGTTTAGCAATAACTTATCTCTATTAATAATATTAGCTCCTCCCCCGACTTCGTTCGCGTGAAATAGTTACTACAGGCTAACGCTAACACCCAGTAGGGGAAGCTCTCAAGAGAAAAAAAAATGGTTTTTGATACATTCTTCATTGATGCTCCGTTCCTATTAGTCTTAGCGTGATGATATATAGCCTATAAACTTTATTAGCTCATTTATCGAGGAAGGCTTTACGAACCGGAGGTACTTTGATATTCATAGCCTAAATTGAATAATTTTTTTTAGTTTGATTCGATTGGACTCGATACTACCCAGTATACCCATATATCCCTATATATCCCCATATATCCACTGGTACTAATATGCTTAAACTAGCGCATGGGCTTAACTTTGGGCTAGCGCTACACGCAGCGGAAGCTCTCAAGAGGAAAAAATCCAAATTTTAAAACATTTTTCCAAATGTCACCAGTTTGGATGTCTATAGGAGACGAGTATAGTGACTTCCGATTGAGTTACTGCTCGTGCTGGCTGATGAGGGTCCTCACGATTGGGGTTATTTAATTAAAAGAGCAGTCGTTAACTTGCGTTGTTTAATATACCAGCGTGCAGTAAGTTTTAGTAGTGGTAGAGCCAAGCTGAAGCTATTATTGTTTTCAGCACGAATGGATCGGCTCGTCCGGGGAAGCACCACCCTCTCACAGAAAACCGACGTGAAGTAACAGTGCTTGCATTGTTGCGTTTCATTCGGTCAGTGAGAGAGCCGGAGACCTACCTTACCCTACCTTCCCCTTCCTCCTTCCCTTCCAGCCCCCCCCCCCCCCGCCCTCCTCCCAAACACAAGCTGGCAATGCACTTGTGACTCCCCTTGTTTTGCAAGTGTCTATGGAGGGTGGTGATCACTTAACATCAGGTGACCCATCTGTTCGTTTGCCTCCTATGATATAAAAAAAAAAAACTGGCGCAGTAAATGTTGCGTTTCGTTCGGTCAATGAGAACGCCGGAGGCCCACCTCTCATTCTCTCCCCTCTCCTCTCCCCTTCCTCCCCTCTCTACTCAATCACAGGTTGGCAATGCACTCGCAACTCCCCTGGTGTTGCAAGTGTCTATGGACGGGGATGATCACTTAACATCAGGTGACCCACCTCTTGCCTCCTATAATATAAAAAAATCCTCTTATACTCCATCGCATATATTTGTTATACATTTGTGAGTTATCAATATCACTCTTTCGTTTCGTCCAGTTTGAAATCACACCTGGACTAATGAATATTTTGCTTCAAAAGAGGCTATTAATTTATCGAAGATATTTACAAATGTTAACAATTAAAAAAAAATCTATTTTCTAAAGTTGTCGAGTTCGCCCCAGCATAGAATATCTATTCATCAGGAAATTAAATAATATACAGTTGTATGTTTAATTGATAAGTTTAATGTCAGTGGTCATCGAACTCCGATATGTCCATTAAAGTCGGAATACTATTAATATACCCTCATACATACGTATAGCTGACTAGGCTCGGACGATGGTTTATATTATTATAATAAAAATGTCCGAACTTGTGTGACAATGATATAAAAGAATTTTGGATAAATCTTTTTAAAATATTTTTATAATTACGGACATACAATTATGTAGCATAACACATACATGAAAGTGGAGATTGAGATACCTCTAACAACTTTTGACTGAGTGAAACCTTAGCTTATCTAAATGTTTCTTAGTTTATCCATTTTACTATAACTTCTAACTAGGTAGCGCTGCAGTATGTCGATTCCCAACAGTAGTTCAATCACTTCTCATGATAATTGGTATGGGTAGATAGATATACGAAGAATATTTACATAGTACCCATTTTACTGTAATTCCACTATTTATTACAATAATAAAAAACGCATGCTAAAATATAGGCAAAGTTAGAATTGTTATAAAGAAGTGGACTCTGTATATTTATGAGAGGTAAGTTCTGAAACTAGTAACTCGAATCTAAAAAAATCTTTTATTAGTAGAAAACGGAGTTCTCTTCGAGTGACGTAGACTATTTCATCAATATTTTTTTGTATTATAATCTACATTTAAAAAGTTGTTGCCGGTTTCCAGTACTTCAAAAGATAACAAGTATGAGTATGTACGAGTAACAGAACTGAAATATGACACCAAATTGCAGTTTCTCTCTCTTTACGAAAACGATAATTTAAATTACTTAGCACTAAGATAGTTATACATTACATTTTAATTAGGTTTACCTTATTAAAATTCAATACTGTTTATATCAATTACTCATTTTATTCTTCTTTTATATTTTTATGAATTAAACTAGCAAATGTTCAAAAATAATCTAATATACGCAATGATAAACAAAGAACGAATAACGGAAGTCCAATGGTGTCGTCAGAGTATCACTTACGATGACAATATTTTCATCATGTAAACAAAATTATAAAAGTATGCTTACTTTTAATTGCGAGAACTTTTTAAATCGCTTTGGAAAATCAAGTCGGATGAATTACCTACAGACAGTTTGGAGGCTGTGTATTTATAAAAAGAACACTTAAGAGACTTTGTATGCGGGTCTTACAGATTTGTCGATTTAATTAAGATTTATTTGAAAAAAAAAAATCAGTACAGTCCCAAACACGTTCATGGGCATCGTACATAAAGAGTAACACATCGGCCGGACGGGATGCAATCAGCATGTAAATGCGTCTCTCACTCGACGGAGCAAACATCGAATATTGATCGACGCATTATGTTAATACGTGAATGTAAAATGTTACTTAGTATTGTCACAATTCGGGGAAACCAGCTCAGTTAGTCTACGGAAAAAAGTTTTAGGATACCTAACTCTTTGGATTACTGCAAACAGAAACAAAAATTATATTTGGTTTTAATAAAATAATGTGTATGGAATATAAAATATTGAAGATATATGTGAGTTAAGCAATTAACAAACACATACGTATATGTTATAAAAGTTAACATCTTTCTTTCTGCCTTTTAGTTGTTGTGCAGATAAAAGCAACTAAACCGGTTTATATATATATATATCTTGGGTGTTTTATTTGCTGAGATTTTATTGTACATTTTGTCTTCTTAGATAATATGTGGCAGTAACTATGAGACTACATATAAATTAAGTCCACATAACATTACTAAAAGTATATTGTTTTGCTAAATTTTACGTAAACCAATTATAACGCTCTAAAAACTTAATAGATTGAAAATGAGTAAAAAAGAGAATAATACTATAAATCAAATATTTATACTTGTCTAAAAATATTATTCATAATATCTAAGCCTTTTACCAAATCTAATTTCATTTATATAAACATTGCAGGGTGCAATTAATTTATCATAAAGTAGGTAATATTAAAAAAATATGTATTAAAATACCAACCTCTTACATTAATTTTGGAATACATGGGAGCATAGCCACGAGTATAGTTAATGGTGGATAAAGTGTATACTATCTAGAAATCAAAAATACTTTATTCAGTGTAGATCCGAACAAGACTCTTATGAACGTCAAAACTACCAACGGTTCCGAAAAACAATCCAATAATCCAGAAGAACTGGGGGCCTAACCAAGTTGCTTATCGACAATCGCTAACGCTAATAGAAAACGGAAAAATGTATGGAGATGACATATCTGAGCGTTAGTTTATCACGTGATATAGCGCTCAGATATGTCATCTCCATACATTTTTCCGTTTTCTATTAGCGTTAGCGATTGTCGATAAGCAACTTGGTTAGGCCCCCTGGCTAGAAACTCGTTCGTGTTTATCTTTTTAACAAGAGTGTAAATTTAATATGTTTGTACTTTTCAAATTTTTGTTAAAACAATTGTTGAAGTTGTCTATGAATAAATAATAAAATACATTTCAATCATTTTTAGAAATGTCTTCACAATAAAACCTCGAGAATCTTAAAGCCTATTTTCGAGTAATAGTCTTTGTTACATTAGAATCAGCTCACTTTATGTAGTCCGGTGAAGCTATAAATACCTTGCTAAATCTTGGAGGTAGTCAGTTCGAAAAAAAAAGTTCACTCTATTAAAAGTTATTGCAAATTTTAATGACGACGCGAGAGAAAAGTAAACAACTAAACGGATACATTCAGATGATTTTATTAATAATGTTTTTTTTTCAATAAGATTCCACACGGTTGGAGTTGCTAGTGCATAATATATTTAGAATAGATTATTCGTTACAATTGTTTTTATTGGATGCTATGCAAATACAATACTTCCACAGTGATGATTGATCTCAGAGTCAGACAGGGAAACAATACGAAATTAAATGTGAAGTATACTATAAAAGAATGAAGTGTGTGTATTTTCTGCATAATGAAAACTACCAGCTGATTTTATATTCTTTCGAATTAACATTGAACATGAATTTAAATAGATGATACGATTAATTACGGTAACAGGTTTTAAACTTGGAAAATAGACAGCTATTTCAATTGCCTGTCACTGGTATATGCTTACTAATGTTTGGCGATAAATTTTCAACCTGAGCATAAAAGATTGTCCTGCAAGTATTAAGAAGTGTCCTATAATTATGCCGTGCCTATGTTACGGCATAAATTTGCAGTACGTTGTTTAACGAAGTGCCTGACTTTAATTTCAAAAGTGCAACTTTGTAAAGCAGCCCGTTAATGCTCGGGATAGTGATGTGATGAATTCGGATGTGACGTATGTACAGTCTTCCTCAAAGTGTTTTACCGTCCTGATTAATAGGTCTTTACTTATGAAATTGCCGTTCTGCAGTACGGCCATTTCAAATCAAAATAATTTTTGTTTGACTAAGAATTCTAATTTCGAATTAATTTTATTTTAAAAACATGGAATTCTTTTTCCAAAAATAGTCATTTGTTTATTGATTACAGTTACATTTTCATCGCATTCTAACCCTTTTTTGGCATCATGGATACGTTAAAAATTCGAGTAATTATGGAATATGAGTACCGTCGTGGCAACAACGCGGCACAAGCGGCACGCAACATCAACGACGTTTACGGAGCTAACACTACAAACCAACGCACCACCTGTTATTGGTTTGCTCGCTTCCGTTCTGGGTATTTCGACCTGAAAAATGAACCTCGCGGTCGTCCGAAGACTTTGGTCGACAATGACGAATTAAAGGCGATTGTGGAAGCTAATGATACACAATCTACAGCTGAATTAGGAGTAGCTTTCGACGTTAGCGTCAAAACAATATTGGTCCATTTGTGTCAAATTGGCAAGGTAAAAAAGCTTGAAAAATGAAGGAATTTTGAACCGCGTTGTTACCTGCGATGAAAAATGGATTCTGTTTGATAACCGCAAGCACTCAGCAAGTTGGTTGGATCCTGGTTCAGCACCTAAACAATGCCCTAAACGCAAACTTATCCCTAGAAAAGTGATACTGATGATACTGAGAAGAACTGAATACAATGACGGAGAAGCTGGCGACTCCACTGGTGTTGCAAGTGTCTATGGACGGTGGTGATCACTTAACATCAGGTAACCCACCTATTCGTTTGCCTCCTATGATATATGAAAAAAAGCGGCCAAAAAGATTGACGAGAACTTTCTTTGATCTAAGTTCCAATTTTTCCGTTTGTGTAAAATGAATTAGCTGTAAATTTTAAACTGTGGCGATGCCGCAACCGGCACTCGAATCGCTGCTATAACTGCGGTTAGTGTGAATGGACCTTAGGGTGTCCACGTGTTTATTAATTTGCAAAAAATCATTCCATCAGCCAAAGAGATTGGGCTATCTTTTTACTAAGCAATTTTATTAATATTTTTTGAAACCACAGACAGTAACAAATAGTCAAGACTCTTTAATTTATAGACAACTAGCGACCCGCCACATCTTCAAACAGATGCAATGTAGACGATTATTTTTGAAAATATATAAAAATAGTTATTTTGGGTTATCTTTTAGAGATAAATATATCACGGGCTGTTTTATCGCTCTTTTTAAGATTTACAATTTCGTAGTGTAGTAATTTGATCTCGTAAGGTTTAACCAGCGTTTGCGATTTAAGCGCACAAAAATATGTTTGTTACGACATCATATTAAAAATCTTTGAATTTGTTGGCTTTTCTGTACTATATACTATGTATGTATTATACGTATAAACTTTTCTCTTGAATCGCTCTATCTATTGCTGAAAACTGAATTACAATCCGTCGAATAGTTCAAAGGATCTAAGGGAACAGACAGCGATTCATTCTATACTATGTTATGATTTATCGTTGCCCTATCAAATTGTGCATATATAACTATAATGTCATAAGAGATAAAAGGTCTATAGAGCGAACAGATTTGACTTTGCTGCGACGAATGGGATATAGGAAAAACCATGTAGCAAAATAAATGCAAAGAAAAACGAAAAAATAGGATAACTGCCCAACACGTCGGTAAGTTAATAGAATTAAGTTGTAATTTATAGCCCTTTGTTATAATATAATATTATACTGTTTGTGATTTACATAGTTACTCCCTTAATTAACAAGGCGTCGAGGAGTGTCAAGAGTAATGGGGTGCGTTTTTGAACGCACTATATCAAGCTTATGAAAATTTCATATATTTATCAAAAACATTGGGTGTGGGTTTTTGATAACGTATGGCAGTAATGCGATAGAATATTCGGTGACTAATTTGCTAAACTTAGTTTGGACACAAAATTCCCTTACGAATTTAACTAACTTTGTTGTGGTCGTGAAGCTATGACGTCATAAGGTTTAAATTTTGATTGTACTATTCGTAATAAGAAACTTTACAATGATCAAATTAAATAAATGTTACACTTTTATAACTTATTTGCAAGCTAGATTTATAGTATTTATTGCATCACAGTTATTTTTTATTAAATAAAAAAATATGTTATATGATAATTGCTATATTATAATTTCCAATATTCATACTTTGTTATATATTAAGCCGAACTGCTGAAAAAGCTTGTGGGAAAAAGACCTTTAGGGAAATTAATTAATACTTATAGCAGTTTAAATATAATTGTAAAAGATACCAGTTTTCATCTGTTACATGTGAAATACAATGCTAAATATTTTCATTGCTATTTTGAAATTGTTATAAATTTCAAACACACGTGAGTGTGAGAATCTATCTATCTAGAAGAATACATAAATATAAGTCATTAATTATATCCATAATATTACATTTATCAGGGTGTTTCTTCTCTTTCAGAAAAAGTATCTATTTTTTGTACTTTTTACGCAACATACACTGCATTGATAAACGTCATTGTCAAATTTAAATTTGGAATTTTCTTCGCGTCGCTCTCAAAAGAGTCGGTATGTCTTGAATAAACTTTTTGCCCATTTAATTTACCTTATTTAATCTTGTTTTTTTACCTCCCAAATATCCCATAGTCATTTGTTTGACAGAGCATACAAAAAAAAATGAATTATCAGAGTTTGATTTAAAAAATATAAAGATTTATTTTGATATTGATTAATAGTAATCTCTTAAACGATGCTGTTTTATACTGGTCATGTTTTTTAAAATTTCAAATTTATTTCAATCACAAGATTCGTTTATCGTCCATCTGTAAGATTATATGTCACATAAATTGTTATCGAGATATAAAATATTGAAATCAACAAAGCATCAGACCAAATTGTAACAGAAAACTCTCCATCAAGTGACACCGAAAACATACGTAGGCGAATATACCTGTCGATCTTGTCAATATTTATGGGAAATTTATTTTAATTCAGTATAATATTAGTAGATTTCGTGTTATTTGAATTAATAATATTAGAATCAATTTCACACTCGTGAATTCCATTATAATGTTACATTTAAATTATATTAGACAGAATCCTGTGTGCACATTTTTACATTATTGTATAATGTTAATTAATTTTTATCACATATTTACTAATTTCTCTACAAAATTTTAAGTATCCGTGTTACAGGCTCTACTTAGACTGAGTTCTTAATTAAGGCCAATTTCTTGTAACTGTTTTTTTCTTAGAACTAAGGAAATCGAATTTTCGAGATTTTTTGTCATGCACGAGATCTCTAGTATTTAACTGTGTAATTAAATATTTACTATATCTACGTGTTCAATTCCTTATATATATTTTTAAAATACAAATTAAATTGTTACTCTATATAACAGTACTTTAGATCCATTCAGCCATTATCCTCGTCTATATCGATTTATACAGCATAAATTAATTGTACATTTACCTTTGAGAATCATTGCGTACTATAAAACAAAGTCATCTGCCACGTCTGTTTGTCTGTCTATTCGCGATAAACTTTGGTCTATATTTTTGTCAATTTTTATTATCAGGGCAGGACAACGCCCGCCGGGCCCTATAGTATCAATTTAAATTATGAGTATATAGTTATTACAGTGTGTTTTACAATATTACTGTAAAATTTCATCCACATCAAATAGATCTACTTCATTTCTATTAGTACAGAAAAGATCATCTTTTAAAATATTAGCATTTTCATAGTAACAGGATTTAATGACCACACTTTATCTACTATTGAGCACAATGCAATCAAAAAATCATTGTGAACCGCTGAAATATATACAATCCTTCGACAGGATATACAATTAAAAAAAATAGCTGATTCCAAAACGCGATTTACAAAAATAAAGTAACTATGATGGGGGGTCGCGAGCCACTTGAGTGTAGATCGCTCCAATGCCACTTGGATACCTCTAAAGCTGTCACTATGGGGGATGTACACTCACCATTTATTGAGAACTCTCAAGTCCTACCTTCCGGCTTTGATTCATGACAAATTCTTGTAGATGGTAGAGTCACGCTGAAGCTATAACGGATTTCAGCGTGATTGGGTCGGTTCGCCCGGGGTACTACCACACGACCCACAGAAAATCAACGTGAAGTAACATTGTTGCGTTTCGTTCGGTTAGTAAGAACGCCGGAGGCCCACCTCCCTTCCTCCCTCCCCGCTTTCCTGTCCTACACCCCCCCAATCACCCATATACAGGTTGGCAACGCACTTGCAACTCACCTGGTGTTGCTAGTGTCTATGGACGGTGGTGATCACTTAATATCAGGTGACCCACCTATTCGTTTACCTCCTATGATATAAAAAAAATGTGAAATTCATCAAAAATCTTCGCGCAACTTTAAATCAAATCAAGACAACAAACAACCCGAAAACCGAGGTTCGGCCATTTTGGAATCCTTGAACTAGTCATTCAGTTTAAAGTCTCGAGCACTGACTTAAAATGGTTCAATGAAGCTCTGATAGCTCGTCAGGCAAACAGTGAACTCTGAGATAAAAAAGGTAGTCATAAACACTGCCGATCGAAGTGAAAACTGAAAACAATAGAATTTTCAACCTATGTTCTCTTATGAATTCTGAAATTAATTATAGTGGGAATTATTTAAATTTTATAATTTGTAAATTGAAATTATTATCATTAGTGTCTCTTTTACATCAATTGATACTAATATTTATAAACTTTTTGTACAGTTTATCTACTAATTCGTCAACCATATGGTGGGCTGTATGATCTCAATACCAAAATTCAATTACAAGAACACTTACTACGTACTACACGTTGCTAGTCTGACACAGGCCGCGCGAGCGCAATACGGCTGTTCAGACTTACTAGCATGTCATGACGCGAAATTATGAATTTCTCTCCTACAAAAAAAAAATACCGCTCAATACACCTAAAAAAGTTTTCACCACAATATCATGAAAAACACAAGAATATTCTAAGATTCTAACCCATTATAATGACTTCCGAGACGTATGGATCGAAGCTTTACAAGGCCATAATTCAAAATTATAATAACATGGTCACGTAAATTTTAGTCGTGCATAGTAACAAAGTTGGACGTCCAGTATGTACGTACGTGCAGGCCGGTTTCAATGTTTGTTGTGGATATTTGCGAACAGAGCCGGAAGACGGTTCGTTGACCCCTAGGGTCAACAGGCTAGCCGTCAACGCGGCAGACAAACAGACACGTTTGTGGACCTTAGTTGGGAGCTGAAGCGGTTTATTTTAATATAACTAAACACTGACATGCAAATCATATCTATATACAAACGAGCGGTAACGACGGACGTTGACCTGCGTTGATAGGTAAAATTTTAGCCGTCACGGGACGCCCGGCAGGTGTGAAACACATGTGTAACTTGGTAAACAACACTGTATACACTATAAGTATGCGAGCTTAGTGCGGTAAGAGAGTTTACACACAGTCGCTTGCGCATGGCAATGCTTTGCCATATATCACACGCACATCACGGCTTGTATCGCCACGCCAACAATCAGGTTTACCCTCGCCTACAGATGTTTCACATCAAAAACACCAACAAACTTAAACCTTCCTCGTGTATCATTTTATGTACTCGTAAAAACCGCATGAAAATTCGTTCAGTATTTTTTTAGTTTATCGCGAACAAACAGACAGACTTGGCAAAGGATTTTGTTTTATAATATGTAGTAGCGAATATAAAACAGTTCAGTATCTTTTTCTTCCCTGTTTGTCAATCAATTTCCTTTTTTTTTGGTAATTCATGAAGAGTTGCAGCGTTATAAATAAAAAATGGTACAGCTTTTTTCTTATTATCGATGGGTCACCTTTAAATCTAAGATTCCATTCATTATTACATCTAGAATCAAAAGATTCGGCCCTATTTGTATTATTGGTTTAATACGATAGGCTACTGCTACTCCATAACATAAAAAATACAGTCGCCATTAATTAAAATGCATGTAATTAATGGCGACTGCTAACCTCTGATTTCTAATAAATCACGTTAACTATTCATACAGATATTCTTTACATTCACATTGAATCCACGATTCAAATATATAAAATATCTCGGAAATAATATAATTCAAAATATATAACAATAATATTAAATATGCTAAAATTACTATTCATAAATAAGTGTTATTTTGCTATTACTTCAATTATATATATATTTTTCCTTAATGCCGATTTAAATATCCATATAAATTGTGTATTTCAAGTTTATATTAAACGTTCATATTTTCCTTGACAGAATAACGAAACGAGAGAGATGTCGCGTGAAGATAGTCACCACGAATCAATTATGAAATAAGGAATGAAAGTTATAAATAATTAATTAATTAGTAATTACAAAAAACGCGTATCGCTTTTACAACAACCACGAATCCCGATGAGTCCGCTACGCAAACGAGTTGCGGGAAGAAGCAATGATAACTGTTTAAATTTTACACATAAAACATTTGTCGCTGTTATTTAGGTAGTAGTTGTATGAAATAAACGGTACGCGATCTCATTCGTTTTTATTTCGTTGCAACCATCAACGTTTGCTAAATATTATTAAAAAGTATTTACATACATTTACAGTTTTAACAAGAAATATAAAAAAGGAACGTTTACTTTTCTCTTAATTGTCAACTTCATTAAAGGTTTCATGTTAAACATTTTTTTCCAATGATTCACTGAATATTTTTGAGCATAATATTGTGTTATTTCATTCTTCTTTATTTTATCTGCACCTAACCTCTAGATTATAACTGCAATTGTCGTGTAGGTAACAACAATATAAATATCTTGAGGTAATTTCAATGTTCGAACAAGATAGTGGTCCTCTTGTTAGAACTTTCCAGGGAGTTTTTGTGGCATTTTAGATTTTCCTTCCACATCACTTTTGCACAGGAGCCGAAGTATATTACGTAAAATGACACCAATATTTCAAAATATAGACAAATAATACAAGATTATGAATTAAATACTAAAACCCACTACATGACAGACCAAAATCCCGCCAAAAACTTCCATTCCAGAAGTATTACATTTCTTAAGATTGAGGTTATGTTTTAACACCTGTATTAGTGAAAAACCATAAAGATTTAAGCGCCATACAAACGAAAATAGACCTTATGATGCAAAGGTTAGCAAACAGTTTGGCAGTATAAGGTTTAAAAAAATACTGGATTTATTACAAGATTTGAATAATTATAAATGATGTAATGTATAATTCCAATTATTATGCAAAATGTATTATTACATTATTATTTAATTTTTAAGAACTATTTTTTGTACTAAACCACGAAATGTCCAACTTAGCGATTGTATTTATACTTTTAGGTTAGAAAAAATATTTTACATTAAATACTGAACTAAATATACATTAAACTACTACAATATGAATATATCAAATTAAATATTGAATAATTTAGACAAATGAATATGATAACAATAGTTTTCAGCCAATTAACTTTACTATTATTCTTTCTCCTTATTTCATATAAAACTTATTTCAAGAAAATATACAATATTTTATCGATCATAAGAAAAAAAAAACGAAATATATTTTAAATTAGATATAATTTTTATGAAAATAATATCAAATACATGATAATATAAAAATCATATATAATCTGAATATAATTAAATATATTATTGTGACCATAGATTTATAGACTCATATGGTACATGTACTAAATGTCTTTGCCGATGGCGGGAAATTTCAATTTTTTTAAAAAAGCGCGCTGGGACCAATCTGTCCCAAAGCTAGTATCCAGGTTAAGTAAATAGTTAAACAAAGAATTCTTACATTTTTATAAATATTATAATTATTACATTCGTCCTATAGTAGGATTGAAAAAACTAACATACGATAAATAAATTTATAATATTAAATATATTACGAAACAAGTATTCAATATAGATGATGTATTCGAGCCTGGAGCTGTCACACACAACACAGACTAAAAATACAATCCGATAATTAGATAATGAATACATTTGTAATCAAGAACGGATTGTGAACTATTTTTAAAATTAAAATTGATTTTCTATTGCATTATTATATTAATAAGTTTTTAGAATTTAGTTTAATTTTAAATAATATTTTTGACTAAATTACGTATCCATTTCTAACGTTTTATTTCTTGTTATTTGATATTAATCGATTATAGATAATATTTACTTACTTTTTGTTCTCTCCTTCTTTACATTTTGCTTTGATTTCTTATATTTTTAATTACAAGTAAATATATAAATCTCGGGAATTTTCCGTCGTCTTAAATCTTTTTCCGCTTACAACTGTTATTTTAAACCAAACGATTTCTGTTGTTTACGATGCCAACAGGCTGTGCACACAGGGTCCGAGCGACTACGAAACGTTCTCACGACGCTGTTCCGGCTGGACCTTTACAGATTTAGTTTTTCTCTTACTTCGAGTGAACCTGTTGAATTCTATTAGATGATTCCTATGGTGAGATTTTCCGGTTAACGGCGGGATATGTTTATTTATTCCATGTATAAAAAAGAATAGTTTCTCTCGCTAGTTTCGTGCGAGCACGCCAGACAGATGAGAGACTTTGATTAAAATTTGTCAATCGATTTTTTGTTTAGTGTCTGGTATGAATCAATGTTTATAACATACTAATACGGTAATCGTGTATTGGGCTTACAATATAAATATGGAAGAATCTATACTGTACACTGGAAAATATACCTTTTTTTTTTCGTGGGCAAATCCGTTATGGATACCCACCCTCCCGGGGGAGAGGTTGGGTTATGTCCGACTCGCACGGACTAAAACCCCACGGTGTACAGACAGACCGTGATGTTGGGGCGGCAAGGGATTTTTTTTTTCGAATTGACTACGCTATTGACCTAGCAAGGTCTTAATAGCTTCACTGGACTACTAAGGCGAGCGCTTGCGGCACTTGGCCGATTTTATTTGGGCAACTAGCTGAAGGGTGCACGGCACACCTCGGCCTGGGCTGCTGCCCAACACGTGCAATTCGCGACCTATCTGAGCCAACCTAAGCGGCAAGGGGTCGTTCTCCGCTATTCCCCTTGAATAGCCGCACCAACGGTCCACCCAGCGGAAGGTTGCCGCCTGGCTCCTACCTATAAAGAGGTAGCTGGGTACACGTCAGCTGCGCCCCTTCGTCCGCCGTACCTGTGCAATGAGGGGATGAGCCCTCCGACTACATCCCCTCAGGTTCGGCTACGGTGGCAGGAGGAATTGGGCAAAGCGCCGCCTCCTCCTGCCGATCCTCCGTTGGCGAAGACGGCCACTGAGGAGGTCCGCGTCGCGGGCCCTCTCCGCCGCCTCCTTTTGCGAGATGACTTCCTCGCAAAAGGAGGCCACTGCTCGCCACGCCTGCTCGCTGCCGAGCATGGACGAGACCACGCTACTACGCTACCTATTCAGAGAGAGTGTGCTGCGCGGTATCTTCCTCAGCGCCGCACTCATGGCAGGCGGCGGTAGGCTCCCTGCGAGCGATCCTGTACAGGTACCATCCGAAACAACCATGTCCGGTCAACACCTGTACGAGCCTGAACGACAGAGAGCTCCATCTCCTCCGAATCCACTCCCGCAGGACCCTAATAAATCTAAATTATCTAAAACAGATTACGAACTTTATAGTTTCATTATAAAAGGTCTACTCTTACTACATCAGGTCGCTGTAGAACGAATAAAGATAAATGAGTGAAAAAAACATACAAGCCACGGCTTAAGTACATACCTTTTATATTACATAAGCCTGTATAATATATTGTGTAACTATTGACTGCAATAATACAGGCACGATACTTTTTTTTCTTCACATGTTACCTTTCCATAGACATTATTATCCGTATAAGAACCAGAGTTATATATACCATTTCTATAGAGTTTATTAATTAATCTAACATATAAAGGTCTGTACGAGCTCAATACAGAATATCAATATTACATGGTTACTGGCCGCTATACACAAGCAATGCACAAGCATGGTGATGTTATCGGTGACGGTCGGTAACACGAAATCACAAGATATTACTCATCCCAAATTTCAAACACGCATATGGTACAGACGAGTATATACAAAGTCTGGCACAATGATTTTTTGGCGGGATTTTAGTCTGTCATGTAGTGGATTTTATATTTTATTCATAATCTTGTGTTACTGGACTTTATATTTTGTAAATTTGGTGGAGTTTTACGTAATCTAGTTAGTTTATTGTGCATAAGTGAAATGAATAGAAAATAATACCACGGAGCATGAAATTCTGAGATGCCACAAAAACTCCCTAGCAGGTTCTAATAAGGGATCCACCATCTTGTTAGAATATTGACTCACACGACGCAATATTGAAGCGATCGCACGACGCTTGTAATATTATCGACTACGTGACGATGGCAGTAATAATCTGAAAGATTAATTGCCAAAAATAAAGTTTAAAAAAAGTCTGGCACAAGTGTCATACATCACGAGCATGTCGAGGCCATCGGTGACGTGAACTTATTACATCTTCCCCTATCCGAATAATCTTTTTAAGATACTCAACGCGGCTCAAGATGTTTTCACTTTAAAACCCAGTAGGATCAATAACTAACGGAGGCAAAAAACGTACTGAGTTATTTATCTTTGCCAATTTATTTCTTATATATGTATATATTTTTGATATCTATCATACATTTGTCAAAACACTGACTACACGTTAGTATATTACTTTGGCCCCTATTCAATATTAGCGCTCCAGTATCACTGCATTACTGTCCAGTAGAGATGTCGCCGCTTTGCTTTTCGCACATGACTCGTTTTACGCACAATTTCAATGACAAATATCAATATTAGACGTATACAGGCTAGTACTACCCGTCGCTGATCTAACACAAGTTGCGCATGCGCAATACACTCGGTAACGCTTTACCAGAATATTATCTCATGTCATGACGCGAAATCATAACTTTATCTCCTGTCAAAAATACCACTCAACGCATCTAAAGAAAATGTAACAGTAATAAACTAAACAGTTAGCTTAATGCTCGTAGTAAGTAGAGCTTAAAGTATTCCATAATTGGCTATTTCTGACGAATTTCTTATTAAAATAGTTGAGGTTAATCAGAATGACGATATGATGACAGAGACTGATGTATGATGATGCACGTATGACCAACGTAAGTAAACTAATTATAACTTTTTTATGTGAAAGGTACGATTCACATGCAGGCGTAATTAATTTAAATCAAGTATTTGTGTACTAAAATTTTATATGATCACAAAATTTTTAGTGGGATCTTGTTTTCGTTTAGGATGCATGGTCTAATATTGGTATATTATGGATAATATATTCTAAGACTTATTCGTCTACAGGACTGTATCTCTTATGCAACCAATTTTATTTACATAAATAGAGTTAAAAAAGTCACAACATTTTTACTAAATTTTATACTTTTTCAGCAGAATTCAAAATAGGATCAGATTATAAGGAATTATGTCAAACCAATATGGAATAATTCGGTTACTGTGAGTAAGTAAAGTTTATTACAAAAACTAACACGTTACTTCAGTGCTGAGATGTCATAAAGCATTCTAAAAAAAGCCCTACTTCCTAAACCCGTCACAAAGATGACACCAATATTCTACGCACGACATTATTGGCAATTTATATAGTCTTAGAAACTATCCTAGTGAAAGTACCGCTTAACCCCGAAAACGATCCTCAATTTTTTGCAGTTGTTTTAGGCTGGACCTCAATCCAATGCTCAAAGTCGTTGACGACGTTTAAATGCAACCTGAGAGGCTTGAGCCAGCTTTGCTTTGGAGCTTCAAAGTTAGATCAAATGAACTATGTTGCGTGAAGAAAGGACACTTGTGTTGCATAGTATTCAACTTGATAAGGTATACGTCACACCAGTCTGCTGTATATCATAATACACATTATGCTTAGTTCAAATTAAATGCCTGTGTATGCAATCCTATCCTGTATTTCTATTATTCTTATTGTATGTGACCACGCTACTGGCAGCATCACATTAAATGAAATAAAAAATAGTCACAACCGATTGAAATTACCCGACGCAGGTATTCCTATTGATTATTCACAGATAAACGTGAGTATGTGAATCGTACTTTACATTTAAACGTTTGAGATCTTGAACGCTCTAAAGTAGAACTATGTTAAAAGGTCCAATCAAAATAACTATTTCGCAGTAGGCGATAATTGGCAGCGGTCGGCGTTTGCACAGGATGAGAGAACGGCCATTCCTCGAGGTAGCGAAATTACTCCAACTTATTATTTTAACTTTGATTTTAAAGTTATCCTTTTTGTATAACAAATATTTCATTGTTTTTTCCTGTGTAATAATGGGCATTGAGATAACTTTTTATATAAGAAAATTGCTCTTGTTTCTCTTGTAATATGTTTAAAATATTGTTTAATATATGTCATCAATGTAACCATTTTTAACCTGAACTAATACATAATTTACACATCTGCCAGTGTCAATGCTTTAACTATATGGATACATCAGTGAAACTCAACCTGGCTATAATTAACTAAGCAGGAGGCACTAATAATAACTAATTATATATAGTAGCTAGGACATGAGAAGATCTAAGATTTTGTTATTAATTTCGTTTGCCTGTCGTATCATACAGATATTCAGATTTTTTATTTATTATCGATAATTAATATTTAATGTATGAGCATTGTATCACTACTTAACCCCAAAAACATATTTGCTGATTGTATATAATCTCTATTAAATTTTACGATCACAACTTAGGCCCTATACAAATGCCTAATGCTATTTGTACAACGTAGACAATATTAAAAAAAAATCCCGTAAATGTGTCGCCAACAGTGGATTGGTCATTTAGCAGATTAACTCAGGAAAGGACAGACTCTTAAATTTTGTTATATTTATGGGTTTTTTATATATGCTTGATTTTTGCTACGATGGTAAGTGAAAATGCTTATCCGAAAGATACGCTTTTCCATTGAGCACTACTGTATTATACGAGTATGCTGACGCAGACGGAAACTGGGAGTGAATTGTATTCCTTACCTGAAGCTGAAGAAGCAAACCATTTTATACGAATCACGGACACCATAATCAATAACAGCCTGTAAGAGATCCACTGCATGGGAATTATTATCACGTCATATACGGTGGCACTATAAGACCATTTCTCGGATTCAGGTTTCCTGACGATGTTTTCGTTTACCGTCAGCGGATGTTATGTTATCAATTGAAATTAGTAAATGTACACGAATTCCAAAAAAAGTCATTATTACATTCAGAGGTTCGAACTTGCTGATTGATATTCTACCCGTCAAATATCCAGACCATCACAACTACTTTCGACTAATATGCTTACTTAATTGGAAATATTAACGACATAAGAGTGGAAGCCTCTGCATCTAGCTGTCTTTCGGTGGAACGGAAAGGATGAAATCAGATCATGAAACTCATATGGACAATATATTATGTGTAATCAGTAGAACACTGAGAGACGATTTATTATACGTCACTGCTCTATATGTTGCTTTCAACTATGCCCATGAAAGAATACTTGATTGACATCTGTAAAACACCATTTTAATTTTGGATACTCATGAAACAAAAGTTAAATGTATAGAGATACCAGTTAGTTACACCACATAATCCAATGTCAAGCCCTAATAAAAGTGTCCGGTTAATTACTGGTGAAGTCATTCACTCTTCGATGCATTTATGCCGCAATTAATCGCGATACATAATGCAAATGTTAGTGTATAGCTTGAACGACGTTTAAAGGTCTGAGAGTACATTAGTTACTTTGTTGCGCGCACGCATACCACACGCTTGCTTTGGCAGGAAATTGCCTGGAAGAATAGCCTTAATGTATGGTCATATAGATAGACTTGGTTTTGCTAGCGTTGTCACTTATTTTTTTGCGAAGACGCCGTGAATAATTTTGATTAAATTATGTGAACTCTTTAGCCATAAAAATAAAGTGCTTGGTAATAATTTGCACACTTAATGATTTTTTTTTTTTTTATTGTAGCACGGCAAAGTGACTGCACTATGCCTGATGGTAAGCATAGTACAATCCAAAAATAATAACGACCACCGATTGACACACTGTCCATCGCCGGTCGCCACTATCATGCCAGCCTATAAAAAGCTGGATATGCATAGGCTGATCCCGAAATGCGACCCGTAGAAGCGAATCACTATTACGGGCTTTTTCGCCATATACATGGTGGTTGCGACCCAGTCGGGCTGTAAAACCCTACCATCCCGCTTGCGCCATTGCCTCGTTCGTTATTCAGCAGGGTGCACCACGTGCAGGTGAGGTTGGCTTGGGTGTCTCAAGTCTTATGATGTTATTCGACACCCCTTACAGCCCAACAATATAAATTGAAACATAAACTCTTATAACAGTTTTGTTAATAAAAATTAAATAAATAACGCTGATCAATTACAATGAAGATACTGAATATTGACGTTTCTAAAAAGTCTTAGTACAATAGAAGAGATGAATAGTACTGTAAATTTGGAAATACCAATGGCCTCCGAAGGTACTTGTTCATAATAACAATCATATTGTGAATTGGACAAACAAACAAATTCAGCTTTTCACGATATTCATAAAACTGTTCGTAGATTAAGTATTTATTGCAACTATGGTAAGGCGTTTGAAATGACTATCATTCACTTTTTATTCGATTTTAGTAATTGGGTATATCGTTCTAATATCTGCTTATCATGATGTGCAGGTGCCTCGACGGTTGGTTAACCAGACTATTGAAAACACTTATAAAAATGTTCATTGTGAATTATACATGAATTGAATATAGTGCTCATAGATATGTATTTTCATAGCTTTAACCGATATTAACTGGCTATATAGCCGATGATATAGTGAAACTACTACTTAGAGTAGGCATTTTTGCTCACGTACATCTCTTGAACTTAATCATTACTGGTAGGTTATAGCATTTAGGAAATTTCGGTAAATTATTTTTTAATGGAATTAAATGGAGATCGGAATTTGATGTGAATTCCCGCCGTTAGCCTCACATCAGTACATAAGAGATCCGCTGTAGAGGCATAAGCTTCTTCCTGTAGGAATATGTGGTCATAATCACTTCAACAGCTAACGATATTGTCGATTTTAAACTTCGAAGCATCCTCAGTTTCAGTAGTACAAGATTAGTCTCAGGTTCCAATACACCAAACAAGGAGATTAATGAAATAGGTTAAATGATAATTTGTCACAAAACCTGCCATAAAAGTTGGAAAACGTGTCTTAGTTTATATCGACAACTACGAAGGTTAGATAAATTAATCTAGATACGTATCCAAGAGAAACAAAGACTGTTTGTGACGTCATTAATCACTTAGAAACCCTTTTAAGCCGGAGTCGTTTGCCTCGCCCCTAATTGAACTTAAAGAGTGTTGCGACATCTAAACTTTATAACCTTATAAAGGCAACAGTTTGTCTTGTACACAAAACAGTGAAATATGTATAGGTAGTTGCGTGGTTATACTTGAGGGTAAATTGAATTATTTGATAGAGTTGTTTTTAATGCGATGAAGGTAAATTATGATTTTATTTCCTAATTATGGGTCATTCGCAAATAAATTGTTACTCCTGAGAAATTGCAATTGCTTATATGTAAATACATGTCCACGCTTAAATTGGGAAGATATCAAATCTAGTATAGCAAATTGAATGAAAAACTGGAGTACTGATAGTACTAGGGTAATAAATGCTGTAGGAGTAAACCTTCAGTTATTTTATTACTTTGTTATATAGTAAAAAGATGATTATTTACCTGAACTTCCTCCGTCAACGGAGAACCGACACAAGGAGGTCGCAGTTTGACCGCCTTCTCTCGCCACTGTAGTCGGGCCTAGGAAAGATAAGTGGGTTGGGTAGGGGGAGCGGCTGGCATCTTCCAACTTGCACAGCTCCGGCGGACGGAGGAGACAGCCGCTGTTTACATAACAGTCTTCTTCCACAGAGTAGGCACGGCGGTGGCACATTCTGACGCCGGTCCAACAGTCGGGGCGGCACGATGCAGTCTATGAGATCTCGTGTCGCCCCAACTATAGTCGTAGGTAAGAAATAATAAAAGGGTCGTTCATAAAATACGTTTGCACTTACGGAGGAGAGGGTGTCGTTTACTTTGAGAGTAATGTGATAAAAATGTGCATACACCCATCAATTTTTGCAATCATGTAATTTAATTATTAGTCATAGTTATTAATGTATATTCCTTTTTTTAGAAGTTTGTGTGCTATTAATTAGTATATATCTTGTACGGGAGGAATCTATTATTCGTAATGCAATACTGATAAAGTGTTTTGATGAAATTTGACAGCGTAAGAAATGGGGGACTAAGTCCAAAAAGGTAAAATTTTACGTGGCGTATTTTATAACCGGCCAATTACTTAACATTGTTACAGTCCAATAGCAACCATTGTCAGTCTTATCTAATGGGTGTCGACTGGGCAATGCCATGGCAAAAACCTCGAGTTTCCATCATCAGTAAAGGGCGTGTAAGTCACCATACCTTAGTCTGATGTTAATAAAACTCTACCATTAACATTTCCTTAACCATATATAATTAATTAATTCGTGTTCTGAAGTGAAAAAATACAAATAAAACGAAACGATTAAAAATCAATGCAAAAAGTATCTAATTCATTATACAAAGATTCGAACTATTAAGTCTTATATTCCATTCCTATTTACAATCTGGATCCAGGCCTTTTGCGTTCACAAACTGTTGATAGACAACTCAATGAGGTGAATATAAAGTGACCAGTTGGGATTAGCGTTAGTGATGGCGATTTTTCGCAAAAAATCGACTTTTAAATCGATTCGAATCGTTGTCTGTGGAATCGATCATTAAAAAATCGATTTCCTACTTTTTTGGCTTAATTATAAATTACTGTATGTTTTATTTTTATTCAAATAGAAAAAATCGAATTACGATTTTATGTGTCGGAAATCGATTCACTGGATATCGGATTGATAACGATATCGATTTTTCAATGTCTAAAAGTCGATTAATCGTTCTCAGATCATCGTCTATAACGGAACAACGTGACGTACATCACTGCGGTTAACCTGTATTATCTAGAGTTTAACTGTAGCATTTAGTACGACATATAGTCACATATTGTACAATATCAGTTATGCTGAATGGATGAATGCGTACTTAAATAAGAGAAGCAATACCTTGTTACTTGCAACATATTGATGCGAAGTAATTTAGTTTTAGCTAACACAACATTTATAATTTTTCTGAAATGGCTCAAAAACTAGACATTACCGTACATTCCGTTCATTATTTAAAATGACAAAAAAAGTAAAATAAACCTGATTCCAGATTTATTCTTATCTATACTAATATTATAAAGAAGTAAAGTTTGTGAGTTTGTGACGTTGTAGGGGGTAATCTCAGGAACTACTGGTCTGATTTGAAAAATTCAATGTTATAGAGCTCATTTATTGAGAATAGTTATAGGCTATATAATATAATAGACCACCATCACGCTACGACCAATAGGAGCGGAGCACCAATGAAAAATGTTTAAAAATCGGTGTTTTTTTCCTCTTGAGAGCTTCCGCTACGTGTTAGTTAGCCCAAAGTAACAATTCCACACAAATGAAGTCGCGGGTACAGGCTAGTTATTTATAATTTCAATTAGTAATCAACAACGAAATAATGATGTGTTCAACAATTACTTTACATTTTATTTTTGGGAACCGATCTTATTACTGTTCGTAGGTATATAAGTATAAATAATAATAATAGTAAGTATTAATAAGATTCTTGTGACACTTTCAGTATCATAATAATATGGTGACTCTTTTGTTATAAATTTCCAGGAGTTTTTGTGGCATTTCAGGATTCCCGATCCATGGTTATTATTCGCCATCCACTTCATTTATGCAGAATAATCGAACTATTACGTGAAATAGCACAAATATTCTTAAATATAGAGTCAAATAACACAAGATGGTGAATCAATTATAAAAGCTACCGCAAATCAGACTAAGATTCAGCCAAATAAATAGGTGGTAGAGCCACGCCGAAGCTATTATTAGTTTCAGTATGAATGGGTCGGCTCGCCCGGGGTAGCACCACCCTCTCACAGAAAACCGACGTGAAGCAACAGTGCTTGCATTGTTGCGTTTCGTTCGGTCAGTGAGAACACCGAAGACCCATCTCCCCTCCCCTCCCCTCTCCCTTTCTCTCCATTCCCTCAAACACAGGCTGGAAACGCACTTGTGACTCCTCTGGGGTTGCTAGTGTCTATGGACGGGGGTGATCGCTTAACAACAGGTGACCCGCCTGTTCGTTTGCCTCCTGTATGATATAAATAAAAAAACTCAAATTTTCAACAATTTGTTATACTTTGCGTGGGAATAATACACCACATTACAGCTCTTTTAAGAATTATTCATACTCAATCATATGGAACACGTTTATAAAGAAAAAAACACATTTAGAAGTCAATGAATGATATATTGATTACAAAAGAGATACAAGCTCGACGATTTTGCTCAACACACGAGAATCAGGTCGGACCTTCAAATAAATCTAATCCGAAAACGATTGTAATCGATGTTCCCGCCCACGTGCCATCACCGTGGTTATAGAATTAATGAGTTACACCTCGGATTACGGGCGCAGCGTTGCACGGAACAGCGTTTCTCAATTTTTATTTATTTTATTTCTAGGAGCTTTTATTTCACCGAAAGTATCAGCCCTGGTGTTCCTCTATCTTTCTAGCTCCATTGGGAGATTCGCTGATGAGATATCATTACCGAGTCATACAGCATCTTAGCTATAACCGAACAGGGTTTAGCCAAGATACTATCACAAATACTTATGTTCTGGCAATTTCATCTCATAATACTCATTACCGACTCTCTTCCAACGTTGTTCTTGGTACATGCCATCATCAAGTGACGCACATGATTAATCCTTCTACACATACAATTAATTTTTGTTTCCTATATTTTTGGACTTGGCTGTAGTACATTATTATAGACTACTATCTCAGCAGATGTTTGAAAACGATGTGATCTAGATTTTCTCTCAAGTGCTTCTGCTGGAACACACCTATATATCCTTTGAGGCAGATTTTCTCTTTGTGAAAACTAAACAGTAGAGCCACAATGTCCCAAGACCACACGAATATTACATCGATAATTATTGTTTTGTTATAGAAGTATATCATACGTATCCAAAAGACTCTAGATATATGGTAATACGTCTTCCGCTTTTTTATTTTCCACCTTCCATAGTGACGAGGCATCTGCAACACACAAAATATAATGAGCATTAGTGAGAATTCCATTCCTCTGTATCGTTTTGAAGTTTTCCATCGCAAATACAGTTATATCCAATGATATAATAACTAAAAGTCTATAGACGCGTTATAAGCGCTTCGACTGCAGCTTGTTAAATCTTGACTAACTAGCTTACTTTTGACGGCTGCCTAAAGCAATATATAACTATTTTTTTATCACAACCGATATTGAGAATATGCCGTCATACTTCATTTTATCTAAGACAGTGTGGCGTTACAATATCACTTTACGTATGTGTGCGTTATCGTGTCATTTGTTTTGTCAAAATATAATGTAGGTTAGTATTTATAGCTTTTTAGTTATAATAACATTGGTTATATCTATATTTCTTTTAAAACGACGAACATAAATATGAGGATATGTTATATTTTTGTAAAATGTAATCCCAGTGTACGATGTCAGTTGTTTTTGTCCTGCTATGTATATAATACCACTTTTTGAATATTTATTCCTTACATACATAATTCCATACAGAGTGAGTTATCATTAAGTAATACATGATTGCCTTAACTACAAATTACGTCACTGAGCGTATTCAGATACAAATGTGACAAGATAACATATCTTGATATTGAACCATGAAAAAGGTATTCATTATGTTTGATCTGATATAATTATCGATTGTAATAATATTTGTACAATGACAGATGACATGTCAACAACCAGTCTCTATGGAAACCGGTGAAACGTCGAAATGCATATGTCTACACTTTTTTTGACACCGCGCCGTTAAAATACAATGATACAACGAAACATAACATCAATTAAAGCAGCGTAATATATAAATGGATAGATTGAAAAGCTTGATACTATAATAATTAAAACAAATTATTCAGTAATATTATGTAGATGACAATTTTGACACTATTAACCTAACTAACTTTTAACACTTAACTAATAAATTCAACCGTAGTTCTTTCTTTTTTTTTTAACTTGGAGAAAAATCATCATGGACTAGCAGGCTTCGGAGGGAGAGCCTGAACTCAGCCGACCACCACCTAGGTGCTAATTACGCAATGCCATCTCCACGACAACCTATGCCGCACTATGGGAGTGTCACAGGGTTGCGGGAATAACCGTAATTCCTACCTTTTTAAATTTCAATGTTATTGATAGCTTCTTACAAAGAGTGTATAAATATTATAGATTTTGAAGGTAAGGACCGTGAAGTATGATGAATAGAGATTTTATATTGTTACTTGTCGATGGGATGAAAAAAAAAAACATAAAATTTATTTAATTATAAAACGTCAATATCTACTAAACAAAAAAGAAAGTAAACAGGTTGTGAAATGGAGGTTAAAAAGGTGAAATGATTTATGTTTACCAATTTATCTATAGACAAAAGTGTCGTAACATGACGTAACGTAACGTTTGTAACGAGCAATTAAAAAACCGGAGTAATAAGTTTTCACCTAAAAATAACAATGTTTTAATGTATACAAAAAAATTAAGATTGAGAAGCTTAGTAAACAGTACCTAGGTATATGTGGGTGACGGAGGTCATACAGACAATAAATATTTAATATACATTATCACGTTGTAACGCTCAAGAACTATACAAAGTGTTTATACCCTTTTAAAAGTAATTTTGCCTTTCAATACTCTGGTAAAAAATTGCCAGACATATCCACGTATAGAATAGATATCGCAAATCATTAGTAGGTACTGAAATATTAGCGTGAATTATTATCTGCAATATAAAATTATTTAAATGTTTATACTTACATGTATAAGGTGTGATGATCCAGTCATTTGACTTGTAGAATATCATTCCAATGTGTATAATAGTGTTAGGTTTTAAAATAAAGTACCAAAGCATGTTACCGATTTGCCGAACTGTAAGTATAGGCGTCAAGCGCTTTTTGGTGTCAAAAGGCTATTATAGAGTGGATCAATATGTGCACGATGGTGATGTCTGGAATTGACTTCTCTCTGTGCATCCACTAAAAATGATTGAACGACGTATTGAAAATATATCTTTAAAGAAAAAGTACCCGATCGAGTTTCTTGTCGGTTCTTCTTAATTACTGGGTTGTTTTCCGAATCGATGGTAGTTTTGACGTTCATAAGTCGCTTATTAAGACCTAAACTGAATAAAGTATTTTTGATCTGATGTCTGCAGTTTCGAACCTAGGCATGTACCAAATAATTTTATTTATTCGCGTACATTTACTAATTGAAATTCGCAACAATATCGGCTAACAGTGAAGGAACACGACCGGCTAAAATCTGAACTTGAGAAATGTTTTTAGTACTACCCCCTTATTGTTGGAAAACATAGAGCTATGAACATAGATTTCGCCAATATGTCGTGGGATGGCGTAGTAATTATGCTCATATCTTCCTTTAAAAAGATACCTAGGAACTAGCAGTGGGTTTGCGAGTATACAAATAGGCATAAAAAATGCTTAAATAACAAAATTGTTTAAGTATGCAATATCTATGTCCATATATATTATTTATTAAAAGAAAGTCACTTTTGGGGTCTATACGTGAGATATCTGAGTACTTCAAAACTACGCAACGAATTTTGATACGGTTTCCACTATCCACTCAGATAACTTCGTATAAGTTAAGGATACTTTATGAATGAATTGAAAAAAATCGCCGTATTCTAGTAATGTCTTAAGAAGTTTTCGAGCGTTTTCAGTGAGTTACTTATGAGTTACAACAGAATAATGTACTACAGTATTGTATAATTTAGAAATGCCTACAAAATAGCACAGCGGCAAAGTTGGGAAGTAATAGGTTAGCATGGTACGAGCATATTATGACAACAGACGAAAGTTATATGACTAGAGAAGTTTTAAGTACTATGGTGGACGGATATAAGAGTAGAGAAAGACAGAATGATATGTGGATGGTGTGAAAAAAGATATGCGTATATAACAACTGACAAGAGAGAGAAAGAGAAAGACATGTTGTGTCGACCCTACTTAGGTGTAAGGGTAAGAAGATGATGAAATATCTTAGAAGACATCAGAGAACCAAAATAGCGCGCTACAATAAAAAGGTTGTATGAAGATTCTTACCAAATTTTTATGGCTCTGGTGAACTGTAAGTATCAAAGTAGTAAATGATTGATTTAAATCCTTTAAACACTTATGATTCCATATAAATATTTTCACCCATGCGACGCCGGAGAGAACCTTTAAAAACGGTTTTTTGTTTACCTGACAATGATATTGACATAGCAAGATCTTAACAGTTTCACCGAACTACTAAGGTGAAGGCTTAAGGCACTCAACCGATTTTATTTGACAACTAGATCAAGGATGCATGGCATACCGAGGCTTGGGCTGTTGCGTAATACCACGTATTCGCGACCTATCTGAGCTGACCCAAGCTAACTATTCATACATATATGAGTTGTTGGAACATATACGAGTATGTGCACGGAGCATACATACCTCAACAATTACTATATATATTTTGTATCGGATAATTTTCTAAACTATTTTAGTTCGGTAAAGGAAAGAAACAAAACCCTTCCACTTTCATACATAAGCGTGTATGCGTGCACGTGTGTGGAGGTGATATGTGTAATGTTGTTGCAGTGATGTAAAATTTGTATCACTGTATCGCACGAGCAGCGCACTCATGGGCTCCACGCTGAGGAAACGGACCTAGGCTTAGCTGCTGCCGAGGGGGGCCTAATATGGTATTTTTAAAAACGGTAAGTTGCACATTCATTGAGGTAACTGGACGGTGATTAATTCTGGCTATACTGGTAATTATCTTTTATGAATATAATTTACATGACTCATTAAAAACATTGGTAAGGTTTTGTCCAAACCCGTCTGCCTAGCTATCCTCAAGTTGTAAATCTATCGACAAGCACCTGTTGGTGGTGTTCCGCCAGCTGTACTTAAGAGCCAATCCCCTGTACGTCTAACGTGGCTACTATTTTAAATCAGATCGTCCGTCAATTTACATCACATGAGATTGTGGACAAACACTAAAAACTAATCAAGTATCTTTTATTCAATCAAATATTTAATGCCTTACTATTATTATGGGACTTACGTGGGAATATTTTTGATAAATCAGGAGTTTATTTGGCCGGTTCAGTCGAAGCCAAATCTTTATCTCCAAGGTTTTTGTACCTGGAAAGAACGGAAGGATGGCGTGTTATATAATGAAGATATGCGGTATCAATAGATTGTAGACAAACTATGCAATAATTTGCATAATCAAATATCCAAATACATAATCTAGTCTATTGTAATTTTACTATCTTGCAATATTAAAAAAACTCATGTTATAAAATAGAAAAGAGTTAATTATGAATACACTCTAGTATTCCAGTAGACATTCCAAGAATTTTAATGAACAAAATTACTTTAAATAAATCCAAAATCAAATATGAAAGTATTAGTGTGTCAGTATTATTATGAAGTGTAATAATTTAAGAGCATTTCTAACTTAAATATCTCCATATGTTGTGAGGTAAAAACAGAATGGAACATAACAGCATGAATTAGTTTTATGTAAACCTTGAATAAATAGTTTTATAGAATACCAGCGGATACCCGTGACTTTGACTGCGTTGTTTATTATTCTAAAAACAAAATATTTAACAAATTTTTTGGTAAATAATATTATCCGATTACCTACTTCTCTTCTGCGCATGCGCAAAACATTTCTTTGTCATTTCTCCTTCCCACTTCTTCTATGGCAAGAGAATACCTGTATCATTTTATGTATACGAGTGGTCGTCCAGTGGCCAACCACATCGACCATAAAGAAAAAAAAATCTTCCAATATTTTTATCTATAACACTAAAGCTTGTCAATAGCTACAAAAACGGTTTAAAAACATAGGAGGGAAATGTTGTTGACCATTTTCTCACTGCCTATTTATATATAGATAGATTTAATTAATAAATTTGTTGAGCTAATTCGATAGCTTGAAAGGTCGGTAACAAGTTGATGATGATGACTGTTCCGACCGATTTCGGCTATGGCGACCACTTTAATCCATAATCAGATGAACGGCGCTGGTGCGCTCGAAGATGGCTCCTGTATGGATGTCGCCTATCTTTGCAACGAAACTCCTTGGAAATGGAGGACACGTAAGTATGCCGTTCTCATAATGATATGTTATGGTAGCAGATGCACGAACCTTTAACTAATCGCATTTGGTATCAAAGTCAGTTTTACGCTAAGCCTCGAACTCGCATACTTTGCTGGTCACCAATTCGCGCCTTTCTGACCGCTAAACGTTCCCAATGAGAAGGATTTATGTTGCGTCTCTTCATGTGTTGTTGCTTTTGGACATCATTGTACCGGAGGAGGGTACCACCCTGATTCCGCTTGCCCTCTTTCAGTTAAAAATCGAAGGTTTGTTTTAACAAGATAATATAACACGTTAATAATATAACAAGGTACCTTATAAATTAATAGTTATAATACCAACTATAATTACTACCACAATTGATTACGTAATCGGACTAAAAACAGTGAAAGATGGTTAGTTGAAAAAACACTCTATTTTCAGACGGTAATATATCTATCTATATAATAATACATCTTTCGAAAACTTGGGTAGTATAAGAAACTAAGCAAAAATATTCGTTAATAAAACAAATGAAAGCTAGTTTATATGTAGAAACTCCAGATATATTATGAAGATTATATTTTGCGTTCCTCGTCTATTTTATCGCATATATGTATAACCGTAAAACTTTCACTTTGCCACTATCTAGGAGCAATTTTGGTCAGGATTCTCCTATTTATCGAATGTGTTCATCTTTCCACAGAATAAAAAACAGTATAGATATGTTACACGGTAGTTCTTAAACCTCATTTAAAAGCAGGATACGGTATATTTTTAAATGTAATATGTATGGTTTAACGGATTATTCAAATCAACGTCCATTACCGTATTTTTGGCAGGTTGACTTCTGTCATAATTTTATTCACTTTTCGTTATTTTCACTTGGGTGTTTAATTAATTCTCGTTTTAGTTAGTTTTATTGGTTTACATATCTTGTATTTTTAAAGTATTTTAGAATCGTGTCCAGTTTGTTGATCGAATAAAAGGATACATTAAAATTAAATATAATTGGAAAATATATGACCCTTAACTGCTAGACAATATTCTAAATTAAAAATAATATTAGGTCCTTACCTATGAAATTGCCGTTTTGTATGAAACAATTTAAACGAATTCTTTTCATGTATTTTTTATTTATATTACTCGTGGTAATCACACATGCAATCAATGCATCTTTGTCAACGCAGTGGCAGTTTATTGGTGCCCTTCTTAAAAAAATCAGCTGGACAGGAGGCAACAAATTCATCAAAGGTATTTTGTACTGCCTCTCGGGTATTAATTTTTTTTCACGCCAAGGAAATATTCAAATTCTGGAAAAAGTAGTAGTCTGTAGGCGCAAGGTCTGGTGAGTAGGGCGGATGACGGAGAACTTCCAACCCCAGTTCTTACAACTTGGAGGCCGAAAAAACCTTCCTGCTATAGAAATTTAAAATCGGCACGTTAGCGAACAAATGCTCGAGCAAGATTTTGTAATGTGACTGAAATGACAAGGCAATGAATGTTTATCATAGAAATTTACATGCTTTATTTGCCAAAGCATTATTACCTAGCTAGATGTTTATACAGCATAAAGATATATCTTCGATGGTTTATTTTTTCTACAAACCCTTGGTCCGTACCTTTTACTGTCGATATTTCATTAGTTTTGTTAAAAGTCGTTTTTTTACTTAACGTATACGTTATGTTACGTTAGTTTACATTACATATACTAATTCCCCTTCATGGTCGTTTTGTTCTTATCAATTATTGCTATTTTAAAATTGTAATCCACAATATCCCACGCTGGAACGTCCACGGCCCGATGGATAAACCTACTAATTGCGTCGTCAGTCACGTCGGTATAATAGACACATGTGTTCATGTGTCTGGATATTGCCACTATAGCATGTGAAACGCTATCGTTCTACCCTTCGTTTTCAGGATCACCAATTTCAAGGTCAATCCCTGAGATTCGTGGATGGTCAGGGGACACCATCTTTCCCCTGAACCGTAGCCCTTGTTTAGCAATTCGATAGTGATAATTAATCATATTAGTCAACTTCACTTTAGTGCGATGTTATTAATTATATGATTTTGTGAAAACGATTAGGAAAATTGATAGTTATTTTATTTAGTTTTGTTGTTTCCACGGGAGTAACTTCTGTATAACTATATGACTCCTACGCGATAGGTAATAAATTGCTGGAAATATCATTACCCTGGTATTAATTATCCACTGAGGTCATAATTTGAGAAACAAGTAAGAATTACCAACAATTCAATAGAGGAGAAAAAGGAGTACCTCACTTTGCTTACACTTAAGTAATAAAAGCAAGGTTATGATAATAAAATTAATAAATTATCACGATAATAAATTATCGTAAAAATAACAATAAGTTACAATAAGCAAATTACGCAACAGCAAAATAACTGATAAAAGTTTATAATAACAGTTGTTATAAAATGACATAACAGCGTTAATTATAGACATACGGGATTTATATTGTAAAATAAAAAGTGTGTGTAATGTAATACAGTAAATACTCCACAGCAAAATAACTGATAACACTTTGTAATAACCGTGATTGTAAAATAACATAACGACCTTAATTTTCGATATGTGGGATGTATGGGGAGTTGCCCAGATAATCGTATAGTTATACAATTAATATCTGTGCACAATTTTGGTGATAAAAAATCTAAAACCTTGGCTAGGTAAAAAGAGATATAGAGTCTAAGTTGAAAAAAAAATTAACAAGTGAAGTAATTTGGATATAAACTAGATTTAAATTCCTATAGCTGATAAATGGTGATAAAGGAAATTTTTATAGGAAATAAGTTTACACTTAAATGGTTACAATGAAATGTAAATTTCTAACAATGTTTTAAATTTTTTCCGAACTCTTAGCAGTGAATAAGTTATCGTTTAATCTAACTTTACGTCCACGAGTCTATCTCTATAGCAAACGTCCGCTATCAACGGTATATATATACGAGACTTCGTAATCAGCAATCAAAGCTACGTTTCCACAAACAACGGTTAGCGTTATCTAAAGTGGACAGTTGTTCGGTGACGGGTACCTTGTCTCCGATCTAAGGCCTTGTACAAACATGCCGTGTTTTATTAACTTCATTAAAGGACATCTCGATAAGTTTTTTTTTAATAACTAGTTGACTCAGTCACGCGTTGCTGTAACTCAATTATTGAAAAATAAATTCAAAATAATCGTGGCACTATCTATGAGATCTCTATAACAGTCGATCCTATAGTTTTCTGTCAACAAACTAATTGATAGCGCCATCTGTTCGAGCCTGATGAAACTTACACTTGATAACAATAATAAACATTGACAATCATATAATTTGTAATTAAGAAATACTGAGGCGATTAATCGAAACATACAACTTCCTATCTTTCAAGTTGAAGCCTTATTACTACTACTTACTTATACATAAATGCCATCTTTCATCAATATCGCTTAAGTAATTTGTGAGTTCATCGTGACAAACATCATGACACTGGATTGTTATACCAAGCGAAAGGTAAAACGCTGGCAGTATGTTAGGTTATGATACTTCGTGGTCACATTTAAGATAATAATATCGAAACAAATACTAATATACAATCAAGAAAATTTATGTTGAAGTTTGTTCTAAGACTTTCAAAAGTATAAACACAATCGTAATAAACTCAGGTGTAAAAATCGATTTCGAGAGCTACAATCGGAGACTCGGAGTTAATAACTTTTGACAATAAAACGGATAATAAGCCCTTTTGTTTTGTTCTTGGTGTTCCCACATTCCCGTTCAAGTGAAAGTGAAATTATCCGAGAGTCATTGTCACTGTACTTTAACATAGACGTGTAGAGGATTGTATATAATTCAAATATTAAACACCTATTTTTTAATTTATTTAGAACGATAATCGAATACAGAGTCTCCTCCATAGATATTGCTACTGTTTAAACATTTAACCAGTATATTTAGATAATCGACATACAATATTGTATTAATGAGCAGTGACATAAAGAATATATCAAGACGATGACATAAATAAGATTTTTCAGGACGATCGAAATATGAATTCATTTCGAATTATTTTTTGTTCCATGTTGAAGAACGCACATATAATATTTCTGTCGTTATGCAAATACATGTTTTTTGTAGTATATTTTAAGTCTATCTAAAATGTAGTCAAAGGACATAATTTAAGAAATTACTATAAATAGCTGTCAGTCATCTTTTGGTATCTAAAGAAGAACTTTATGAAAAAAAAAAATTGTGGCGCACATTGTGGCGCCCAGTTCAAGGTATTGCTGCGATTTCATTACCATACTTTCAGTTCTAATCAATTGATTTCTAATTCTAATTAATTGAAAGGATCGTGTAGATATCACAGGTTCTGCAATGAAAAATTGGAACCACAAATTCTAAAATTTTAATGGGTTTGAAATTAATGAAAATGAAATTGGTGGACAAAAACAAACAACGTAGATTCAAAACCTTAAGATAGATCTTTCTTAACATGTTACTTAAAATGAAGTGAGATTATGAGCATACGCTAAAACCTATAAATCATATCTTAACTAGAACAAGCAAGGGATAATAAACAGATTGTCAGCCCTGATCTTATCAATGGTCAGCAGCCAGAGGGCATGGAAAGCTGTGGTCGCATTCTCCAAAGCTGTCATCTCCCAGAAAGAGGAGGCAGAAAGACTGCGAGAGAGGGAGCCTTACGTCCCGGCTATACGGTGAGGAAGAGCCAGCCGTAGGCGACTAAGAGATGCAGGTGTATTCCATCCTATCAGGAGGAGATCTTTCGCTGCCGAGTGTCATCTCCTGCATGCTCGGCAGCGAAGAAGTGTGGAATATGATGGCCTCCTTCTGCGAGGAAGTCAACTCGCAGAAGGAGTCGGCGGAGAGGGCCCGTGAGGCAGACCCTCAGAGCGGCCGTAGCCAAAGGCGGGCCGGAAGAAGGGGGAGGCGGAACTCTCGCCTACTCCCGCTACCGTAGCCACACCTGAGGGGATGTAGCCGGGGGGCTCATCCCCTCATTGCACAGGTCCAGCTGACGAGGGGAGGTGACTGGTTGTGTACCCATTTGCCTCTCTATAGTAGGACGAAGCCTGGTGACCAACTTGCCAGGCTGCCGCAGGGGCGGTTTCTCAGGAAGAGAGCCATAACGGTCCCTGGCCGCCCCTGACATGTGGCCGACGGTACACCGTGGGGTTTTAGTCCGTGCGAGTCGGACATAACCCACCCTTTCCTCCGGGAGGGTGGGTATCCGTTAGGGATTTCCCCACATTAATAAAAAAAAAAAGGTGTACCATCCCATGCCTCCCTAACGAACCTTCAAGTGGTGGACGTGGAGGTGTCGGTCACCGGTAGATGGATGCCCGTGTGGATAGAACACGGCATATTGCCGCCGCCCCAAGTGAGGAGCAAAGGGGGAGAATTTTCCCTGAGATATGGGTCCCCGTTTTTTCACCATCCACGGGCGATTCAAGCGCGTGATTAAAGCAGCGGAGTTTTGCTAGTCGTCACCCCGTACCCTGGTTCAGACTCGCGCTCAGCGGCCGAGGGGTATTTAGTCGGTAGGAGTCCAACATAACCCTCACGCTGTTCCCCGGCGGCGTGAGGTGTATCCAATGTTGGATTTTCCCCTCGTTAATAAAAAAAGGGTAATAAACAGAAATAAAATATTTGTTGTGAAAATTTATTTACCTGCTTTTAGCGTTATTTTGTAGGGTTATGTATTCGCATCTTCAATGACTCGACATTTTCGTGATGTATTGCACTTGCATCAAACTAGCGACGCGTAGTTTAGCGACCTGTGTAAATGAAATACTGATATTTTGTATTGAGCTCAGTTTATATTTAGAAGGTGGTAGAGGCACGCTGAAGCTATAACTGGTTTCAGTATGAATGAGTCGGCTTGCTCGGGGTAGTACCACCCGACACACAGAAACACCGACGTCAAGTCATAGTGCTTGCATTGTTGCGTTTCGTTCCGTTAGTGAAAGCGCCGGTGGCCCGTCTGGTCTCCTCTCCTCTTCCTCTACTCCATTCCCTCCAAATACAGGCTGGCATCACACTTGCAACTACTTTGGTGTTGCAAGTGTCTGGCCGTGTGGTGTAGCGTGTGCAGAGTAGAACAGCACCACCCCATATCTTCCCATGGGTATCGTAAAAGGCGATTAAGGGAGAGTGAGATAGTACTGACCCTTTGTAACTTTCTCACCGCGATACTGTACCATCTGTCTGCGTCCTTCTCCGGCCGTAACGGTTTCCATTTCACTGGGTCCAGAAGAACAAGGACGAGTATGAGCACCTGTGTCTTGCGCATACACTTGTGCACAGTAATATATCCTGCGCATTTGACCGCTTGACCGCAAGTATCTATAGACGGCGATCATCACTTAACGACACTCAGGTGATCCGCTTGTTCGTTGCCTCCAGTGATATTTAAAGAAAAGCTTGTGCAGCCCATCATATTTTTGATGAATTAATAAGTCGTATAAAAATGTATATTGTTATTGCTCGGAGTGGTTATGAAGATGAAATCAGAGATGAGAGATGAAAATCAGATTGATATTGATAATGTCAATTTATAAATTACTAGCCTCTGCCCGCGACTTCGTTCGCGTAGGAAAGATACTTTGGGTTACCGCTAACACGCAGTGAAAGCACTCACGAAGAAAATAAGCCTCGATATTTAAACATTCTTCATTGGTGTTACGCTCCTATTAGTCTTATCATGATAATATATAGCCTATAATCATCCTCGATAAATGAGCTATATACATTGAACTAATTTTTCAAATCGGACCAGTAGTTTCTGAGATTACCACCTACAACGTCACAACGTCACAAACTTTACCTCTTTATAATTTTGGTATAGATAGCATAGATGAAATGAATTAAAAAGGACACAGCTTTTCCTTTGTTCTAAGTGTTAATTTATCTCGGCAGTTATAATAACTGCCTCGACTTTTTTCTCCACATGTCCATTTTAGTGTCATGTAAAAGCAAAAACAAAAAGGTAATAGTGTGTATTGTGCCTATGTTTTTAATAAGTAACTAAATGTGCACATTGCGCGTTGTTTACGCACTAGTTCTAATGCGTGCCCACGCGTTACGAAACGGCCTCTTATTTACGAACGTAACTCGAATAAAGCGCCCTCTAGTCTACCATTTAGAATGAATCGTGTTGTGCTTATTTAAATGTAGTCATCGCCTACGCCATCAAAAAGGTTAGAGAGCAAGCCTCGTCTTACCAAACACAATAAAGATTTTTTTTGGTAATGTTTTTTTATTACAATCAATAGATCATTATTACTATTTCAAAGAGGTTAGAGTTATGACAGTGGGAATTCTCAAATGTTTAAATACACCTGACATTGATGTGTGTTAACTCTGTAGTTTTTACATTAGTATTATAATATTCGACAGATTCAACAGATATTTTATATTTATTTATTTATGAATTCAGTTTTTTGTATAAATATCGTAATTGATTTCTAGCTTTTCGACGGGTCAGGGAGTTTTGACATTTCAAATATAGCTTATGATTGGATTACATTGCAAGAAAACGAAACGTGTATAGCGTTTTCAAACGAATTAATAAGATATAAAATAATTCGTCTAAGCGTAGACAATATACAACAGTGGGTCACTTAATTTTAAGTGATCGCCACCGTCCAAAGACACCAGCAACACCAGAGGAGTCGCAAGTGTGTTGCCAGCCTGTGTTGGTGAAGATGGTGGAAGGGAAAGAGAGGAATGGGAGAGCAAAAGAGCTACACTTCCGGCGCTCTTACTAACCGAACGAAAGCAACAATGCAAGCAATGATACTTCACGTCGCGTCACGTTGGTAGTCTGATGCAAGCCACGCAAGCGCAATACGGATGTTCACCCTACCAGCATGTCATCGCCCGAATTTATAGTTTATCTTCCGCCAAAATTACCCCACAATAGACCTAAAGAAATTTTCACTTAAAAAAAAAATCGAAACGTTGAAAGAGAACTTGATAAAACTACACCATATTTTAGAAGCATACAATGTCGGTTCTTTTCGTACGCTCTGTTACACCATGTCTCGAATATCAGTTTTAAAGTAATCAACAAATAGTGTCGTGTGATTAAATTCGTTTTTCTTTTAAATTATTGTATTGAAATGTCTTATGGAACGGTTTTGGAAATCTGATCTGCAACCTTTTTGTATAACGAAACACTGTGTCGGGTATAGTGGGAACAGAGTCTCGCTTACTTTCGATAGTGGAGAACGGTATGACAACTTCTCGCTTTCTTTTTGAAAGTTTTACTTCTGCCGCGGATTACTTGTGACTTCGTCGACATTCTTTATTATTGTACAGAAGATAGTATACCTGAATATATATATACACATATATATATAGTCCTCCTCATCGATTTCGATGACGGCAACTCCAAAACCAGAATAAATTGGAAGCAAAATATAATTTGCTAAGAAATTTCTAGTGCTTATAAAATGTGGATTAAAAAAAACTCTATATTAAACGAAGTCTAAATCATAATAAAACATTACTATATTTAATTTAGGGCCTAGCAAGATACTTATGAACGTCAAATCTACCATTGGTTCGGAAACTCACCCAGTCGTTGAGAAAAACCGGTAAGAAACTCGATCTGGTTTATCTTTATCAAATACATATATTTATAACTTGACTTCGTCCGCGTGAAACATTATGTGAAAATAAAAAATTAATAAAGTCATTTGAATCTATTAAATCCATTTACTTATCTACTTTTCTCTCGCAATTCAGTCGCGTCGTCATTAAAAGTACAATAACTTTTGACGGACCTAACCGATTTTAGTGAAACTAGCTATTTATATGCACTTCCAATATATTTTTATAAATAATCTCTGTGCCACTAACTACAGCACAATACCTATCCCCTTTTGCTGATTTATCTATGTTGATATGTGGTTATAGTAGATTATTCCACGTTGTTATACTGAATATTTGGCATTAAGTTTATAACGTATATCTTTCACACTTGATATTGGCGAAATTGCCTACATAGGCACAGGCCATACCGGAAAGAAAAAAAAGAGTATAGAGACATTTTATGTATTCTATCTCTTATTCCTAAACACTTGTAACATCTTTTAACAGAAACCTAAAATGTACACACATGTTAGATCTATTTTTTTTTCTTTAACTGACTACGCTATTGACCAAGCAAGGTCTTAACAGCCTACACCGGACTACCAAGGCGAGCGCTTAGGGCACTCAGCCGACTTTATTTGACAACTAACTCAAGGGTGCATGGCACAACTAGGCTTGGGCTGCTGCCTGACACGTGCAATTCGCGACCTATCTGAGCTGACACAAGCTTAATTCATACATACACGAGTATAAGTTGTTGAAACATATATGTGTACCAAGCATACACATCTCAACAATTTTCTAAACTATTCCAGTTCGATAAGACAAAGAAACAAAACCCTTCCACTTTCATGTGTAAGCGTGTATGCATGCACGTGTGTCGGGGGTGATATGTTTTATGTTGTTGCAGTGATGTGAGATTTTGTGTCACTTTATCGTGCGAGCAGCGCACTCAAGGGCTTCACGCTGAGGGAACGGAGGTAGGCTGAGCCGCTGCCGAGGGGGACCTAATCTGTTATGTTAGATTTACATTCTTGTTATGTGTATAAATACATTAAAGCTGCAGTTCTTTTTATTGGATGCCCAGAAAGGTGTCAATTCTAGATGTCATCATCGTTCACATATTTTTCCAGCTTATAACAGCTTTTTTAAAGCAAAACTCGCTTGACATGGCTCAAACTTACAGTCTGGCAAATAGATACAATGCTATTATTTGTTTTTTAATTAAGGGCAAAGTGTATAAGAATTAAATCTAAAATTAATCGAATTCTATGCGATAGTTTTTGAGTTATATGCACACAACGACAGGCTAAATTAATTTTATTTTTATAGAATAATTCTTATGTAGGTATTACGATATATGTGATGCTGTTATATATCATTCGTTCGCCTTGTGGGACGAGGTTCTTCGGACGCGATAAATAAAAATTGGTTTCCGGAGTGATGGATGCCGATGAATTAAATTGCGTTCTCATATCGAGTATTGAAAAATGACAATCATTTGCAAGTAAATTATATTTATAAGCTTTATTTTTATTGGACAAATGAATGAGGTTTCCATTTATTTTTGCACAGAGGATAAAAAACTGCTAGAGATATAGTGGGATCTGTGTTATGACAGGCGTCCGGCTTTGCGCATTCAATTATTCCTAGCAATTTCAATTACATTACTAACCGTTCTGTGGTTGAAATTTGACCAAAATAAGTCCAAAATAACCAACTTTTAATATACGGATATTACTACTTGTATTTTAATTTGATATTTGATTTCTAAATAGTATAAACTGTTTTGAATATTGTAGATTAAAGACGTAAAATGCGTGAAGTATGAGGAATAAAGATTTTTAAATAAAACCTTGGGCACGTCAATGGAATGAAAAAAATCCTTTACTGATGTTTCATTGATAAAACTAAACCTCGCCAATAGCTACCAAAAAAAATAAGAAAATCAGTTCACAAATAGAGAAGAAAGTACCGAACTGCTTTATTTACGCCTTTTTATATACATATCATTATTAATATATTGTATGTGAAGTTTACACCATAGTGTATATATATAATAAAAATGTAAATCTAATGTTTGTCCTTTTCGATTTTCGTGAAAAAAATTGTTGTAGATGTCTAGGAATACTTAATATATTTTTTAATTGTAGCATAGCAAAGTGACTGCTCCGTGCCTGATGGTGAGCACAGTACAATCCAAAAACAATGGCGACCACCGAGAGACACGTCATCCCTCGGCGGTCGCCGCTATCATGTCGGCCTGCGTAAATGTCTCATCACAATTACATTTCAAGCATTTTTAGAATTGTCTGTCTGTTTGTATGAACACGCATCACTGTTAGAGTACTACGTTCACAATAAAACCTTTTCAAGAATATTGTAAAGCACATCTTAGAGTAAATAAGTTCAGTGTATGAAAAGTTATTGTAATTTTAATGACGACACGACTAAATTTTTACATTAGGTTCTACACGGACAGACTCACGGGTACTGCTAGTATTAAATATAATTAACTATTAGACGCAATCACGGCTCTAACACGGCACAAATTTTGTAACTTGTTTCTGCTTGGTCTTCGATAACAAATATGCATTTCCCAGTACAATGATATATAGATTATTGTTAAGCCTTACAGAACACTAAATACTACTAAATAAGTGTATATCTGAAGTCCGGTGAAGCTGTTACGACCTGGCTAAGTCAATAGCGTAAACAGTTCAAAAAAAAAAAATGTGTGTCTCGAAATAGACATGCGCATCTGTCTTTAAAGTTTTCTTCTTGCTTACTCTAAATCACTTACTTTTTAATTATATTACTGAAAGTATTTTGTACTGAAAAAATTAAGATAATAAGTAATATTTCACTTGGGTTAGGAACCTACTTAAGAAATAATTTAGACGCCACGAACGAGTGCTAAAAAGAGAAGGAAATATATGTATATACGAAAGGCAGTAAATTATATTAGGTACTACTTTTCTTTGCATTTCTCATTATGTCACAGTCCATTCTAGACAGAAATTAATTTATATATGAATTTCAAATCCGAAACGTGAGAGGCATTCTCACGCTTCTTAATTACGTATTTTACAAGGGCAAAATGATAGCAGTAAGAACTGAATACTGGCTGCAAAATAATAAATAAATATTATTGGCTAACCATAAACAAGCTTTCAAAATTCACCACAGTGCTGTTTCTGTATATAGATAGCTATTTATACTAATATTATAAAGAGGTAAAGTTTGTGAGTTTGCGACGTAGGGGGCAATCTCTGTATCTACTAAACCGATTTTGAAAATTATTTTACCAATAGAAAGCCACGTTATTTGTGAGTGTTATAGGCTATATATTAACCAGAAAAATAATGAAACTTTTTTGTGGTAGTCGGCTTTGCCAAGTAAGTCGAAGAAAAAACGGTCGAACGAAAACATTTTGTACGAACGCTGCCTTAACGATGTAATATATATGATTGAGTTCTAGAGAAAAGTTGTAGAGCTTGATAATACCTACGAAAAGTCTAACTTTTATATTTAAGTCACAATATCAAAATCTTTCTATGAGTAAGCTTATAGAAAAGGAGTGCAATTCATTTTACTTTATGTATGGATGATACTTAATCTGAGTTTGCTATTTGGAAACAGATATTTAGCTATTTCTTTTATTATTTCGCTTCTGTGAAATACGGGCTTTGAAGTGAAAACTTCTTTATGCGCGTTGAACGGTATTTTTGGGCAGGAGATAAATTTATGGTTTCACGTCATGACATACTAGCAAGCATGACCGACCGTATTACGCTTGCGTGGCTTGCATCAGACTAGCGACGCTTAGTATAACAACCTTTATACATTTAATTTTCTAGTTTTTGGTTTAATTGATTAATACATTTTATAAAAATATATACAATTATTGGCCTAGGTGCTAATAGATGCGATAACTACACTAATGTTATTAATCTTAATATACAAATTCCGAAATTTAAATATTTTAATTCACGCTAAAAAAATAAGATATTTTTTTTTACAGGAGGAAAACTAACTGCCGTGTCATCTGATGTTATGTGCCCGCCGTCCATAGACACTAGCGACATCACGGGAGTCACAAGTGCGTTGCCAGCATGTCTTTGGGACAAAGAGAAGGGAGCAGGAGAGGCGGAGAGGGGAGGTAGGCCTCCGGCACTCTCACTGACGAAACTAAACGCAACAATGCAAGCACTGCTACTTCACGTCGGTGTTTCTATGCGAACCGACCCTTACATGCTAAAACCAGTAGTAGCTTTAGCGTGGCTCTACCACTTGTATAATTATTTCATTGTTTTAAGTTTTCACTTCTGACGGTAGTCCTTAGGACTGCCTTGACTTGTTTTTTAATTATCTAATAATTATCATCATCGTCATTACCTTTATCCCACTTAAGTAGAGTCCGCACAACATGTTCCACACTTTTTCGGTCTTCCTCTACTCGTATATCCGTCCATCAGCATACTCAACACTTTTCTAGTTACATGGTTTTCATCTTCCTCATGACATGCTCATACCATGCTAACCGATTACTCCTCAACTTCTCTGTCACTGACGCTATTTTCAAACTTCCTCTAATATACTCATTCTTTATCTTATCCATTCTAGTCACACCACACATCCACCTTAACATTCGCATCTCTGTCACATGTAATTTCCTCTCATCCGTTTCTTTCGTAGCCCAGCACTCAGATGCGTACAGCATGACCGGTCTTATCATAGTTTTATAAACCTTCCCCTTGAGTTTCAAAGGCCTTCGTGGGTCACAAGCTACCCCAGACACATCTCGCAATTTCGTCCATCCTACATTTATCATCATCTTCTAATGATTTCACTTGTAATTGTCTCCTTATAGAATGTCAATTCTAACTTTATAAAAAAATATAACTTCTTCAAATTGGACAAAATACTAGTGGGATCTTGTTATATATTAACAAGTAATTGATTTACGATATTTTTACAATCGCGTGATTGATTGATCGCCATTGAGAGGCGATCAGTAACTCCGTCACAGCTGATTTTATAATTGAATTATTTATTGAACTTCTTTGACAAATGATTCATTGCGTCGTAGATACAACGTCGAGTAAATGATTGCCGCGTCGGTGCAATCAAATAAAAAGTTTAATGAGAGAGATCAATTAACCTGGATAAAGTTGTGTTCTATATTTATTTAATTAATCGTGCATGTTAATTACTGGTGATGAAACACAGATGCAAATTGTTCGAAAGCTAATTAGTTTGTTAAATAGTTAATATTTGCCTATAAATAAAAAAAAATATATAGATATAATCTAACTTCAATGTTAATTGTTTTGTTCATTTAATTTTAATATCTATAAGTTTATAAGTCCTTATTGTGAAATAATTTATTTATATAAAAACAAAGTGTGTCGTAAAGACATACGATAGAAGTGAAAGGTTCGTATTACAAGGAAACATTTTAAATAAAAAATACAATAAGGAGGCAACGATACGTGGCGTTCCCGACGGCCACAAATCTAAGTGCTGACCGAGCCCGACGTTGCTCAACTTCGGTGATTGGACGAAAAACTATATTTTGAACACACTATCCGACACAGTGTCTGTACTTTTGAACACACTATCCGACACAGTGTCTGTACTTTTCTATTTTCGTGAAAAAGATTGTTGCAGCTGTCTAGGAATAAGTAATACAATACATTTAAATTCATTTCATGTTTAGAAATGTTTGTCTTTCTGTTTTATGAACACGCATCACTGTTGAAGTACTACTTTCACAATAAAGCCTCAACAAGAAAAGGATAAAGGCATATCCTCAAGAGTAACTTAGTTTTTGTTTCATTAAGATCGGTCCACTTAAAAGTTATTGTAATTTTAATGACGGCTCGAACTAAGTACGAGAGATGAGTAATCTTTAACTAATTTGGTTAAGCGCTAATCTCAGAAACTACTGGTTTGATTTGAAAACTTCTTTCGTGTCACATAGTTCATTTATCGAGGAAGGCTATGGGATATATATAATCACGCTAAGACCAGTGGGACTGAAGCACCAATGAAGATTGTTTAAAAATCGTTTTTTTTTTTCTTTTGGGAGCTTTCTATTGCGTGTTAGCTGTTAGCTGTTAGTAAATTTAAAACAGTAGTTCGGTCAAGCTGTTAAGACCTTGCTAGGTAAATAGCGTGGTCAGTTTGAAAAAAAAAATTAAATCAATTTACGACTATACACTTTGATAGTTTATGTATTTATTAGTATCGGATATAATACTCATTAGCCTATAAATTAACAACGTATTACAATATAGCGCTCCTTGTAAAAATTTAATTTAATTATCACCGCGATCATAAACTCAAGTTTTAATGTACTAATTTTCCAATTAAAAGCATATAAACCGATAATAAAGCAGATACGAAACCACCCGTGAATGTTCCAAATTATTTAACAATCGGTACCGCGAAATGGTATAATGTGTTTTTTTTTTATTAACATGAAAAGGTTACGCGCCGCTGATCATGTCTGTGTTTAATTTTTTCTAAACAGATTATTACCAGAGATACGAAATGATTCCGTCGAGTGTGGTCATTGTTACGATTTCATAGATAATAGTAATTTATTAGACATCACAGATACAAAAAAATAATTAAATACACTATTATAAAAATAAAAATGTACAATAAAACTTATTTATTTATCTGTTGGGTACATTTTGGTTGTGTTTTGTTGTAACATTGAATAGAATTAAATAGATTATCGTAACTATCAATATTATAATGTAACTAGCTGACCCGGCAAACGTTGTTTTGTCATGTATAGTATACTAGCTGTCACCCGCGGCTTCGCACGCGCTTTTTGAATATATTAAATAAATTTAAAATCGTTATTAGATGTATAGATAACAAAAATACTCTTTCAAAAATATTTGTAAGTATGACACGCACATCATCTACAGTAACAGGTAACATGTACATTATATATGTGAATACTAATAGTGTATCGAATGGGATGTGATTTATCATATGCCACATAGCTGGAACTTTAAACTACTATCTATATATCAGTGCTCACTTACACTATATAATAAAGTAATGAAAATATTAAGCTATAAATTACTGAACAATATGTGTTAAATCTTTTGCGATAGCAACGTACTACATATAATCAATAATTGGAATTAAAAATAACGTAGAATAAACTTTTCAACAGGAACACAAAATAAACCCTAATAATATTTCCGATAGAATCTTATCATGTTACCATGGCAACGCATATAATACTGACACTGACACGCTCTAAAATGATGATGCTCTAAAAATAGCCCGATTTTGAGACATTCCTCATTAGTGCTCCGCTCCTACTGATTTTAACGTGATGATATGTAGCCTATAGCCATTTTCGATAAATGAGCTACCTAAAAATCGCGATGGTAAAATAGGGGTTGATTGTAAAGGGTTGAAAATTCAGGGTTATATGTATTTACTAATGCTGTATCATAAAAAAATTAAAAATAAAAATTATCTAAAATTGGAAAAAAAATTAAGGCGTGGATTACTTTAACATTTAGGGGGATGAAAAATAGATGTTGTCCGATTCTCAGACCTACCCGATATGCACACAAAATTTCATAAGAATCGGGAAAGCCGTTTCGGAGGAGTTTAACCACAAATAGCGCGACACGAGAATTTTATATATTAGATGTCTCCTTTCGTCCGACGTGTTTGAACCGATTTAATTATTGTTTTTACTGATAGATAGGACAGTGATACTCAAACTTTTTTTAAACGGGCCACAAACACCTTTCATTCATGGTGTTACGGGCCGCAAACTACTAATATCTAGGTATTAAATAAAAATATGTAATTTCAAATTAACACCGCATTAATATAGGTAGTAAAATTGTCCAATAATACAAACTTGATATAACCCTTATATCATAAGGAACGCATTGTGTTCGGGCTATCTGGGATTTATTTAATTTACTCAGCGTGCTCATAGTTTTTCTGATGGCCATGAAATTTAAAATGATTTAAAATAAAATATATTCGTATTAGCCAATTATAAATACCCGGCCAGCCGCAGATTCGGTATAGCTGGTAGCTTTTCAGTATGAGACTATTAGAAATGGCAAAATTTAAATTGAAGAACAAGTTACAGTCATTCCAAAAGCATTTTCATGGTAACATAGTTGCTTATATTAGTTAGCTTAGAATCAACTCGAATACTGATACTTCTGTAGAGATATAGAAACATTTTAATAGCGGTATTGAATCAAAAGAAATTATACACATTTTTTTTTATATCATAGAAACCAAACGAACAGATGGGTCATCTGATATTAGGTGATCACCACTGTCCATAGACACTAGTAACACCAGGAGAATCGCAAGTGCGTTGGCAGCCTGTATTTTGGAGAATAGGGGGAAAGGGGATGGGGACAGGGAGATAGAAGAGGGAAGAGAAGAGGGGAGGGAAAGAGGGGGAGATGGCGCTCTCACTGACCGAACGAAACGCAACTATACAAACACACTTACTGCGCATCGGTTTTCTGTGGGTCGGGTGGTAATACCCCGGTCAAGCTGAGCAATTCATGCTGATACCAGTAATAGATTCAGCTTGGCTCTACCACCTATAACATAAGTCAATTAGTTAATCATTTTATATCGATCAACCAAGCAGGCAAGAAACATGCTACTTGTTTATCTATATAAAAATGGCAAAAAAAAACTGTTCAGTATGATTTTCTTCTTTGTTTGTCACTAGATTGTTTTATTTTTTAAGTGAAAACTTTTTTAGCCGCGTTGAGCGATTTTTGATAGGGGAAGATAGAAGATAGAAGATATTTTTGATAGATACTATAGGACTAGGTGGGGAGTTTTAGTAACATGGGGCGATCACAATAGATCACTAAAGGTCGCAGTGATACAGGACCATTAAAAGGCCTGCATAGCCCCATTCTCCAGAATAAAAAAATAAATAGGGGAAAACTTGTGGGTTGCGTCACCGATGACCACGATACGCTCGTGACGTATTAGGTACTGGCGACATGTATTATAGCGACCTGTGAACATGTAACACTGAGGTTTTGTATTCTTGTAATATTCATATATTGTATTAAGCTTGTAGAACTCATCATATGTTTGATTAATCACATTATTGAAATGTATATAATTATTGACGGATGACGGATAGTGAGTTCAAGAGCCATGCCAAGCAGGTTCTAATATCTAAAGGCTATTATAGGGTGGACCAGTATGTGAACGATTGTGACGTCTGGAAATGAAGCTCCTCTCTGTGCATCCACTAAAAACTTTGTAACTAAATTATACTTTGTAAAAATATGTAATATGAAAAGATTAACTAGATCGAGTTTCTTGCCGGTTCTTCTCGATGACTGGGTTGTGTTCCGAACCGGTGGTAGCTTTGACTTTCATAAGCACCTTCTCAGGGCCTAAACTGAATGAAGGATATTTTGATTTCATTTCATTGCTTGGAGTTTTTCTTTAGTAGCTGTTGAGGGTCTTTAGTGCTAGCAATAAAAAATTGAAACATTTTTTCTTTGCCATTGACCAGTTTACCTTTATACTTCTCGATCTTTACGTTGACTAATCTATAATATTTGTACACTCTTTGGCAAAAAAAAAACAATAATATTAAAATTTAAAAAAAAATGTGTTATTGTCGTATTTAGATCATTGGACGACCACTAGTTTTAATAAATGTGCTGTTTCCCAACGTGGGGCGCACGCAGGGGGACAATTTAAAAATGGACTCGACCTGACTTAACCCTTTCGCTTTGGGTTATTTACATGCAATGCTAGATATCGGTAACATATTTAACAAAAAAGGCAAATTCTTAAAAAAATGCTGTAATTTACTTACAATGTTCTGATAACAATTTCATAGTGATTTCTTCCTAAATCTTATCATTTATATTTCTTAAGGGAACAAAACAATTTTTAAGGTTAAAAATTATGTATGGGGGAGGCATACAAATTTTAGAAATGTTAAGGTGGGGCATGGTCTAAAAAGTTTGGGAAACATTGTGCTTAGGTGACGTCTGTATTTTAAATTGTCTCCACGCCTTTTTATGCATCATACTCTTTATAAAAAAATAACGAGTTTTACCAACATAATAATATGTGTAGAAACATAAAGTAGCTACATTTATCAGTTTTCGATACCTAAATATTTATAAATGACTCCCGGTTGTTTTTTCTGCGGACCACGTAAGATAATGCAATAACAGGAAATACATTATCTGTTCGAAGTAAAAAATAGTTTTCAGAGTTATATCTATAAGCACGTGAAGAAAAAAAAATGGAACCCTATTTAAGTATATTGATATAATTAAATAAGCTGTATCCCGCGACAGTCCTACGCGCATACACTGAATAACATTTTTTGGTTGAACTCCACATGGGCGAAGTCATAGGATACAACCTAATTTAATATAAATATTAAATGAGAGTTTATTTGCATTCTATTAATCTTATAAACGCTATAACTTATGAGTTTAAATGGTGATTACTCTTTCATGCAAAAATAACAAACGGAATGTGATAAGAGTTTTTAATGATATAGTTTATCTGAATAATATATGTATAGGCAGATACAATTTGTGTCTAAACGTCGTGGTAGTCTAGTGCAGTGTTTTTTATACATTTTCACTACAGGATTTTTTTTACTTTTTTTCCACGTATTTCTGACAAATATTCAATTCAACATACTTATTAATTTTCATAATAAGTTTTTTTTGGGTTCTATTCTGCAGATTCTTGGTCCGCACCTTTTTTTTGCTTAAATGTAGTATTTTGTATACGTAAAAATCGTATCCGTGAGCATATATATATTTTTTTTATTAGTAATTTATTAAATATTAACTGATTAATTATTATTAACTATTTTTGGTTTAATGATTTTATTGTTTTTATAGCGCTTGCATTTCCATTCTTTATGGCCATTTTTAGGTTGTAATCCACAATATCCCGTGCCGGAGCGTCCACGGCCTGACGAGTGAACCTACTTATCGCGTCGTCAGTCACGTCGGTATAGTAGACACAGGTATCGGTGTGCCTAGATATTGCCACTATAGCATGTGAAACGCTATCGTGGATTTGTCCCCTTCTGATCTTTGTTTGCAGGATCACCACCGATTTGAAGGTCAGTCCTTGGGATTCATGGACTGTCAGAACGGGCGATCCTTCCCCTACCCCGTAGCCCTTTTTATCAGGGCTTCATAATAAGGGTTCGGATAAATATATAAGAGTTAAGTTGATTTTTTATTTTTCTTAGTTTTCAAATATGGAAGAGATCGTTTGTTTATTGGATAGAAATAATTACGTCCTTAATTAACAATCTTCTTATTAAATATTTTAAAACTTTATCGTTTATTTAATGCAGTTTCCCAAACCATTTCAATTCCGCTATACAAGTTTCGTGACCCCCCTAAAGAGGCTTGGCGACCCTAATTTTTTTTTTATAGAAGCACGACAAAGTGAGTGCACTAAGCCTGATGTTAAGCATAGTACAATCCAAAAACATCGGCAACCACCGAGAGACAGATTCATCGCCGGTCGCCGCTGTCACGCCGGCCATAATGACGAAAGTCGCCCGGTACTGGATATGCACAGGCTGATCCCGAAACGCGACGCGCAGAAGCGAGTCACTATAACGGGCTTTTTCGCCATATGCATGGTGGTTGTGACCCAGTCGGGCTGTAAAACCCTACCACCCCGCTATCGCCATTGCCTCGTTCGTTGATCAGCAGGGTGCACCACGTGCAGGTGAGGTTGGCTTGGGTGTCTCAAGTCTTAAGATGTTATTCGACACCCCTTACACCCCAAAATCCTAATGATCTGACTGGTGGAATATCAACCCGATGTCCGGAATTTATGGGATTCGCGTATAAATATTCTTATTATTACTATATTTATTACTTTAGATCGGAAACACTATCGACTAACGGTGAAGGAAAACGTCGTGAGGAAACCTAAATTTGAGAAATGATCTTGTAGTACTACTGTCATTGTAAATTTCCCATATTTTGAAATCGCCAATAAGCCAATACGCTGGCGTGGTGATTATGTCCAGATTGTCCTTCGACAAGAGGCCTATGGCCCTCCAGGGATCACTTGAGGGCTGTTGATAATGATACATGGAAATATGAACGAAATACACAGGCTGCTGCTAGTATTTATTATATTATAGTTTTGTTTAGCAATTTTAGTTTGTCGGAATATAGAAACAAGTGATTTCAAATTATATCTTGAGGTCGAGAGCCTTTTACGCGATTACTAGAAAATGGCGTAGTACGGTGAAGCTGTTAAGACCTTGCTAGATCAATAGCGTAGGCAGATCGAGAAAAAAGAAAACAAAAAATAGCATACTATAAGTCTTTTCCAACTATGACTTTTCTCAAAAACTGAAACTCAAAAGATTCTAAACCATCTACCTCGATACGGTATCCAATATTTTTACCGTCGACCCTTAGTTTTGTTAAAAAAAAAATTATAAAAATTAAGTTTAAAAAAGACAGCGATCATACTAATCTTAAATCGTGTATAAAACCGTATATAACGCTGTAAGAAGCGCTTAAACGATCTTGATCTTTGTTATTTTTTAAAACATTTTATTAATAAACATAAATATGTTGTTTTTATTCGGAAGTCTAAAGGATGTGTAATGAAAAAAAAAAAAAAAAACAAACGACATATCGATGCAAGATCGACAAGCTTTTCCAATCAACATTAAAGATATTTATCTGATTACAGGTACCCAACATCTTCAAAAAATAACCAGTTATAATTATAAACTAGTTGTTACTTGTGACTTCGTTCGAGTAGAATATAGCAAAAAATTACTATTCAGTGTGAAAAAGTGCTTGTGAGGCACACGCATTACTGGATATTACTTCTTTAGTTTATAATATTTATGTGAATCCTTAATAATTTTTCCTAAAATAAAAATGTTTCTTTAAGCACCCTCAGTTAATCCTTATAACATCAGCTATCTGCTGGTGAAACACCCGTCAAAATTGGTCCAGACGCTACGGAGACTAGTCGAAACAAACAGACGGGCATTCCGAGAACAATTTTGAAAAATAGTTTTTTTTTTGTCTGAAGAAACGTATATTGTTCCATACATATTGAGTAAAAACTTATTACTGTGATATTACAAACCAACACTTCAGTTTTATTTATTTGTATGTAGGTGTCTCAAGTCGCATGTAATTTTTTTTATACTGATTAGTCATCGTGGCTCTTTGGAATTTGGTTCCGAAATCGTTAAAAGATCAAAATCTTGAGATATGTAAATAAAACAGCATAATTTTTGTAATAACTCGAAACCATAATGATCGATTAAGGTATTCTTTAGTTTATATCTTCTCTAAATACATTCTCTTCACTGAGTAAGAAGTTCACGTAATTCAGTAAATAATTATGGTAAATTTATATGCTTTTGTG
>JACEII010000001.1:11251807-11302616 GCA_014332785.1 Antheraea mylitta
ATCCCCTATAAATGAGCTATCTAACACTAAAAGGAACTTTTAAATCAGACCGGTATACATTCTCTTCACTGAGTAAGAAGTTCACGTAATTCAATAAATAATTATGGTAAATTTATATGCTTTTGTGAAATAGAGAAAAACAATTGAAGGTGGTAGAGTCACGCAGTAGCTATAATCAGTTTCATTTTGAATGGATCGGCTCGCCAGTATAGTACAGTGCATGCATTGCTGTGTTTCGTCGGGGCAGTGAGAGCGTCGGAGGCCCACCTCCCTCTCTCTTCCTCTTCCACTGCCCCTACCCATCCACTATAAATAAGCTATCTAACACTAAAAGGAACTTTTAAATCAGACCGGTAGTTCTTGAGATTGGCGCGTTCAACCAAACAAACAAACTCTTCAACTTTATAATATATTTATTATATATTTGTTGCAAATGCAATACAGGTTTTAAAGAAGAAATGCTATTCCATATTTACCGTAACAAACTATTGTTGAAATACATGCCGCTAACTAATACATTGTCTTGCATTATCAATATTAAATCACTTTAAATAGTTGCATAAAATATCAAAATTATGCGATCCTAGTCTTACCACGACTATATATTATTAAAACTTGAATCAGTCGTCAAAATAGTTAAAACTACGAGTGACGTAATCGCAGTCCATTGATCTGTTGTTGACTGAGTCAGAAGACTAAGATCTAAAGATTATGTGCAATATTGCAATTGGTGAAGCTGTGAAGGCCTAGTAAGGCCAATAGCGTAGTCAGTTCGAAAAAAGAAAAAACAAGCAATTGGGGGTGTAAGGGGTGTCAAATAACATCATAAGACTTGAGACACCCAAGCCAACCTCACCTGCACGTGGTGCACCCTGCTGATCAACGAACGAGGCAATGGCGAAAGCGGGTTGGTAGGGTCTTACAGCCCGACTGGGTCGCAACCACCATGTATATGGTGAAAAAGCCTGTAATAGTGATTCGCTTCTGCGGGTCGCGTTTCGGGATCAGCCTGTGCATATCCAGCTTTTTGTAGGCCGGCATGATAGTGGCGACCGGCGATGGATAGTGTGTCAATCGGTGGTCGCTATTATTTTTGGATTGCACTGTGCTTACCATCAGGCATAGCGCAGTCATTTTGCCGTGATACAATAAAAAATATATATATAAATATACCTAGCTTTTGCTCGCAGCTACGCTAGAATTAATATAGAGATTTATTCTCGGCAAAAGAGTCGTTTTTCTGGATAAATAGTACCCTATGCCTTTTTCTATATCTGTGACAATACGTATGCAAAATTTCATGGTGATTAGGCAAATAGTTAAAGCAGGAAATCGTAAGTAACAATTAACAAACTCACTTTTGCATTGCTAATATAAATTAGGAATTAAATATGCAGTCATATACATTCACATATATGTTGGAAAGGATTTTGGTATATCTGAAACACTCTATCGTTTAACCAATGGATGTAATAACTGATATATGTGGTTTTATAGGTTATAAGGGTAGCCCAAAAATGAATATTTTGGTATTTTTTTTAAATAATGAGCGACCTCTTACATTTTTTTAATATCAAAATACATAGAGTAATAACTACAATAAATATCTTTAGATTTTTATTAATAAGAGAAATATCTTTTAACGTGTAGCAATCTTATTTAAGAGGGTTACCTAGAATCTAAAAAAGGTTAAAAAGTTTATAACACTAAAGTACTGTATTGAATATAATGATTGTATTGTCATTTGTTTAAAGTAAAAATCAAATCAAACAATTTTAATCTCTTATAGAAATATTAAGGTGTAAACACATATCTGCTTTGAATAATCAATTGATTTGAAAGTTTATACGAGGCCTCTATAGATAACATAGTCTTAACAAATGCCTACGGACCATAATATTAAATAAGTAATCTGTGGACGACTCGCTAATGATGATTTAGAATGTAATTTATAGGTGATAGAATTCCAAGATTTTGTTAGTGAATTTAAGGCGATTGCACATAGCGGAGCGCGTTTACGACTATTTTTAAAGATTTCATTTGGGAATTTTAACGAACATACAAATATCAGAGTTTTTCATACTGTCAAATGCTGCAATGTCGGTGGAAACACGTTTTTAGAAATGGAATATAAAATCAAGTCTTAATGCTTGCCTATGAAAAAGCGAAATGTGTACGATACAAACAACACGAGTTTTTGTTGTAACTAATTATACTAAATCACTTCAAAGCAAAATATTGCAATAAATGGAACGTTAAACTAAAGGAGAAAAAACTATGTTAAACAAATTTAAAGATCTCTTGTATAAATCTGTCTGTTTTTAGACTATTATAAAACGTTTACAAAAAGCTACCGTTTTAATTGCCACAGAAACAAGATTTTGGCTGGATCTTGAAATGTTATGTAGTTGGTATTATATTTTATTCAAAATCTTGTGTTTTTTTTTTATAATATTGGTGATGTTTTATCTATCTAATATCTTTAAACGAGCAATTCTTGTATATTTGTATATATTCAGGATCTCGGAAACGGCACCTATTTCCGTGAAACTTAGTATGTAGGTAGTTTTGGGGACAATAAATCGAACTAGCGAGATTTTATTCACCAAAACTTTTAATCGAGTTTTCAGGTAATGAAAATATATAATTAGAATATAAAGGTAAATTTCGCCGCCGCTGTCAAAACAAAAATAACTCAGCAAATAGTAATTCGAATCCGAGTGACAGCAGAAGAAATATATTTTTTTAAATTTTTTGTTAACAATGTTAATTTTATAACAGAAACCTAACAATCTATTTTAATTTAAAAATGTTTTTAAAGAACCAAGCTAGGCTCGGTCGCCAAGGTACTGTTATTTATATTATTATAGTTTGATTACTGTGTACAAGTGAAATGGGTGGGAAATAACACCACGGAGAATGGATTTTGACTTGCCACAAAAATCCGAGGAAAGTTCTAACAAGACCGCCGCCATCTTGCTAGCTCATTGAAATGATCACAAGAAACTTATATTATCTGCTGTATTAATGTATGTAGTCTGCAGACTCTTGGTCCGCACCTTTTTTTGCTTATATGTAGTTTTTTTTTTTACGTAAATATCGTATCCGTGAGCATATATATATATTATTATTATTAGTAATTTATGAAATATTCACTGTTTAATTATTATTAGTTTTTTTGGTTTATGACGTTATTGTTTTTATAGCGCTTGCATTTCCATTCTTTATGGCCATTTTTAGGTTGTAATCCACAATATCCCGTGCCGGAGCGTCCACGGCCCGACGAATGAACCTACTTATCGCGTCGTCAGTCACGTCGGTATAGTAGACACAGGTGTCGGTGTGTCTAGATATTGCCACTATAGCATGTGAAACGCTATCGTGGATTTGTACCCTTCTGCTCTTTGTTTGCAGGATCACCACCGATTTGAAGGTCAGTCCCTGGGATTCATGGACTGTCAGAACGCGCGATCCTTCCCCTACCCCGTAGCCCTTTTTAATCTGGGCTTTTTTCTCCTCCTGTGTGTGTACCAGGAAGAGAGTATCGGGAGTGTTTGAGGGTATTCGTTCGCCCTGATAGCCCCTGAGCTCAGAGATCTTACTATCGGTTTCGGTGAATATATACCGTCGTATACTTGACTCAGTGCATAGGCTACAACCATCGGGTTCCTGGAAGTGCAAGTAAGCTGTTTGTCAATACTGGCTACGGCCGTTGGTCTGGTATATGCCATCCGAAATAAATTTTCCCGGCCGATGTAGGGTAGTTGGTTGATATCTCCAATGAGGAGAATTTCGCTTGCTTCCGCCAACCGACCGGCAGTCAGGATTGCTCCGAAATGGTTCATGAGAGCCTCATCCACGATTAACCTTGGACGTTTATCATGCTCTCTGAAACCATTCACCAATATGGACGCCATGGTGCGCGCACGCTTTTCTGCTTTTTTGCCGTGTGCCTGCACCAGTTCCTCCTGTAGGTCTTTTGCTGCTTCGGTTGTGGTAGTCGCTACAGCGTCCCTGTCCACATTGAAGTTTTTAATCAACCACGTAGTCTTTCCACAGCCGGGAACCCCGTTCGTCCATATGATCTTAGGTATCGCTTTAGTGCTTTCCACCACTGCTGGATTTAGAACCCTCGAGGTAGTTTTTACCCTATCGAGTATCTTTTCCTCCAGCATGAGTCTTGCTAGAAAATTGGTTAAAAATAAAAAAAGAAAGGAAGACACAAAAAACAACACGAAACACAGTGAATCTATTTTTGAAAACTATGTTTATTTGTCTATTGATTTAAATACACTAATCACCAACATTGTTAGAAAAATAATTTTCATGTTGCTTTCTCTGGTAATTTTAGAGCAGTTTGGTGCAACATATAAACATTATTTCATCGGTTTACGAAAATAATACATTTTAATTTAAAGTTTTTAAAATCTGCTTAGTTTACAAATTGCATAAAGGCTTAAAAGATGAAATTTAATTGGTTGTTTTTCAGACGCTTAAAGCTAGGGACATGGACCTTGGATTTAATTGTTTTTCGCACCGGTAACTCCACTTGCCTATCTGTTGTAGTGAAGCAACCAAAATCTTTTCTTTGCTCTTTATCATAATACTACAGATGCATATAGGTGCAGGTACGTCCTCATATGGAGTACTGCTCGCACATTTGGGCTGGCGCTCCTGCCTACCAGCTTTCTCCTTTTGATTTCGCGGAAAGGCGTGCTATTCACATTGTTAACGATCCTGAACTGGCATGCGGTCTAGATTCATTAGAATTTCACAGAAACATTGTGTCTCTGTGTGTTCCCTACCGCGTGTATAACGGGCGGTGTTCTAAAGCACTTTTTGATATGGTATCCATCATCATTGACGTTCCAAACTACTGCTGGCTGATTACTCATCCACATAGCCTAAAGCCCAGCAAAATGGAAACAATTGTAAGGGTTTCTAGAAGCTTTATCACACACGCTTTGGCGTTGAGACTCTTCAAAAATTGATTGAAACGGGTTCTTCAAGGTCGGCAATATAATAGTCCTGGTGTTGCAGTTATCCATAGGCGACGGTTACCATTTAACATCAGATGATATCTGCCTGTTTGCTACCCTTTGGCATGAAAAAAACCATTAATAATCACTATAAAAATAGAACAACAAAAAATAAATAAGCAAAACAACTGACTACTCTACTACTGGTTCTAAAAATGTTTAAACTACCGAATGTTGAGTAATGGGTTAGTTAATGTCTCTTCGTTCGAAAACGACTGTGAGCTGTCATATGTTCCCGGCCTAAATCATGAGAAATAAATCGAGATGACCGTACACTGCACTGCCTTAGACTTTTATGAGTGTTAAAAATGTCCAAGAGAATGTTTATGGCGGCCGACATTGTATAAAATGTTAATCTTATACCTCTCTGTATGCGATGGTTTTATCGGATTTCCTTATGCTCACGAATATCATTTTTACACAACGTTGGATATAAATTCAAACTGCATATTAAGTTCTATGATAGCATCACTGACTTTTGAAATAGTGTGTAAATCAAGCTTTAAATTTCAATTAGAAGTTATCTTTATTACTGACATTAATGGTTGAATAAATTTGAAACTTATTTCTAAGGCTTTGGAGGCGAATTTTAACTGGAACTTGATATTTGGTTATAAATAAAAATTAAAAAGAAACGAATCATTATCAACCAAGATTATAAATTGGTTATTAAGAATTTAGTAAATGTAATTTGTGAAAAAGTCTTATCCGTTCATTATTTTATTGTATCAGGAAGTTTTAAGACAACTTTGTCTCAATTAATGTTTCAATCATCGCTGTCACATTGTTTTAGAAATTATATAGTACCGATACCAGTGCATATATAATAGAATGATTTTAAAAAATCATTTTTCTTTTCTTAAATATATCGAAAATATTGTTGGAAATAATGAAAGAAAAATCATGTGAAAGCCACAGCCCTTAATATTAATAATACTATATCCCACTTGGTATATTTAAATTTTCCGTGCGATTAACATGAAAAAGCTTGTCTTTTTGAGTTTAGAATTTTAAAACTCTTTAATTTTTTTTCGATCTGACCACGCTATTGACTCAGCAAGCTTCACCGGACTACAAAGTCTTTAATGGTTCATCAAAAAGGCTACAACAAAGAATTTTCTTGAATAAAATTGAACGCTCTACAAAAAAAAACCCCTTATAATTTTTTGACGAGAAAAATAAATTGAATTTATTTGAAAAATCAAGATACGATAGTATTAGAAATTTGACAGTTAAATAAGGGGATTTGTGAAACCAAAAAAAATGGAATACAAAAAAATTCACATAATTTTTTTATACACTTGATAGTTTCATCAAAGAATTGAAAAAAAAAGAGAAATATTACTACATATTGTATTATTACAAATTATATTTTAAAGTTGAATAATTTCGAAACGCGTTGGTTTATTAAAAAAATATAAAAGTTTTTTGTAGAGCGTTCAGTTTAATACAAGAAAATGATTTGGTCTAGCCTTTTTGATGAAAAGAATTATAGGATTCTAAACTACAAAAAAAAGCTTTCCCATGTTAATCATGCTGGAGAATGCAATTTTACTACGTGGGATATCCTAATATTGATATTAAGGGCTGTGGCTTTCACAGGATTTTTGTCATCACTTCCAACAATATTTTCGATATAATTAAGAAAAAAAAAATAGTTGATTTTTTTAATCACTCTAATATGTAATGTTCATACCAGTTCATTGTGACCCGAATTATCAGGCAAAATTCAAAAGTTGCAGGATATGATTATAATTGTGATCTTTCTACTTAAGCCATTAATTCATGTTTTCTTTTAATTGCAGATTGTAGAGGCTTAATAACAAAAACTTTTCTTAGCAAACATCTTTGGTAAAAACAGCCAATAGGATTAACTTATTAACGCGTTAACCCAACTCCTATTTCAGATTTCTATGGATAAAATGTCATTCCAGGCATATTTCTATTTTCCTTTCCGATATCATTAACGTTACATGCCATTTGCGTGCTAATGGTACTAATAGGCTGTTAGTCTTAAGGCAAGACCACACCACATTTAATCGCCAATTGAGGTTAAAAAAAAGTAAAATCATTCAATGAATTTCGTGTGGCTTGATGCGTAATTGGCGATTGGGAATAAAAAGTTGCAAATACCTTAATACTGAGTTGCCAGATTAAAAAAAAAATTAGGAGTTTCATTGAATATAAAACATGAATATATCATTTTAATATAATGTATCTTATTAGTGTATCAATATCTTCTTAATTTCCTTGAAATTCTGATCCGCAACCTTTTTACGTGACTAAAGTGGCGGACATAAACACTGTGTCGGGTAGAGTGTTGAAAACGCCAGTTCTCGTAAGAAGAAAGTTAAGCAACGTCGGGTGATCCAGTAGTTGGATTAGTAGCCGCCTGGAACCATCACAAGACGTTGGTCTTTTGTTGAATTCTTAGCACGACATACCTTGTCCTTTTTTAATTCTAGGTTTTTTTTTTATAAGACTACACTCTTACCTGATGCTAAATGGCGATATTGTTTATAATGGTACTCGCTAAATCTATAGGAGGACTTGAGCTTAATTGCAATTACAGCAACTTGACAACAGATTTTCAACATAGAGTTAGCAATACAACAAAACTTAACAAGGCCTTACCACCATGCAACAAAAACACTTTTCCACAAAACACAAAACTAACCCGCTAATTATATTGTCTTATTTTCAGTTATAATTAAAGATTTCTTGGAAAAAATATAAACATGGCAACCCTGAATTAAGGGGACGCGCACGCTAACCAAACCGGGCACAAAATACGCGACAAAAAAGTCGCAGCGCCCAACATTACTCCATGTTGGTTGACAAAAACATGACGGACGAGTAACGCACGTAGGGGCCAGCGGCCTGCTGATGCGAGGCCAACAATGTTGTCTTCAGAGAAATCTTCTAAGAACTTACTAGAAGACTTCTATAATCCGCCGGCCCCGTGTTCGACTGTTTGAAATAATTATTTTTGTTCGTTGCATTTTTTATACTTTTTCTATATGGGTGATAGAATGCTGCTTAGTAAAACATTCTATGGTATTACAAAATATCCATTGTTACGAAAGAAATAATTATTTACGTAGGGGGAGTTGGGGACCCTTGATACGATTTTTACTTAGACCCAATAAAAAGCGACCTATTGACAGTAACATCCAATTTAATATTTATAATCTATACAATATATATTTAGCTAACTTTTTAAAGTCTAAATAACCGTTAGGTTTTATCATAAAAAATATTAGAGCCTATTTACTAAAAAATGAAATTTGTATCAATGGACCCCAGACGTGGGGTACATTGATACATATACTGGGGCAGTTTGATTCATAGAAACATTTCTACAAATTAAACAAGTTTTATTGATTTTTGTGATATTTATTTATTAAATACTTATTTTTCACTTTGTGCTAAATTATATGTACATAAATTTAATCTAGTACTAAGGGAAATAAATGTTTTTACGCTTTTTATATAAAAATGGAACAAGTATACCCAAACAATAAACTGTGCCATGAAATATACTCAAACAATAACATATTGTATAATCATTCTTTATTTGGTCTAATCAGTCATAACTGGTTTTATACTTAAACGATAAAATAAAATAATTATTTTATTGACTTAATCAAACATCACTTAACAAATTTATCTTGAATTTGAATAGACAAGCTGTTCTACTAGTGCCTTTCTTTACTATAGGATTTGTTTAGTAGTCCGGTGAATCGGTTAAAACCTTGCTGGGTCAATAGGGTAGTCAGATCGAAAAAAAAAGGATTTGGTAACTTCAACACAATATCAGAAATATTAACCAAAGCTTCGTCTTTTATATGAGGCAACACAAAAGTTCCAGTTGGTTTAAGCTTTACAAAAGAGACTAGAAAGTCGTTCTGGTTATCAGAGTATCTTGACACTATTTTTCCAACAAAATACTTATAAGGTTGCTTCTTTCCTACGTTAACTGAAGATCATTTACTGCAGGTGGGGCGGTAAATGTTCGGGCAACACTTGTGTTCTCGGGTTTTCTTAATTTTATACTTCGGTGAAGTTGTGAAAACCTTTCCATGTTAACAGCATTTTCATTTCGAAAAAAAAAAGGTTTCCTTAAAGTAATACTGGGGCACATTGATACGTATCAAAGTGCCCCGACAGTGCTTGCATCAATGTGCCCCTGTCTACTACAATTGAAATAAGTATTTTGTAAAAATTATAGCAATTAATAACAAAAAAAAATTAAATTTACATAATGTAATGACGGGTATGTACTTACTAATTATCTCAATATATCACAGGTAACACTAAATATATTAGTAGAATCACATCCAAAAGAAAACTACGAAAATTTTGTTGCGAACCTCAGAAACAAGTTTACACGTGCCAAGCGCTAATCGTCGAATGAATATTGCTCCGCTCTAGTATGCGTGTAGGGTGTATGATTACCTTTCTATGTGTGGCGGACGGTTTCTCTAACGTGTTTTGTTTTCGATTTATATTGACTGTATCTATGTGCCCCATGTATCAATGTACCCCATCTCCCCCTACGATTATTTTAAGAATGTTTGAAAAAGTAATAAAACGTTTGAACTTGAAAAGGATCAGCACAATTCTGATATTAGAAATTTTTATAAAATAGCTATTCCATTTTTTTATTACCTAAACTACTGTACAATATGATCAAAGCTAGTTTTATTGTAAAACGCAGTTTATTACTTGTATGACTATTGTATGAATAAGTGTAATTAATGTATTAAAATTTGTGATTTCATTGTTACTATATTTTATTGAGCGCTCTAAGCGATCTGATAATCTTAAGCACTAAATATAAAAAAGAATAATAATAGAGAGTGAAAATCTCGGCAAAAGTATTCCTATTTACAAGCTTTTATTTAGTTTGCAATATTTATTAGTTTATTTACGTCAAATCTGAATTAGAGCCACATTCTTTAGACTTTATAACTTAGCGATTTTGTTCAGTTTTAATGACAATATACAAACGTGAAACAAAAACATAATGGCGAATTTATAATGACCACCACATACGTTGAAAAAACGTCCGACTAAGGTTGTATATAAAAGCTTTCTTTTAAAAATATTGATTAAATATTAATTTATTTAGTATCGCTTAAGGATTGGTAATATAGTTGTTTATATATACATAACTTCGATTTATAGAACCGTAGTACCTGTACTATAAATAAATTAATATTTGAATAATATTTCTAATAACAAACTTTTTTACAAAGGCACTTACAACTTTTAACCAGACTTTTTCAATAGGTATGTGTGACGGCCATTTTCCAAATTCATGAATTTTGTTTTTATTTCACTTGTATTTTAATTAAAACTTAACAAAATTGCAAACTAATTCAGTTTTCATAATTGAACCTTAACAAACAAACAAATATTACAAGTTGATAAAAGCTTGTAAATATAAGAACTATATATAATATTTCTTAATATATATTATATTCACTGCAATATGCAATAACATAAACCAAGATTACATAAAACCGTTCTATAGAATATATCCTCCTTTAAGTAATTTTGAAATAGAAACTACTAATTGAACAGACAATTAGCAATATATCAACGTCCGAAGATTAATTACAAATAATGAGGAAGGCGAGGATTCGATTCGTGCGCATGCGCCTCCGAGACTCTGCGAGATGTATTAAACATTACAGTGTTAATAACTGCAGATGTAAGAAACAAGTTCCTTGATTCGCAACAAACAACAACTTTTAATTACATTAACCCCTCGGCTGATTTTTTAAGACCATACATTAACCCCTCGGCTGATTTTTTAAGACCATACATTAACCCCTCGGCTCATTTTTTAAGATCATACATTAACCCTTCGGCTGATTTTCTAAGACCATACATCAACCCCTCGGCTGGTTTTAAGACCAACATCTCAACATGTCGGATTATGATTTTAAAGACCTAGCAATATTTTAAAATTATAATTGCGTATTACAAATTTGTTATTGGTCAAGTTTTATAATAAATACGGCATTTTTTTTAAACTTATGCTGCCAACAATCTGTTGACCAATGCATCATAAGGTCTACGTTTGTGTGGACAGTCCAGAGGTTGAAAAACGTATAATTGACCATAATTTACCATAAACTAAATGATATATAAGAAGGTTGGGCCTCAGGGTGGCCCTCGAGAAGACCGAGGCCATACTCTTTCATGGGCCTCGGCGGGGGCCACCACCTGGGGCCCACATTATAGTGGAGGGCGCCCGGATCAGGGTGAGTGCCCACATGAGGTACTTAGGCCTCACCCTGGACGGGCGCTGGCGGTTCGAGCCCCACTTTGCGGGGCTCGGGCCGCGAATTGCTAGGGCGGCGGCGGCACTCGATCGGTTGCTCCCCAATATTGGGGGGCCGGGTGCCGGGTGCCGTCGACTCTTCATGGGAGTCGTGTGGGCGATGGCTGCCTACGGGGCACCGGTCTGAGCTGATGCCCTCGGTGCCACCAACGTGCGCGCGTTGCGCAGTATGCAGCGTACGGTGGCACTGAGGGCAATCCGGGCATACCGGACGGTGTCATCGACGGCGGCCTTTACGCTCGCCGGCTCCCTTCCCTGGGAGCTGGAAGCTGGAGTGCTCGCCGCCGTGTATACATTCACGGCGGCGAGGAGGCGTAGTGAGGAGCCTCCGGCTCCCAGGGAGATAGAAGTTAAAAGGCGGGAGTTGCGGGAGGGGGCTATAGGGAGGTGGATGCAGGACCTGGCGGACGCGCGCTTCGGGAGGCACACCGTCGACGCCGTCCGCCCAGTCCTGCGGGAGTGGATTGGGAGGAGATGGGGCTCCCTATCGTTCAGGCTGGTGCAGGTACTGACCGGACACGGTTGTTTCGGGTGGTACCTGCATCGGATCGCTCGCAGGGAGCCGACCGCCGCCTGCCATGAGTGCGGCGCTGAGGAAGATACCGCGCAGCACACTCTCTCTGAGTGTGCTGCGTGGGAGGTTGAGCGCCGCACTCTGGTGGCGGTGGTAGGAGAGGATTTGTCGCTGCCGAGCGTGGTCTGGTCCATGCTAGGCAGCGAACAGGCGTGGCGAGCAGTGGCCTCCTTTTGCGAGGAAGTCATCTCGCAAAAGGAGGCAGCGGAGAGGGCCCGCGAGGCGGACCCCCTCAGTGGTCGTCTTCACTATCGGAGGACTGGCAGGAGGAGGCGGCGCTTTGCCCAACTCCTCCTTCCCCCGTAGCCGGACCTGAGGGGATGCAGTCGGGGGGCTCATCCCCTCATTGCACAGGTCTGGCGGACGGGGGGGGGGGGCAGCTGGCGTGTACCCAGCTGCCTCTCTATAGGTAGGAGCCCGGCGGCAACCTTCCGCCGGGTGGACCGTTGGGGCGGCTATTCAAGGGGAATAGCGTAGAACGATCCCTTGCCGCCCCAACATCACGGTCTGTCGGTACACCGTGGGGTTTTAGTCCGTGCGAGTCGGACATAACTCATCCTCTCCCCCGGGAGGGTGGGTATCCATAAGGGATTTCCCCACGTTAAAAAAAAAAAGAAAAAAAAAATTATATTTAATGAAATAATCTATTACTGCATTACAGATGTATATACTTAAAAATAAATTGCTCAATATATGTAAGTGTATTACTTCCAAGCGGCTGCACTTATTTCGCTGTATAGAATAAAAAAGATTCTATTTTTAATTTTCAGGACTGTTTTTTAAAGTTTATCTTTGAAAATTAATCTCTATAAAAACAAATACGAAAACAGTGGTACAATAGCACGTGCAGTTGGAAGAACTGTAAAAACTCTGAAACCGCGAATACTGAAAAAAAATAATCGAAGATGCAGTCGTAGAAAATAGTCTAAACTAAAGCCTACAGGAAAATTGTGAAGCTAAAAGATCCTATCCGACTTCATAATTAAATATAATAATCATAAACATATAGTGGTACAACGAAATAATCCCAAGGAGGCAGGTGGCCGATCGTAAAAATTAGGCCAAGTCATCCATCACAACATAACAAACATCTTGTACCGACCCTATGCATGTAGGATGAGGGTAAAAAGAAGAAGAATCACTATATAGAACAGCAAGAGAGACAGAAGACTGGAAGGAGATTAAAAAAAAAAAATTGGCAGAATGACGGTTAATTGATCGGTTGCCATTTCATTTATTTACATGGTATTACCGTAAAGACGAAGATTAGATTTCATTTTCTTTGTTACTACAAGTTGTGCGAAGCCTGGGAGTGCAGCTTATACTAAATAATGTAATAAACACTACTCAGTGTTTAATGTACTAAACACTAAAACTGTTATGAGCTTGTCGGTGACGCTTCACCAGCGTGTCGAGGTTATCGGTGACGCAAACTCATATGCTTTTCCCCGGTTTTTGGCTGAATCTTGGAATGACATATAGTGGATTTTATATTTTATTCGAGATCTCGTGTTATTTGACTCTAATTTTTCTAATATTGGTGGTGTTTCACGTATAATATAGTTCGGTTATTGTGCATAAGTGAAATGGGATGATAAGTGGGAAATCATAGCACAGGGCATGAATTCTGATATGTGACAAAATTCGCTGGAGAGGTCTGACAAGAGGATACAAATTTGTTAGAATAATGAAATTATCGCAAGACACTAATAATATTAGCTACTCGACAATGACAGTAATAACCCAGACGACTAGTTGCTAAACATAACATAAAAAAACAGTATCTTTTTTTTGCTTTTGCTTAATAATTATTAGCGAGCGTCAGTGTTATTCATAAAAAACGATTTAGATACAATCGGTGTCATTACAAAAAACATAAATACGTATTTAGTACTTGCTTAAAAAAAGTTGGGTACTCTCGCCGACCGCTGCTCAGGCAAGTTCGCGTTATCCTTTTTTCCAAATCTAACCTAACCTAACCAAAGCGAGATAAAAGAGAGAGATGTCGAACGTTCGGCGAGCGCGGTGCATTTAATACGAAAGTACCCAAACTTTTTAAAAAAAAATTGAGAGGTGTCAAGGGACACCCGGATGGAACGAAGTTTCTTTCGATTAATTAGTGAAGGAATTGTAATAAAGTTTTATTTTTTTAAAGTTATAATAATTATTTTTATTTATTATTAACAAATATAATGTTATATAAACTTAATCAGTAGGCTCAATTTTCGTAATAATTGGCTTGTGGTAACTGAAGTAGGAAACATATGTTTCGGATAATTATTATTATTATTTTTTATTATTTATTATTTACAAAAAACCTGTATACACTCAACAAAAATAATCGTTGCGACACCACACTGTTCAATGCGAAATAGAAATGAAAATATCTGGCTTGCTTTCTATAAGAGAGAGAGACAGAGAGAGAGACAGACAGAGAAACATGCGACGCCGCACAGCTTACAATAGCTTACTATAGCAAAAAGTGTCGTGACAACTTTTCGTAAGAATTTTTTCCGTCTGGCCCCCTTTCACAACGCGCGATAAGAAACTTCGTTCCAACAAGTATTCAATACGTATTTAACTTTTTTGTAACAACACTAAATAAGTTTTTCGATTCGAAACTTTCCTTTATAAGTCCCTATTTGTCATACTTCAAGATCCTTACGTTTACTTATCTATAATATGTATACACTTTTATGTAATGAAACCTAAATAATATTGAAATTTAAAAATAATTGTAATTAAATTGCGACAACAGACAAGCACTAGTATAGATAACTTATTGCTACAATTTTAGTACGAACATGTTGTGGATCGCATAATAATCGACAAAGGAAGAGGTACAAACTTATAATTACAAATATGGTTTTCCTGCAATTTATCGTAAAGAACGGACAGAAAAACATCGAAAACTAAATAAATGTATTCAAAAAGTTTTACTCTGGACGTTGTTTTGATGTTTTATTCACTAACAAAGTTTGTAAATTGTAATTTTTTTATGTGACATATATTTTATCACTAATTTTTCTCTGAACGTCTAAATGTAAAATTTCGGGCGTTAGTTAAGGCATCTTGAGAAATAAACAAACTAACATTTGCATCTGTAATATTAGTAAGGATATCTAGTTAATGAAAATGTGTACGTGTAACCGGTACACGCGATTGAAGTAAAACTTATATTATTATAAGTTCCGAATTAGCTCATAGTTATTGTTACTTACTTACTGTGAAACCATATGGCAGCACAGTCGGGCGCCCATATATACGTAATTAATTATATTGTATGATTGTGATTATTATTCAATTTGTTATTTTTTATTAATTACTTTTTTCAGAACTGTTTACTGATTTATTTATAATCTATTTATTGACAAAATCAAAAATATTTAAAAACCCGACGGTCCAGAAACGTAACGCCATAACGCCGTAACGGACTTCCGTTGCATTGTCGCCCAGTTACCTCCTAGTCGCGCCTAAAAAAGTTTTACTTCAAAAATCGATTGTAAAAGATAGAATGTTCTCGTAATTCCTTCACGTACGGTCTAAACAACAACGGTTATTTTCTGAAATACGAGAGTTGTCACCTCCATAGTTTAGTGCCTCGGGGTCGTCGGGCCTTCGTATTTATCGTCGATCCTCGGACTTCGGTCACAGGTTAATAAATTATCATTTTATAAATTATAACCTCCATGTACTGTAATCTCTCGGTAGGTTAACGATTTGGCTTGAAACACGGAAATATATGTATACGATGACAACTTTGTACACGAATAGATTAAAAAAATAATATAATTATTAAGTTAATTGCTAAGCTTATTTTTTTTTATATCCAAGGAGGCAAACGAACTGGTGGGTCACGTGATGTTAAGTGATCACTACCGTCCATAGACACTAGCGATATCAAGGAAGTCGCAAGTGCATTGCCAACCTGTATATAGGAGAGGGAGAGGGGAAGGAAAAGGAAAGAGGAAGGGAGGTGGGCCTCCGGCGCTCTCACTGACCGAACGAAACACAACAATGCAAGCACTGTTATTTCACGTCGGTTTTCTGTGAGAGGGGTGGTGCTACCCCGGACGAGCCGACCCATTCATGCTGAAACCAGTAATAGCTTCAGCGTGGCTCTACCGCCTACCTAAACTTATATATATACTCAGTTATATTCATAATTACAATGCATTTCTTCACTTATTTAATTTTATACACTGTTCTGTCATTGATGATAGCTATGTTATAAAATGAATTTATGATTCCTGCTTAGCCCCATGGACAAGCGTAATCTATACCAATATTATTATTATTATTATTATTATTATTATTTATTTTATTTATCAGACAACAAGGGTCCACAAAAACAAATTACATACATTAGTACTAAATTAAAAATTAAATTAAATAACTAAATTAATATGTGCCTTTATACAAATGAATATGAAATAGGATGAAAAGATGAACATCACAATATTATATGACAACAGATAGCCAGTGTTTCATAAAAGGACTGTCGTACATGTTTGCCATTGTTCTCATTATATTATTGGGACTATCACGAAGTCTACCCAGGATGGATGCTATTCTCTTACGGATTATAGCAAAGAAATCATCAACCCTAGCATTTGCAAACATCCCGGAAGCACTACAAAATCGTGGTAATCCCAATAACATTCTAAAAATATTATTATACTGGACACGCAATGCATTAATAGTCCCCTTACTGAAGTTGATCCATAAGCTGCTCGTGTAAAAACATTGACAAAATGCTTTGAATAGTTGGATTTTGACTTCATCACTACAGCGAGCAAACCTACGAATCAACATATTCCCTCTAACTGCGAGCGCTCTACGTTCTCTTTCTATATTATTATTGTAATTATAAAGAGGTAAAGTTTGTAAGTTTGTGAATTCGTAATCTCAGGAACTACTAGACCGCTTTAAAAAATTCCATTAGTGTTATATAGCTCATTTATCGAGGAAGGTTATAGGCTATATATGACAACTCTAAGACCAATGCGAGTGGAGCACTAATGGAAAATATTTCAAAATCAGGGTTTTTTTCATTTTGAGAGCCTCCGCTACGTGTTAACCTTAGCCCAAAGTAATTATTCGAAATTATTAGAAGTCGCGGGCAGAGGCTAGTTATATATACTCTTTGAAAAATCTTCACCAAAGTGGTTGTATCGTTTCGCAGATTGGCCCGGGCAGACTGAGAACACTCTTTATTTATATGTTTAGGTTACTATAAATATTTATGTATTAATATTTTAAAAAACTATAATCGGTTATTGATCAGGGCTTCGGCATAATTTAACATTCTAAAAACTGGATGCTAATATTGAGCTCGATATTATATTTCCTTGGTATTAATATACCTATATGTTATTTACACTATAATGAATTTTCTAAGCCTTAATTACAAAACATTATGTATAAATAATAAAGAGAAATAAGAAAGTATTATGTTAATAAATATTTTTAAGATAAGATTTTTGATATACGTTCATGAATTTAAATTAACAAAATTTAGCTGCTGTTGTTCCGAAGATGTCAAGACATAAATAGTTCTTCAAATTACCAGTGTCTCTCGATTTTATGTTAAAAAAGATAGCTTAAAATTACTCCGATATATTCCTCAGAACAAAAACGCTTAAAAAAGGAATTTAAAGAAGAACATTGTTATATTTGAAATAAGAATTCTTCCATAGCTATTAATTAGCACACAATTGGAAACCAAATCGATTAAAGCAAAAAAAAAAGGATTCGATAATCGAAATCGATTACCGGAGAAGTCGCCGCCAATGCGCATCGAAACCGCGCAATCGCCCGTCCAATCACATTAATAGATACGTCATCAGCCGCCATCTTCACGGATCGAAATACAAATTACGAATTCGAAAATCGACCCGAAAAAACGTCATTTTAACGGACGTTTTTTATTCCATTAAAAAAACACAAGGTGCACTCTTAAAGAGCGTATGGGTGAGTTACACCTGCTTTTTCTATACTATCGTATGGTTATTCACGAATTTATTATTACAGGTGTATTTCTAAAGAAACATGTTCTAACGCGAGTCTAATTAAAATGAATACGGGGCGTTGGTCAGTACACGGTCAACAGAAAGCGGTGGATTGTCGTCAGTGTGTCATGCTTTATATTGATCGTAAATACACTGTTAAGTCCATTCAGCGTATCGAATTTTATAATCTCTATTTAAATTTTATTAATATTTTAGATTTAGTGGACGTTGAGCTGCTTTTTAATATGCTGTTGGTATTAAGTTAATCGGGTATAAAAGTCATACTTAAGTCTCTATAGACGTTTATTTTTTATGTAGACACCTGGCTCATAGTATATTCACTATTTCGAATATATTCATTTCATTTAGGACATAGTAACGTCATCTGGTAAGAGTTTCTATTGTGGACCAAAGACTTCTTCTCAGAGTAAGGAATAGGTGTTATCACAACTGACAATGTATTGGCGATTCCAAACATCAAATAACCCACATATCTATTTTTTTTTTTTGCATACACCTGTAGTAGAACAATATTTCTCATGCCCAAGTTTCTTTACAATGTAGTTCTTCATAGTCACTCGATAGTGTTACCAATCTGCATTGATAAATATATCTTGTCCAAATGCATCCTTGATTGGTGCATGCCGGGAATGACACCTCGCATCATCGAATTGATCATATTACGGACTATCAGAACATACCACAAATAATGATTTAGCGGTAATTCCTTCTTTTTCAGTACTAAAGTTACAGTGTAGATTATCATAACCCGTATGTTCGTACTAAAATTCTAACAGTAAATTATTTATACCAGTGCTCTTCTGGTGTCGAAATTCAATCATAAGTAATCCTAGTTCCAATATAATTTCATTTTAATTCTATAACAGTGTACATATACTGTATATTAATAAACATAAAAATCTTGAAGTATGAGAAATAGAGCCTTACAAAGAATATATTCGACTCGTCGCTGGTAAGGCAAACAAATTTTTTGTATCCAAATTGTTTCTTATTTATCAATATCTAACACTAATGGTCGCTAATAATTACTAAGCAAAACTATAGAAATTCAGTTTACAAACATAGGAGAGAAAGGTACTGAATTATCCTTTTTTTAATTTTGTGTTTGGCAACCAGACATCCAGATTATTACTGCCAGTGTCGAATAGTTAATAATATTACAAGTGTCTGACAAGTTTTTACCAAAGATTTCTGTCTGAAAGCATCATTGTAATAGTAGTAGACAGTAGTCCCGTGAAGTTGTAAAGGCCTTGCAAGGCCAATGGCGTAGTTAGTTCGAAAAAAAAGGTAACAGGCATTTGTCATTAAATAGATTGTTCTTAAATTCTATTGACATTTTATAAATCGATTTAAGGCGACGATGACTTAATGGTTAATGTATTGGGAAACCACGTCAATCGACCTATGTTCGAGTTCTTGCGAATGAGTTGGATTTTTGGGTGAAAGAAACGTCGCGATGAAACCATTGCATGGTCAGGCTTCTTTCTAAGTCAGTCTATTTAGCTACCACTGTCAAGTTAAAAACCCTTCACCAAGCACCTATGGTGTTCATTCAACATACACGCTTAATTATGTAATCTATACCAATATCATAACGCTAAAGAGTTTGTTTTTTTAAACACGCTAATATCAGGAACTATTGGTCTGATTTGTAAACCTCTTTCAGTGTTAGATAGCTTTATCGAGAAAGGCTATGCTATCACGCTAAGGCGCAAGCTCCAATAAAAATGTTTCAAAATTGTTTTTTTTTTTCCTTTTGATAGTTTCCACTGGATGATAGAATTAGACCAAAGAACTATTCCACGTAAACGATGTCGTATGCAGAAGCTATTCATGTATATAACGTAGTTTATTTGAAGGATCTTAAAAAAGCTTTTGCTCGCTAAGTGCTTTAAGTGAACCAAAAACTACGCCTCATTGGCACTCCATTTATCTATTAGAGCCATTGTCTTAAGTATTCGGTATCATTAGCATAGCGCCTACATGCGTGTCCTTTCTGCGGCGTGCAAATGTTAACAAATGAAACAAGAACTTAGGCAGAGATTACGGAAAGCAGCTTGCTCACTTCCCAAAAACTGTGATGACAGAGGTACAATTATAAATAATGTTAATAGTATACACAATAGTTTAATAATTACCAAGTCTACAAAAAATGGTAAGTAAGGACGAAGGAATTAAGTCACTTTGGATTATATTTACCAGCGGTATTTGATTTGATACATGACTTTAGTCGGATAATATTATATTCAAATTATATCCCGCTGGAATTAATTTTTTTATGTATTTTTTTAGTATTTGGCCACCATCTTATTTGAGGTTTAATTGTAGTGTAGTCCATGATAATAGACACGCTATATCTAAAGGAACTGTAGTTTGTCGAGTTTCAGATTCAGTTAGGGTATATCTTTTGACCTAGAAGACCTCCTCCGGTAATTGCTGATTTTTGCCTTGCACTGCGCTTATTATCAAGAACAATGTTATCGCTTTCACATGCTGTAATAAAAAAAATAGCTAGCTTTGAAAATGAACATAAGGCGAGATTATCTACAGAGTCAGACCACGCATAAAACTAAGCTTTGACGCTCTTTTTCATACTAATAAACCAATATTCAAAATATTTATGCCACTCCTACAGTACGAAACGGCATAAATAATTTAATTTTTGATATTTTAAAATAGCATGAAATCGCACGGTTCCTGGTTAGAACTATACATAGGATGACACATAATATCTACATTTCTGCTTTTCAAAAGTTCCTTTGTCTATATGATTGTGTGAACGCTCGCAATATCAAGTTGCAAAGTCACACAGTGTATTGGTTACTTTTACGGAATTCGATAATAATTTCTGACAAAGAAATGATCATGTGCCAACTGCTATTCATTGTGTCCATTCGATCATCATCCGATTCGAGGCAAACCGCATACTCATCACTTTGATTGGTTTCGGTTCACCGCCTGGAAACTTCCAAACAGTCTCATATCAAATTTAATGTCACTTTATTGGATCAGGTAAGTATGGCATTTCAACCCCCAGTGACACAATCCTTTTTTTGAGCTCAGTTCAATTATGAGAGATCCATTGTTAACACAATTTTTTTACAGCTAAATGTTTTTGTAGGATTTATTGTATCTGATTTCTGCCTATGCTTAAGGAATTCCAAACCTCATAAAAGATTACACGCCCGTCAGTTTTGTTCATACGGTATACATCATTCAAAGGTTTTATTGGTTATAGTAGTACACGGATGGACATCATGAAATTTTTTATTACGATTAACATAACTGCAAAAAGCAGTACTAAAACAGCATTAAAAATGAACTCTATGGTAAAAAATCCCTTAATAATATTATTTAATATAGATAAGTTTAGAATTTTTAATGGACCAGCTATTGTAACAAATCTATATGCAAATCTATCAACCTAGATCTATCGTTGGTGCGTGGGCAAGGTCAATTAGACCACGCGAAACAATGTGTTTATTGTTTTTAAGTATTACATAAAGACCGGTAGCTGTCTATCAAATAAAACTTTGTACAAGTTAATCAACTCGCAATGTTAATGAAACTTTCACCACTCCAATTAATATACTAGTTGGTATCGTAAGTTCGATTATTATTCAAGCGAATGAAATCAAAGCAGTAATGTCAGAGACACTCTTTCGAAACATATGAAATAAAATTAACATACTGCTACATAATTTTCTAGTAATCTCCTAGTTCGACTATTTGAAGTTGAAAAGTAATCATTACCTTAACAATCTTTATAAATACAACCTCCAACAAAACTACTAATTCATTTTCATTGCCAACGATTATTTACAATTAGTGATAACTACGTATTGAACGTAAGCAAGGATTTATATTATAATTGTTTGTTACAATCATTACTTAAGGCTTTATTAAACTATATTGGTTAATTGTAGTGTACGCCTTGTAACGAAACGTTGAAGATCAGATTGAGTGCTGTTAGTGATAATTGTTACCGTTCTAAAAGCTTCAACGGAGGCGTAATTCTATCTATTATCATCTAACGTAGTTGAGTTATTTCATTGTGTAGTCATTATTTTTTAACAATAAATAAATACGTTACACAACTGTACAAAAAGTTTAAAATCAATAAAATTATATGTATCTTAAGTACCAATAATTTTCATTCCTACATATCTCACTGCTAAATCAATTTTTTGTACTGTATATATTTTAATGTAAAGAATAGAAATGCTTTTCTAACACCATATGTACTCAATAATATAGCTTATTAATGAACAATAATATCGGATGGTAGGACATCGCAATGGTGTTTGATTAAATTCCATCAAAGATATCCCTAATCGTGTCTCATTCTAAGATCACCATCTGTATATCGGGATGCTAATTGGATACGGATCTTAGGGTGAAATCTATTGAGAACACTCAGACTTATCACAGCCTTAATTCCGAAATTTAAATTTATAGTCACAAGCTTAGCATTCACTTAGCTTGTGCTGAGCTAAGTTCAAGTCATCACATTCGTTGACTTACGCAAAACTTATGTATTACTTATGCGTTTAAAAATATGAGAAAATAAATAGGGAACAGCGATATTTTTATACTTTTTTGGTTATCATTATTACATCATTTTTATTGGCGTAATTTTTCATTGTAGAAATGGCAATATGGCTTCCATTGTTTGTTTTATTTTTTCATTCAGTCAGTCATGCTTCAGTAAACAAGAAATTTTACAACGATACATAGGTTTTTTGACTGAGTTTAGCTTGTTTAACATAAGATACGATTAAAAACTTGATTGAATTCTAAAGCAAAATCAAATCTAAATATCCCTTACTCAATTAAGACCCTGAGAAGGCGCTTATATACGACAAAGCTACCTCCGGTTCGGAAAACAACTCAGTCATCGAGAAGATCCGACAAAAAACTCGATATGGTATATCTTTTCATCTATAATAATATTATAAAGAGGTAAAGTTTGTGAGTTTGTGACGTTGTGATGTTGTGACGTTGTAGGGGGTAATCTCAGGAACTACTGGTCCGATTTGAATAATTCTTTCAGTGGTATATAGCTCATTCATTGATAATGGATATAGGCTATATATCATCACGCTAAGATCAATAGGAGCGGAGTACAGATGAAAAATGTTTCAAAATCGGGATGTTTTTTCCTTTTGAGAACTGCTGCGTGTTAGTGTTAGGGTTAGTATATCTATTCCACGCGAACGAAGTCGCGGGCAGAGGCTAGTACTATATATTTTTACAAAACATAAATAGTTACATTCGTTTTTAGAGTATGCGGAGAGAGGAGCTTCATTTCCAGACATCACAATGGTTCACATATTGATCGATCCTATAAAGATATTGAAATTTTTTTAGATATTAGATATTAAAACCCGCTAAACATGATTCTTGAACTCACTATCTGGCAAAACGGTAATATGTTTTGGGACTTTGTTATAAAACCTAACACTATTAACAAAAAAACTGTTTGTGATCTTAGTGAGCCTAAGGCATGGAGTGAACAGTATTCTTGGAGATTAAATAAAGATAAGTTCAGGATTGGAACATAGCCAGTATATTACTTTTTACCATGGAAACAGTTATGTGTGTTTGTATTTTTTCACCTGAAAAGTATGCAGAATCTGTTTACTTTTGAATGAAGTGTGAATTAATATTTTTAGGCAAGAACACTCTATCACAACGTGTGTGAAAAAAACAAATTTTCGCGTTCAAATATTTCACAGTTGTTTGCTGTCCACCGCCCACACATTAGTAAGCAAACCTGTGTGTCATATAAGTGTAAAATTTCGTATTCACTTGCTAACAGCACGTATATATACCACGTTGATCACCACAAACATTGCCAGTTTGGTCTTTGGAAGTACAAATAAATTTCTGTTTTCTGACCAAATTGCCTCATCAAACTGGTTATTGTTAGGGCTCATTATATTATCCACTATACTGATATCTTATTTACACAGCAGCTAAGCTAAAAATCTAGGCTATAAGTGAAGTTCGGGATAGTTTCTAATTAAGAAAATTTCTACCTGACCACTTTCCAATTTTTCCAAAAACTAGATTCAAAGTATAAATATAAGCCTAAATATTAAGGACGACTAGAGATTTGATTCGAGTTCACGTGTATGCAAATTTCAGCACATCGCTCTTTACTGACGGCATACAAATACAGCGACGCTGTATCCTTTCATACTATTCAACAGCTTATTCTATGAATGGTCAAACAAGTAGTATCGAGTAGACGGTATTGTACGATGGAACATACTGCTTTGGTATAATAAAACTAAGTATATTTTGTATCCTTTTTTGTTAAACTGTGTAAAAGAAAGAGATGTTAATATCTTAATACAGGAAAATTACCTTACAATATCGGAAATATCATATGGGCTTTATATATGACACATATAATTTTAATTTCTTACCATATAACGATATAAGGTTTACTAATCTACTCAATGTTAATAACGGACTGAATGATATATCAACGCATAGTCCAAACTGTTGTGGCTAGGGCCGTAAAAATTTGTAATAATCTGTCTGAAAAGCTGACGGTTTTCGGTTAAATAGTTTTATTCTTTTTATATTTATAAAGTAAAGAAACGAAAATAATTACTGCTTAGAAAACCTTTGAGAAGCCGTGGAATGTTGTTAGTGTAATATGAAAAAAAAAACCTTAAACTTAAACGAACAAAACTTCTAAGAAAAAAATTCATTGTATCATTTCACAAATTACATAGAAGAAACCTTAAAAATCTATACATGATAAAAACAATTCGATTGAAGAGTCAAGCAAGATCAACATAAAAAGTTCTTACACTACCATTTAATATGAATATACCATACAGGTATTTATCGAAACCAAATTGAACTCTAATCCAGTAAACATTACAATAAATCAGAGAGTTCCGTTACAATTTATCAAACAAAAACAATCAACGTCCACCGAACCCTTTACGGTTATACCCACGGCGATGGATTCGAACGCCGAAGATTACGAACTTACCTTTAAAATTCTATGGCTTCGACTAAAAGAGGCAGCCACTCCCTTTTAAGGCGTATTAAACACGTTATTTGTTCCTCTTCGCTCTAGTACAAATGCGCATCGCGTGCTATAGTTGTTTCCTTCCATTCTATTCACTCGTGTACATTCTACAGATAGACGGGTACGCGTGTCGACTGCAGTACGCTATAAGCAATAGTGTCACATCGGAACTTAATGCTTTTGCGCGTTGAAGCAAAACATTTTATAGCTGTGCACAAATCGCATATCTATATATGCTATATTTTAAGATAAATTACTTCTTCTGTATTCATTTTTTTATTGTTCTGTAGTAGCTATTGACGATAAAAACAATTTGGATTCAATACATTATGCCCTTACCATTGATGAAGAGGGTTTTTTTGTTTATAAGTCTCTATTCATGATACTTTACGATCAGCATATCAAAGTATTATCTAAGAATTTAAATAAAAAAAATTCAACCACTAGACGAGTAGGTACTAGTAATCTACTATTACTGTCAATTATCCAATCTTTTTAACTCAGTAACCGTGTGCGGTTAACCAAGTCTCTATCTGGTGTGAGGTAAAGAAATTGCTCACGTAATGAACTACGATAGAGACGGCGTGGACATATGAAAAGGAGGTATTTGCTTGCCGATCAACTTTATTGCATTATTATACAAAAACACATAAACAATTCCTCAATGGGATACTAAATTCTAATGGTGAAGATTGCGCGCTTTTAGCTCGCATTACACGATGTAGGTCTGAATTCTACTATTAACCTGAGCTGTCGTTGAGAGAAAACGTCGTGATAAAATAGTACCAGAATGTTGTCTATTTATAGGGTTTTTTTTTTTCCTTTTTGTTTTAGTCTGCAGATTCTTGGTCCGCACCTTTTTTTTGCTTAGATGTAGTTTTTTTTTTACGTAAAAATCGTATCCGTGAGCATATATATGTATATATATATATATATATATATATATTATTATTATTAGTAATTTATTAAATATTCACTGTTTAATTATTATTAACTTTTTTTTTAATGGTTTAATGATGTTATTGTTTTTATAGCGCTTGCATTTCCATTCTTTATGGCCATTTTTAGGTTGGCCATTTATAGGGTTAGATGCCACATCAGAGAAAATAAATATGTCGAAATTTACATATCGGGCACGTGTAGACTTTCTGCTACAACTTTCATGAATTATTAAAGCTTACTTGTTAAGGCTTATTAAGAATTTGTTATTATATTCTAATTCTAATCGGGGTGTAAGGGGTGTCGAATAACATCATAAGACTTGAGACACCCAAGCCAACCTCACCTGCACGTAGTGCACCCTGCTGAATAACGACCGAGGCAATGGCGCAAGCGGGGTGGTAGGGTTTTACAGCCTGACTGGGTCGCAACCACCATGTATATGGCGAAAAAGCCCGTAATAGTGATTCGCTTCTACGGGTCGCGTTTCGGGATCAGCCTGTGCATATCCAGCTTTTTACAGGCCGGCATCATAGTGGCGACCGGCGATGGATAGTGTGTCAATCGGTGGTCGCTATTATTTTTGGATTGTACTATGCTTACCATCAGGAATAGTGCAGTCACTTTGCCGTGCTACAATAAAAATAAATTGTCTATGTCTCTAATCAAAGTAAATATACAAGAAGAAAATTGTTCGGAAAATAACTAAAAAAAACTTAATGTCGTCAGTGCCACGTACCGCGTATAATCAAGAAATATCTTGGTGGCCGCATAAATAAAAAAAGTGAATGTGTACTGTACGAGCACACGGTGGAAATCAATACTTTTTCACTATTTGTAAAATACGGTAGAAATTATAAATAGCTCAAATAATACATTGATTATACACAAAACACACATAATCTATATATCTAGTACTTTTAAACGAGCAATTCTTGTATATTTTTAACTTGTTATATATTCAGGATCTCGGAAACGGCGTGATCTATTTCCGTGAAACTTAGTATGTAGGTAGATTCGGTAACGATAAATCGATCTAGCTAGATTATATTCATAGAAAACTGAATTTTCAGGCAATTAAAAAATATAGCTAGAATATAAAGGTAAATTTCGCCGGCGCTGTCAAAACAGTAATAGCTCAGATGGAAATCGGTTGCTTCGAAAATCCGTGTAATCCAGTTCGAATCCGAGTGATAGCAAAAGAGATATCTTTTTTTAATTATTTTTTTTGGAATGAAATGCTATTTTTGTGAGACAAACTTAACAGTTTATTTTAATTTAAAAATGTTTTTCAAAGAACCGAGCCAGGCAAGGTCGCCCAGGTACTATTACTTTAAGAGGAGAAGAGGAGTTTTTGGCGGGATTTTAGTCTATCATGTAGTGGATTTTATATTTTATTCATAATCTTGTGTTATTTGACTATATATTGTGTAAATTTGGTGGTGTTTTACGTAATATAGTTAGTTTATTATGCATAAGTGAAGTGAATGGAAAATAATAACACGGAGCATGAAATTCTGAGATGCCACAAAAACTCCCTGGAAGGTTCTAGCAAGGGATCCACCATCTTGTTAGAATATGGTTTCACACGATGCTTAATATTGGAATGATCGCACGAAGTTTGTGATATTATTGGCTACGTGACAATGGCAGTAATAATCGGAAAGATTGATTGCCAAAAATAAAGTTAAAAAAAAAGAGGAGAAGACATACGAATATACACACAGGAATGCTACATACAAATATTAGAAAAACATATTTTATATATTATCTCATTATTCGAGTACTGTACACTCATTCAACATATAGATAAAAGTTGTTCAAACTGCATCGTTCTGACCTTGTTTAACTTCCCGTGTGACCTTGTTACACGGGTCAGAGGTCACGAACGCGCATCTCCGACCCAGATGACCTCTACCATATGCCACGACGATTGTTCTTTTATAATTAATGTTTCTGATTAATTTCACACAGATGTCGGGAGTCATTTGTTTAAATAATTAATTACAATTGAACATTGGAATCAATTTAAAATTTAATTCACAGAATTATGACGTTTAATTCATTTGTAATCATTTGGTAGATATGAATAAATCGTTTTTTTCATTATAAATATTTATGGGATAAATATAAATGACGGTATGACATCATAACTACGACTGAAATACCACAATGAAGTTACGATATAGTTCAAATCAAAATCAAAAATACTTTATTCAATTTAGGGTCTGTGAAGACGCTTATTGACGTTAAATCTGTACCATTCATTCAAAAACCAACCCAGTCAGTCATCGAGAAGAACCTGTAAGAATCTTGATCTCCATTATCTCTTGTATATATATGTTTTTATTTTTATCGCAGTCGTTTTTAGCCAATGTACAAAGGGTGTCAATTCCATACATCACATTCCTCAAAAGAACTGTATTTTTTATTACTAACCTCTGCCCGCGACTTCAGCCGCGTGGAATAAATACTTTGAGCTAACGCTAACACGCAGCAGAAGCTCTCAATAGGAAAAATGACTCCGATTTTGAAACATTCTTTATTGGTGCTCCGCTCCTATTGGTCTTAACGTGATGATATGATATAACCTATAACCATCCTAGATAATTGAGCTATATAACACTGAAATAATTTTTCAAATCGGACCAGTAGTTACTGAGATTACCCTCTACAACGTCACAAACTCATAAAATTTACCACTTTATAATATTAGTATAGATATATACATAATGCTTAACATAAGCCGATAAATGCTTAGTCTTTGTAAAATTGATAAGACTCTACTAAAAATAGACTAAGAAAAAATATATTTGGTAATACAATAAAGAACTCTGTTATTTATAAAAGTACGCTTACTTGCGTAGTGTTAAATACCATTTTTATCCAAATATAAGTATTCCAAGAATTTTTATTGAGATTTTAATTTGATTACAATTCAAAATCACGCCTTTTTTCTTTCAAGTAACTTTTTTCTCGTACCAAATAATGATTAAAGAAAAAAAAATCTAATAAGGCATTTGTAACCATACGGTGTAAATCCATACGCATGTATCCGTCTCAAATGGTTTTATTCCATACATAATCTCTCAAATAGATATTAGTTAGAGAGCTCTACGGTCACTAAATGACCCTACGAATTAAGTTGCGTAACTTAAATGAATTTTAACGAACTCCACATAGAACTGAAATTATGACTCTTGGATTGCTTACAATTACAAATATTTTTTATTGACTAAAACAATTGGATTATGGGAATTTCATATGTCCGATAGAGAAGCAAAATTGCGTTTATTAGTTTTACCCACGACTTCGTCCGCATGAAACTTTTTTTTTCGAACTGACTACGCTATTGACCTAGCAAAGTCTTAACAGCTTCACCGGACTACTTCCGCGTGGAACCTGATGTACAAAACATTTGACTAATAAAGTCATCTGAATGTGTTAAGTTTAATTACTGTCTACTTGTCTCTCGTACTTAAGTCGCGTTGTCATCAAAATTACAATAACTTTTGAAAGACCGCACTTATTTTAATGAAACAAAAAATAATTGCTACCCGAACATATGCTTTATGATATTCTTTAAAAGGCTTTGTCATGAATATAGTACTTTCACAGAAATACGTACTCAAAGAAACAGGTAGACAGACAGATATTTTTTTTCAATTATTGAAATATATTTTTTTACTTATTCCTGGGCAACTGCTACATTTTTTTTTTTCAAAAATTTTAAAAATTACAGAGTCGCTATATTTACACTCTTATCATAGGTATAGAAGAAGATATATAAAATGATAGACTAAAAAGTCTTGAATATATGTCAATCAGGTTTAATTAGTTATTACTTTATAGACACTTGATTCTTATTTAAGAAAATATCCCATTTACTTCATTTGAAATACAGTTATTAAAGTTTAAAGGACAACGGTTCTTATAAGTACTACGTGTTCTGTGATGTGTATCTTCTTGTAGTGCAAGCGGTATGATGTGCATGCATAGTAGAGAGGAAGTAAACGGGAACAATTTTTTGCAACGGAATTTAATAAGCAAAATATATCTTGCTTTCAAATTTGAAAGTGAAACTTTTCTTCCATCGCCTCAAATTTGTTTCGTCTATTTATCACGTGTCGCATTACAACAGGCACGGAGTAGGGGTAGAGAGATAGCCGCTCAGCAGAGCAGCCAAGATCATTATGGTGGTGACCATGGGTTAATTCAAAATGATTCGATGATTTATATAAATATTGTGCTCAGTTTTTAATATGCATCTATCACCTGAATGATTGTATTTATTACTAGCCTCTGCCCGCGACTTCGTTCGCGTGGAATAGATACACTAACACGCAGCAATTCTCAAAAGGAAAAAGCATCCCGATTTTGAAACATTTTTCATTTGTGCTCCGCTCCTATTGGTCTTAGCGTGATGATATATATCGTCGATGATATACATCATGATGATGTAGCCTATAACCATTCTCGATGAATGAGCTATAAAACACTGAAAAAATATTCAAATCGGACCAGTAGTTCCTGAGATTACCCCCTACAACGCGTATTGAAATTAATATTTATAACTAGATTTCTTATCTATTATTGATATCCCATTATAATTCTCAATTTCCAGTTATTAAGGTAAGATTTAAAACGCGATCCTAATACCCTAAATTAAATAATTTTCGGAAAACCTTCAATAAAATGCCTTCAATCCAAAAAAACATTTCACTTGAATCTTGGTTTTATAGAACCACATTTTTTAAGCTATTGCATAGCTTCTATCGCGGGCCTTGAGCGTGGAGACCGAATTCCAAAAATTCCGTAACGAAAAAACCTAACACCCCCCACTCTGCCTACCATATAGCTTGGCCGAGCGTTCGCTTAACGTATATATGGTACGACTGTACAAAGCTCGCACGGATCGAGACGAGCTGCTCCGAAATCGGACGAATACGTAATCAGCTGTTTGTGAGAAAGTATACTGGTGTGTAGGTATTTATCATCTATGTTCAACAGTGAATATCTGTACTCATATAATTTGTGTCCAAAGTGTTTTCCTGAATAACCTACATGTATTGTAAGATAATAAAAATATTTTGAACAATATTAACTTCTCATTTATTTAATAAAAGAAAAAAAAATGTTTTCTTATCGGTCACCACGCTCAAAAAGTGTAATTTGAATTAATATCAAAGAAAACATAACAAAGGAAAAAAATACTGCATAAATAAAATAAAAAAAAATAGTTATAATTGCATAAGTTAATAAAAAATTCTATGCAATAGCTTTACCGCGGCAGTCCCCGAGTGCCACACGCTTTTTTTATTTATGTTCTTTCCTCTGAAAATGAAATACATTGTTTATATAAATAACTGAGCAGATGAAGTCATGGGTATTAGCGTGGGTAGCTACTATTATCTACAATAACTCCAGATACTGTTTTTTTTAAATCAACCAGTCAAATTAAAAAAAAAGACGCTTTATAATTTATTAATTAAAAAAGATTATTAAGATGGACAAAGACATAGTACAGGAGAAAGAAGTTGTAGACCGAATAAGCAGTATGACACGGAACAAGGTACTAATTATCGGTAAATATTAAACACGGAACTAAGAGCTACACCTAGTATTTCAAAATCAAAACTACTTTATTGAATTTAGGCCCTAAAAAGGTAATTGTAAACGTCAAACCTACCACCGGTTCGGAAACTCGATTTGATAATTTTTTTTAACATACATATATGTGATATTTGGGACACATTACATGTCAGAATCGTTTTTAGGGGATGCACAGATAGGAGTGAATTTCAGACATCACCATTGTTCCGCTTGACATGATGCCTAAAAACACAATGCGGTATATGTTTTTGGGACTTTATTGTAAGACCTAACACTACTCCTTAAAAAGTATTACTGGTTTTACCGAGTCTGAAACATGGGACGATCAGTTTGTTATAGTTTCAAGTATGTACAAATTTTATGTATTAATATTTTTATCTTGATCATTCACTCCAATCGTACGTATTCATGTAGGCTTTATTTAAGTCATTTGATTGCTAGTTATGACGAACCTTCAGACGATATAAACATTCGATAACTGAATTATTATTCGCGTCAATAACACATAAGGGACAAGGTCGGACTCGGAGTGTATCTGGGGCACTAATTACTGTTCAATAAATACAGTTCTGAGACACAGTGTTATTAAGGAATTGAATCATTTTTGTGACATTAAAGCGTAGCGGGGTAGTACAGTGTTACCTAATTCGATCGTAAACAACAAGAAAAACAACAATGCAATATACATATAGTAAATAACATACTTGATTTAGTGAGTTTGTTATTGCGGTTTTACGGTATGGGCAGGTTTTCAGGAACAGTTTTCAAATGTATATGACTTTTTATTGGTTGGTTCCAGTATACATAAATTTCGCGGTATATATTATTACGTAAATCGTGGTGGTTTAGTGCTTTGACCGGTAGAATATCAATATAATACCCAGACATGTATTAATGATTTTTTCGTAAAGGCATATATTTACTAATTAGTATCACTATCAGCTAACGGTGAAGGAAAACAAAGTGGGAGCCTGAACCTGGATAATATTTTTGTGGTGTTCTTTTTATTCTGGAAAAAGGGGCTATGCAGGCCTTAAGTCCTGTATCACTGCGACCATGAGTGGACTATTGTGATCGCCCCATATTACTAAAGCTCCCCGCCCAGTCCTATGGCATTTAAAAACTGCAGGACTTTTTTGGATGAGAAAATCTATATCTTATCCGGAAGCAGTACATTCTTTCCCAGAATCCAGTTCAGTGTAGGCTTTAGTGGATCACATTCACACAAGAGGTGTTTGGGGGTCTCATTCGCACTATCACAGAATCTATACTCTTCTGTGCTCTGGACACCGATGTTGTACATGTGCTTTTTAAGACAACAGCGTCCAGTGAGTGCTCTCACTAAAACCCGTACTTGATTCCTACTGAGTGACAGGGTTTTATCAGCATATCGCTGGTTTTTGTGGTGTTACTATATGTGGGAAAATATAGAATTGTGTTTCAAATCGCCAATACGTCATAGGCTGATGTTATTACGCCTATATCTTCCTCCGGGAAGAGAGCTATGGCCTTGTGGGTTCCTTATAGGCTGATGATCACATGCTTCACTTACGTTTCATTTTTTACGTTTAATTTCTTACACTCGATGCGTAATATGTCACACAGTCCGATCACTCCATTACTTCATGCTTTAACATTCTTTTTGATTTACACTTTACATAGTGACAGTTTCGTTTCTAAAAGTTGTAGGTACCTTGTAACCTTCCTCGATAAATAAACTATTTATTATGTATTAAATAATTTTCCAAATATGTCTGATAGTTCTAGAAAAAAAAAATTCAAGCTTTATTGGTATAGATTTCAGCAAAATTTTCCCATAATATGCATCCACGGATACTAATCATTTTGCAATAAAAGATGTAAGAATCCAATTTCCCTAACTACACACCTGGCTATTTTAAAGAATTCGATGGTCACATCGACGGAGAGGCGCTATAAAATTAGTTTTAATATTCACGAACGGATCGCCTCCGGAATGAGCATACGAATTGCTTGTTAACGCAACTTATACATTTACAAAACAGTTAGAGGCGAGTTATCCAACACCATTTACACACGGGCCGCAAGTTCGACGAACGTGATCGAAATATTTAATGATCACAAACAAAATATTAAGGTCCGACGATTAACATATTCTAAACTCGCTGAGGATATATTCGACCGGCTAAAAATAAACACGGATTGCTTTTAAAAATAAAATCCGTTTGGAAGTACTTACGAGTTACCTTACGTTAGTGATTTCTATTCACCGGTTCCACTCAAAATTACTGTTATGACTCGACATGGTAATTTAGTTAATCCTAACAAATAGGATTAAATATTCCTTATAGAGTTTGAACACAATCTCATCTTATAGTAACGAGCTAAACGTGAAAATAAAGAAGCCCAAAACAAAATGACTAATCATTTAAATGTGTTACCAACATAATAACAAACATGAATCATAAATCTTAGTTTGTATTATTGTATTATTCTGGTGTAAGATAGTAGTGTAAGACGTTGTTTTATGTCATAGGAGGCAAACGAAGAGGCGGGTCACCTGATGTTAAGTGATTACCGCCGTCCATAAACACTTGCAACACGAGAGGAGTCGTAAGTGCGTTGCCAGCCTATGTTTGGGGAAGGAGTAACGGGGAGGGTGAAGCGGGAGGGGGAAGAGGGGAGGGGAGGTGGCCCTCCGGCGCTCTTACTGACCGAACGAAACGCAACAATGCAAGCACTGGTACTTCACATCGGTTTTCTTTGGGTTGGGTGGTAGTAACCCAGGCGAACCCATTCACGCTGAAACCAATACAAGCTTCAGCGTGGCTCTACCACCTCTGAAATAAAAAAAAAATAGAAATAATGTCACAAATTACAATTACAATTGTAAGGCGACCATAATGACTCTTTATGACAGACTAATGTGATTATAAGGCAAAAGAAATATTGTAATAGTAACTTATTGTAGTAATAAAACATTATAACTTAACATATACGGATAATCAAAAATTTCAATAATGTACAAATGTCACATAATAATGAAAGAGGAAAAAATGGAACCACTAGCAATAGTAATTCAATTCAAACACACATACAGAGGAAATTAACAGGTAAAGACTAGTAAAGTTAGCAGATAGAAATTTGGAAGAAAACATACCAAATTTCGTAAATAAAGTTTCGGATTACGTCCGGGGAGGAAAAAGTGGACCAAATAAAAAGAACGTGTTAAACCTAGACCTTTTTGAATTCTACTTTTTTGCTAAATAGTTAATTAAATGTCATTTATCTCTTACCGTAAAAACTTATGTATTTTATATGGATTTTACAGCACATTCGATGTTAATCGTAAAACATTAAAATAAAATTGTGTATTGCTAATTAGTAAGTAATACATTTTACAATTATATAAACCATTAGTATGTTTTTTTTTTTTTAACTTTATTTTTGGCAATCAATCTTTCCGATTATTATTGCCATTGTCACGTAGTCAATAATATCACAAACTTCATGCGATCATTCCAATATTAAGCATCGTGTAAAACCATATTCTAACAAGATGGTGGATCCCTTGCTAGAACCTTCCCGGGAGTTTTTGTGGCATCTCAGAATTTCATGCTCCGTGTTATTATTTTCCATTCACTTCACTTATGCATAATAGACTAACTATATTACGTAAAACACCACCAAATTTACACAATATATAGTCAAATAACACAAGATTATGGATAACATATAAAATCCACTACATGACAGACTAAAATCCCGCCAAAAACCCCATTAGTATGTTACCTAATCATGTATGATAAGTGAATGTATGTATTGTATGTGAGGTATGATTGTCTTTATCTTATTTTAAGTTATTTTAAGTTTCCAGTTTTATTCTTGAAACTAACTTTGTACGGACCGACTTGAGAAATTACTCGATTATCACATAGAACATTTCAACATCAATGAAAGGCAATTGTGTAATGCATATTTAGAATTTTTCAGGATAAATATATATTATATATTTCTTGGAATACAAAACAAGAAATCCGAGAATATTATTTATTTTTATATATTTATAGTTATATAACTATATATTAAACTGCATTGAGTTTGAACTTAAAAGTAAAATTAATATTATAATAGAGGTAATTAAAAACGTGCCTCAAAAATACCTTTCATTATCTGCTAAGGTATGCGCTCCAATAGCACACAATCAATGAAAAGTTAAACCACTTACTGGTTATGGTTCAACAAATACACGCCTTTAAAAAAAAGATAAACAGCCCAGGCTTAGCAATATCCCAATGAAGCCATAAAAATACAAAGAAAAATACAGTATTAATGTATTCATGATCCGTTCGGGCACGAGTGCCAAATGACTCCAGCAATGTGAAATAAAGTCACAGGCATTAAATGTTGGCTGAATCATAATTAACGTGTGTCGTTTAAAGAAAGTTCCGACAAGCATGTTGGTGTAAACGACCCGATTCCAAACAAGTGAATACTATAACCATTCCACGACACTCGTACGGGCTCGTGTGTAGAGTTGCCAACAGTCACACGTGTGCTAGGAACATCTCCAATTTGAGGTTCCACAAGGAGTGAACGTTTTTAAATTATATTTTTAATATATGATATTTAGTTTAATATAATGGGCTACCCGGTTCGGTATTCCATGATTATGACATAGGACTTTTCAAAAGAGATTAAAACATGCTCTTCAAGGCCGACAACGCAACTATATTACACAATACCCCTGATATTGAAGTTATCCATAGGCGATGGTAATAGTTATAATTGCCTGCATATGTTCTACCTTTTGGCATAAAAAAAATCAAGTTTATCTTACTGCATTTGAGGCAATTTTTTTACAGGCCCGAGATTTTCAATACTGACCTGCATTGAAATTGTCCAATCTCGTAAAACGAATTTTCGAAGCTAGCAACCCGACTCGTGCGCCTCCACGTTGGCGCACAATGTGAGAATTTACTTTGTTCACGAACTCTATTGAGAAGTTGGTGCAGATTGGCAAACGTTTATGACATGTTTATTATATAAGATTTTTGGAGTACGAAAATAACCAGAAGAGACCTCACATTTAGGATTTACTTCAACCAAAATACTTTCTATACTTGACGGAGCAAAAATTATTTTAATCAACATGATACTCGCGACTTCGTTCTCATGTAAATGATTTTGTTATTCAAGGTCTTATATTAATGTTTTATGGGCTTTCTTTTGATATAATTACTTATGATCCTTTTCCCGATCTTTTTTGTACTTTTAAGTTGTTTCTCTTTTATCATATCTACTTAGTTATTGCAGAGAATCGTAAAAATATATAGCCTAGATAGTATTCTGAAAAGTACTATCAGCGATTTGCTGCCACATTTTACAATAGTTTCAAACGTTTTCGTAGGTTAACCCGGAAAAAAACAGACACCAGTATTATTTATATGTATATATTTACTGTTATGCTACCATGGATTGGTTATTGCAAAATATGCAATATCAGCTACTTGCCAAGAGTAAAGTAATGTGCGTAAATGTTATAGAGCTACCACAACTTTTAACTTAATATATCCATTAATTATTTAATTGTGTCTATCTTGTAGGGCCAAATTTATGTTACGGAGAAGTTCCATGAACAGATATATTTTTAATCGAAATTATAGTTCTATGGTTTACATGTCCTGATGGTAACAAATACATTTGCGGTCCTAGTGACGACAGGCGGTTATGGTAATCTCTGAACGTTTGCTACCAACCACATATATATTTTTCACTCATCTTTTGAATTTTTTTTAGAGATTGTTATTCATTCGAATACATCGGTTTATTGTATGCTTTTGAAAAATCCTCCCGCAGTTGACGAAATACACGGCAGCGACAAGCCAGTGATGACCTCCGGCCGCCGTAGTTAGAGCCTACGGACATTGCGCCTCCCAACTCTTCTTCTGAGAGGGCCCAAGGTCTTTCTTCTCTGATCACAAGTCAGAGCCCTACTGAGGGGCCAATATCTATCGGGTCGGATAGAAGTATTGCAGAAGAAATTTCTACCCAGACGGCTAAATGGTGTGAGAAGAACACTCAGGGAATTTAGTCAATAGAAATCTGGCACTTTTACCTATTCCGCCCAAGAAGATTCGCTTGTAAATGGAGAATCAAGTTAAGAGAGTCATTGATAACATAAGATTATTGTGTTATCCAAATTTTTGATAGTACATGAACATAACTGCCAAAACGACAAGCATATTATATGTAAATTCAAAATATTAATCAGCGACTCCTTTTGGGGCTTATTCTTACCAAATCTTCTAGTCGAGTAACTTGCTTAAGGACTGTGCCTTAAATGAAGTCTTGATTCTATTTTAAGATTAATTACTAGATGTGACTGCGACTTATTACGCTAATTTGTATAAGACGCTTGGAAAATCATAATTGGGAACCTGAACAAAGAACCGGTTTGTTCCACTAACACTGCACAGCATAGAAGATTATAAATGCAGACTGTAAACCAAATATACATATTCTAATACACTACTCCAGACTTAACTACCTAACAACTCATTGTTGCCAATCGACTTAGGGTATCCAAGTCATATACAGTCTGCCATAAGTAAGTACTTAGCAACAAACCGCATGCAAATTATTATATCTCTCATATATAAACTTTTCGCGTCACCAAACCATAAAGGTCCTTTGAAAGCATACAAACTAAGCGAGGCGTTAGAATATCAAGCAATTCAAATAGATTATCTTTTTTTTTTCAATATTTATAGGCCATTGTAGTCTCAAGGGATTGCCTATCATTTCGGCCACTGCCCACGCGCCGTGAATTCTAAAACTTCATTGTAAAGTTTATTCAACTTCTAAAATAGAAAACTTATTTCGTTTTGCCATTACAAAAAGCATTCTTCAAACTTAAGTAAAACGCATTAGGGTGATAATCATTTGATTGTATATTTTCGAATAGCAAAACTAAATATGTTTTTAATCTTGACCAACACGAAATATGCGATCGGTATCGTTATGGCTATAATATCTTTTATGGACAACATATAACGTCAATTATTAAAGTCAACAGTGAGAGAAACCGAGGTTTATTGCGTTATGTGAATTGGTTGTAAAAATGGTGCGCGTGTACGCACATAAAACTTTAGTTTGTTAAAGTAATTTTTACAACTAAAAATGTCTAAACTTACTTCAACACGTCGTTCAGTTTAAACATCAAGTAATGTTGTAATAAATCAATAGAATTGATATCCAAATTCAGTGAAACACTTCATATAATCTATTAAATATTTGACTATGAACTTCCCGTTCAAATTTAAATTGACTATATAGTGAGATTAATTTATAATTTTGCGTCATGACATGCTACATACACAAAACTAACCGTAAAGCGCTTGCAAAGCTTGCGTTTAACTAGATTAGGCCCCCTCGGCACCAGATTAGGCCACCTTCGGCAGCGGCTGAAGCCTAGGTCCGTTCCCTCGGCGTGGAGCCCTTGAGTACGCTGCTCGCGCGATACAGTGACACAAAATCTTACATCACTGCAACAACATAACATATATCACCCCGACACACGTACACACATGAAAGTGGAAGGGTTTTGTTTCTTTCCCTTATAAAACTGAAATAGTTTAGAAATTATCTGATACGAAATATATATAGGAGTTATTGAGGTATGTATGCTTGGTACACATATATGTTCGAACAACTCATATATGTATGAATAGTTAGCCTAGGTGAGCTCAGAGTAAAGCTACGATAGGATAGGACTAGGATAGATTAGGATTAGGGATTGGTTAGGTAGAAATAGTATTAGAAGAGATAGGAATAGGTTTAGGACTATGTTAGGTAGTGTTAGGATTAGGGTTAGTTAGGTTAGGTGGCGCATGTTGTTGACAAGATTCGGAGATTGGGACTACAAGTGGCCTTGGATAAAACTGAAGCTATATGCTTTCACGGCCCACGTAGGAGATTTCCAGACGATGCCCATATGATGATTGAAGGAGTGAAGATCAAGATTGGATCTAAGATAAAATATCTTGGACTTATTCTAGACAGTAGATGGAAGTTTTGCGAGCACTTTTGCAACTTAGAACTGAAAGTTATGAGAAGTGCCAATGCCCTAGCACGTTTATTGCCGAATATTGGAGGCGCGGGAAATAGCTGTCGCTCTCTTTATATGGGTGTTATTCGGTCAATGACTTTGTATGGAGCTCCGGTGTGGTACGACGAGTTGACACCGTCAAACCTTGCTGTCCTTCATCGACTACAAAGAATTATGGCCATTAGGACAATCCGAGGATATCGCACAATATCCCATGGTGCGGCATGCCTGCTTGCAAGTGCCCCACCGTGGAAGATAATGGCCCAAGCTCACGCGGCCCTGTATGAATGGAGGTCCCGTTGGACTCTTAGGGGTGAAGTATTCGCACCAAGAGAATTGGTCCGCCAAAGAATTCTCTTGCAGCAAGTCATATTACAAATATGGCAAGAGGAACTAACAACGTTAACTGCTGGTCGGATGACCATCGAAGCGATCGGACCTCTTCTGAAGGAGTGGGTTACTAGAGAATATGGTACCCTTACGTTTCATTTGACACAGTTACTGACTGGCCATGGATGTTTTGGCAAATACCTGTGCCAAATCGCCAGATGTGAACCAACTACAGAGTGTCATCACTGTCCTGTAGCTGAAGTGGACACTGTTGAACATACTGTCCAGGAATGTCTAGCGTGGTCTGACTACCGTCAGGAGCTAGTTGCAGTGGTGGGAACGGACCTCTCCCTACCATCCCTGGCTCAAGCCATGGTGAGGGATGAGGTTTCCTGGAAGGCTATCCTTAAGTTTAGCGAGTCCGTCATGACGCAGAAGGAGAGCGCTGAGAGGCAGCGCGAGCGAGATGTTGGTGCGCCTGCCATCCGGCGTCGCGGCGCGGGGCGTCGCAGGCGTGGTGGAGGTGACTTCCACCAGGGGCCGCCTTGAGGGAACCTCCCATGTAGGCTGTGGGGGGGAGTAGGTTTAGGAAACCTCTGGCTTGCCTACTTATCATGTAAGCAGGCAAGACCAGGGGTTAGGCGGGCGTAGGGACCGTGTAGGTAGGTAGGTTTGGTTAGGGTTAGGGATTCTTAGGTTAGGTTATTCTTAGGTTGGGCTCCCGGATCAGGGTGGGGGCCCAGATGAAATACCTGGGCCTCACCCTGGACGGGCGCTGGCAGTTCGAGCCCCATTCCGCGGGGCTCGGACCGCGGATTGCTGGGGCGGCGGCGGCGCTCGGCCGGTCGTTACCCAACATAGGGGGACCGGGTGCCGGGTGCCGCCGACTCTACATGGGGGTCGTGCGGGCGATGGCCGCTTACGGGGCACCGGTGTGGGCCGACGCCCTCGGTGCCGCCAACGTGCGCGCGCTTCGTGGTGCGCAGCGCACGGTGGCGCTGAGGGCAATCCGTGCATACCGCACGGTGTCCTCCACGGCGGCCTTCACGCTCGCCGGCTCCCTGCCCTGGGAGCTGGAGGCAGGAGTGCTCGCCGCCGTGTACGAATTCACGGCGGCGAGGAAACGCAGTGGGGAGCCTCCGGCTCCCAGAGAAATTGAGGAGAAGAGACGGCGTCTGAGGGAGGACGCCGTCGAGAGGTGGATCCAGGACCTGGCGGACGCGCGCTTCGGGACGTATACCGTTGACGCCGTCCGCCCGGTCCTGAAGGACTGGATTGGACGAAAATGGGGCTCCCTGACGTTCCGACTGGTGCAGGTACTCACCGGTCATGGGTGTTTTGGGTGGTACCTGCACCGGATCGCTCGCAGGAAGCCGACCGCCGCCTGTCACGAGTGCGGCGCCGACGAAGACACCGCGCAGCACACGCTGTCTGAGTGTGCTGCGTGGGAGGGACAGCGCCGCACTCTGAGGGCGGCGGGAGGAGATGAATTATCGCTGCCGAGCGTGGTTTCTGCCATGCTCGGTAGCGAACAGGCATGGCGAGCGATGGCTTCCTTCTGCGAGGAAGTCATCTCGCAGAAGGAGGCGGCGGAGAGGGCCCGCGAGGCAGACCCTTTAAGTGGCCCTCTCCGCCAACGGAGAACAGGCGGGAGGAGGCGGCGCTTTGCCCAACTCCTTCCGCCACCGTAGCCGGACCTGAGGGGATGCAGCCGGGGGGCTCATCTCCTCATTGCACAGGTCCGGCGGACGAGGGGAGGCAGCTGGTGTGTACCCAGTCTGCCTCTCTATAGGAAGGAGCCCGGCGCCCATCTTTCGCCGGGCGGACCGTTGGGGCGGCTGTACAAGGTAGATTAGCGAGAACGATCCCTTGCCGCCCCAACAAATACGGTCTGTCGGTACACCGTGGGGTTTTAGTCCGTGGGAGTCGGACATAACCCACTCTCTCCCCCGGGAGGGTGGGTATCCATAATGGATTTCCCCACGTAAAAAAAAGGTTATTCTTAGGTTAGGATTGTGATAGGTAGGGTAGGGTTACGACCGTGGGGTATGGGGGGGGGTGCGTAGTTTAGCGTAGGCCGGAGGGGACCTCGGGGTGGCTCGGGCGGAGGAGGAGTAAACCTCGGTAAAAAATCAACCACTGGGTGGCGGCGGAGCGGATGGCCTCTCCGCTGCCAGCCGTACCCAGGGGGAAAGGGTCGGGGGGCCCGGACTCCCATTGCACGGGTTCGGGAAGCTGGGAGACGGCCTTACAACCGAGTTGCCTCAGCTGGGTGTGGCGTGGGAAACGCCTGCCGCCGGGAGTGTTGCGGAGCTTGCCCACGTAACCCCGGGACACTCCCATAGTGCGGCGTAGGTTGTCGTGGAGTTTTAGCCGGTTCGAGTCGCCGTTTTCGGCCCCACCCCTGCCTGACTCGCACGCGGGCGTGGGCGGCTCAAGTCGGGCTCCCCCCGGGAGCTTTGACAGTCCATGAGGATTTTCTCTTCACGTAAAAAAAAAAAACAAAAAAAAAAAAAAGGTTGGTAGGCTGGAGGGGACCTCAGGATGGCTCAGGCGGGGGAGGAGTAAACCTCGGTAAAAAATCAATCGTGGGGTGGCAGCTGAGCGCTTTAGGCTTTCCGCTGCCGGCCGAACCCAGGGGGAAAGGGTCGGGGGGCCTGGACTCCCATTGCACGGGTTTGGCGGGCTGGGAGGCAGTCTCGCAACCAGGCTGCCTCAGCCGGGTGTAGCGTGGGAAACGCCTGCCGCCGGGGGTGTTGCGGAGCTCGCTCGCTCTACCCCGGGACACTCCCATAGTGCGGCGTAGTTTGTCGTGGAGTTTTAGTCGGTTAGAGTCGCGGACAAGCCCCACTCCTGCGTGACTAGCACGTAGGTGCTGGGCGGCTCAAGTCTGGCTTCCCTCCGGGAGCTTGGCAGTCCATGAGGATTTACTCTCCACGTTAAAAAAAAAGGTGAGCTCAGATAGTTCGCGAATTACACATATCAGGCAACAGCCCAAGTCGAGGTGTGCCGTGCACCCTTAAGCTAGTTGTCAAATAAAATCGGCTGAGTGCCCTAAACCTTGCTGAGTCAATAGCGTAGTCATTTTGAGAAAAAAAGGGGCGTTTTGTGGCACTCATAACACAGTAACTATCCCCTTTTGGTGATTTATCTATGTTGACATGTTGCTATTTCAGATTATTGTACGTTGTTACACTGAATATTTGGCATTCAGTTTATAACGTGTATTTGTCACACTTGACATTGACGAAATTGCCTACATAGGCAGAGACCATACTGAATTTTCCCTTCTACTGGGAGTCCTTACGACTACCTTAATTCTTTTAAACAGTTGTTATCACCCGAACTCAGTTATTGGTTCTTGGTGATCAGTTTCCAACCTGATGTGTCTAACCAGACTCAGAAAAGTTCGTAATTAAATTAATTATAAATAAGATATACATTGTACGTACTGGTAAAATATGCTATACGTAGCTTTTTATTTTCTTATTATAGTTGTTGCCCGCGGCTTCGCTCCCGTTAATTGGTTTATTTTGAACAGTATTTTTAGGTGAAAAGTATTCTATATCCTTTTCTATATTCTTGACAATTTGTTTTCGAAATTACATAATGATTTGTTCAGTACTGAACTGTTTGAGAACCATAATTTTTGGAAGATTAAATCTTAGCGTTGAACTGTTTATTTTATGAAACATTTTATGAAAGATCAAAGACAGTCCCGCTTGTGTGCGCGATCCGGATACCGAGGAGACGGTGATTCACCTTTTCCTTCACTATCCCCGGTTTGACTCGTCCAGGTAAGACCTCCAAGCCCAGATAGGCATTGAACTCACGAAAGGGGTACTACATAAAATAGTGGAGGATGATGATATTAAAGAGCCGCTCTTAACGTTCATGGAACACGTGGCAGAGATATCAAAGAAAAGAAATAAATAGAATAAGAAAACGGAAATTGCTAAAATAAATAAATAAACAAAGTCTCGGATAATGTCCGGGGGAAAAGGGGACTTAAAAAAAAATGATAATTATAAACAAAATATGTTTCAATACACTTTATTACATTACACAATAAATTGTAATAATAACAGAGTGCAGTCCGCGAATTTCTTATCGTGGTCACGAGTTGATTTGATAGTCATTTGTTTCCTTCTAAATATTACTGTTTACGAAATTGTGGTCGGAATACAGCCTCCGTTCATATTTTGTATTAGCTGTGCCCGCGACTCCGTCCGCGTGAAACCTAATGTAACAAACAGTAACTAATCAAATCATTTTAATTTATTAAGTCCATTTAATTATCTATTTTTCTCTCGTACTTAAATTGCGTCGTCATTAAAATTAGAATAACTTTTGATAGAGTGAATCGATTTTAATGAAATGACTCTAATTTATATTTCCTATGCTTTATGCTTTTCTTGGTGTGGTTTTTTTTAAAACTGGTTCGACAATATGACTGCACCATACCTGATGGAAAGTACAGTACAGTCCACAAATATCAGCGACTGTCAGTCTTCAAAAGTAACGGCAGTCGTCGCTATCATGCCGACCTACAAAAGTGCCTCTTCACGCCTCTCTTGACGGACCCCATATCATATGCAAATTGATTTTATTTTATTGTGAAACCAGTATTTTAGCAGTGAAGTGTGTTCATACAAATACAGAAAAAGACAGACAGATGGACAGACAGGTAGATATATCTAAAAATGATTCAAATGTATACTATTGCATTGATTAAACATTGACAGAGATTGAAACACATTCTTCCAAGCCGGTAACGCAACAGCCATGCCCCTGGTAATACCGGTGTCCATGGGAGACAGTAACCGTCTACCTGTTTGCTGCCCTTTAGCACAAAAAAAAACTTATTCCGAGATACCTGCAACATTTTTTTTTTCACAAAAATCGAAAAGTACATACACATTAGATTTATTTATTTATTTTCGAATTGACTACTGACGCTATTGACCAAGTGAGATCTGTACAGTTTCATCGGACTACATTTACATGCTTATTATACGTATAGATATACTGTATAATTTCTATTAGAAATGAACATACACTCGATTGTTACACGTACCGTAACAAATCGTCCCGGAAAAGGTTCGAGTTGAAAAGTCAGTAATAATGGCGCGTTTATTCGCAACTAACGTCTAAACAATAATTTAATTAATTGAGTTACATGCGCGAGACAATACATTTTGTCCGTATGCACTATTGTGACCATGAGAAGTCTTTCTCACGGACAAATTCCTTGACTTTGTTATGCTATTAATATTATAAACAAGAAAATTTGTGGGGGTGGATATTTGTTATATTTTTCACACAAAAATATATGCTGAACTTTACTTAACACATACTACAATTATAATAATAACTAGCGGGCACGATAGACGTTGTTCCGCTCTAACAATAAAAAAACCTTGACAGATTATATACCTAAACCTTCCTCATGAATCACTTTATCCAATGGTGAAAACCGTATAAAAATCCGTTCAGTAGTTTTTGATTTTACCGCGGACAGACCAACATGCAGACGCAGTAAGGAGCTATGTTTTATACTATGTAATGATAATAATTTATTTTCCAAAATCTTTAAATGATTAATATTTACAAAACTAAAATGGTGCCAACTTTAGCTCACATTGACGTCTGTACGTCTGTCGGTCACAGACGCCAGTACATACTACTTCTATTCTTTAAACTGATTAGACCAGCTACTCAACAGGTCGGATTGGCCGGGTCTTTATAGTTTGCCCTCCCGATTATACTTTATTTTCAATTATTTAAAATTTTGTGCCCATTAGAAAAATTATGAGCACGCTGAGTAAAATAAATAGATCCCAGATAACCCAACCGCAATGCATTCCTTATAATATACCAAGCTTGTTTCCTTGCGCTACCATTTTTCACTACATTATTACGTTGTTAATTTTTTTTTCGATATGACTACGCTATTGACCCAGCAAGGTCTTAACAGCTTCACCGGACTACTAAGGCGAGCGCTTAAGGGCACTCAGCCGATTTTATTTTGGGAACCAGCTCAAGGGTGCACAGCACACCTTGGCTTGGCTGTTGCCTGTTGCATGCAAAATCGCAACCTATTTAGCTAACCTAGCTAACTATTCATATATGTATGAGTTGTTGAAACGTATATGCGTACCAAGCATACACGCCTCAACAACTCCTCCATATATTTATTATCGGAAAATTGAGAGTTTTTCAGTTCGATAAGGGAGAAAAAAAAGTAAACCCTTCCACTTTCATGTGTAAGAGTGTAGGCGTGCACGTGTGTGGGGGAGATCGTGTAGTGTTGTAGCGGTGATGTATATTTGTGTGTCACCGTATTGCGCAAGCAACGCACTCAAGGGATCCCTACCGAGAGATCGAACCTACGCTTGAGCCGCTGCCGTGGGAGGCCTAATCGGGTCGTTGTTAATTTGAAATTACGTCTTTTTCATTTAATACCTAAATATTGGTAGTTTGCGGCCCGCAACACCATGAGTGAATCGTGTTTGTGGACAGTTTAAAAAAAAGGTTGAGTAGGTACCACTGGATTAGACTAACTAATCTAAAAATTAATACTGAAACAACTTACTGTTTATATAACTCGGGTGTGTAGTGTCTTTTATTTACAGAAACATTTAAAATTTCAAATCTCTAAAATATATTCAATAATCTCTGATTGTTGAATTTAAAAACCGTGTTTCCTGTATTCCATTTTTTTGGGTCGTCGTAATCTATCGTCGGAATGTAATCCGTTTAGGTGGGGAATAAAAACTTTTATAAAATGACGTCATAAGCTTCGTAGCTCATCGTTGAGTACACGAATTATGATTATCTTTATTTATTATATTTTTTAATGGACACCCTAGCAGCATTTCGAATGACAATGCTCGCAGAGGGACTGACCTCCCACGGGACATCCGGCATTACGTTATTTTCAATTACACTACTCGGAATCGAACCTGCAGCGTAGGCTTACGGAGAAATTGTTAAAATTGTGATGAGCGATTAAAAGATGTTAACTTTATGTTTTTGTTATCAACTTTATGTTTATATTCGACGTGGAAATATTTGGAATATATACGTTCTATCAGTGGCGGGTTTACAAGTCTGCTGCCTGCCCAAATTTTGATGCCCCTAAGTACATCTACAATTAGATATCCTAGTTCATAATCACACTAGCTGCCCCGTGCCCACCTCGTTAGATGGTTATAGGCATTATCAAGCTCTACAACTTTTCTCTGGAACTCAATCATATATCTCTCATCGTTACGGCAGCGTCCGTAAGAAACGTTTTCGTTCGACCGTTTTTTTTTCCGACTAATTTTGCAAATCCGACTACCACAAAGAAGTATTTTAATATCTATGGCACTCACGAATAACGTGGCTTTCTATTGGTAAATGAGTTTTCAATGTCAGTTTAGTACATCCGAATATTACCCCCTACAACCTTACAAACTTTACCTCTTTATAATATTAGTATAGATTCATTATATATTTTTTGCCAGTAAAATGGCAACGTTATTATTTGTGCTCTATTTACCTAATTACACCACCCTTTTCTCGTAATTAATTGTAGTACAATTGACAACTATGGTGTCGATTGATCACTTTCTAGAATTATAAACTTTTTAATTTCTGTAAGGCTTAAAAAAAATAAACCCTAAATTTGCCGCTCTAGGCTCCAGCCTACTGAGCCTACTGGTGAATCCGCCACTACGTTCTGTGTATTGAGTTATTATATGATTTTTAGCTTAATTTTCTATGCCGCAACGGCCGATGTGGTACTTTTGTTGAATATGATATTACTAGCTTTTGCCATCGACTTCACTCCTTTTAATATAGATTTGAACAATTTCTCGTAAAAACAAAATATTTTTTCTAGATAAATGGTATCACTAAAGAACAAATCTCAAATTCATAACATATATTTTTACTTTTGTATATACGAACGTAATAGTAGTTAACAAATATAATATAATGATTATTTAAATTATGAATACATGCTTCAGTATCTTTGCCTATCTAACATGATAATGGGTGAGAATATAATCAACCAATCCAGTTTAATATTTGTACGAGTGGTACACAATGTGTTATTATATCTTTAAATACGTAGTTGTTAAGATATATTACCATTTATCACTGCCTTCTTATTCACAATAGAAAATGAGACGCGGTGATACTGCCCGCGATTAGTAAGCGCAATCTAATTAATGTGCTTCGCCACATATAATGTTTGCAAACAGTTATTTTATGAAAAATAAATGATTACAATTTTTAATAACATATTAACTTAATTCAGATTAAGCATTATTGTTTTAATAACAAGAACTCTTTTGATTTATAGGTAATGGATGTCATTCGAAAGGTTGTCGGAAGAACACGCTCGCAGAAGGTTGGCCGCATTACCACGTTGTATTGTAATGACACTAAAGTGAGCTATTGGGTCACCACTTCGAAAAGACGCCTCGCGAATTCGTTATATTATTTTTATGCCAACTTGGACTCCATGATTCCGGAGTTTCATCTCCAAACAAAATATATATGTAATGTGTAATATTTAAGATAAAATATGTATTTTTCACGTTGCCAGTTTAAAATTAGAAGAAAATTATATATTGACTTTACAAGAAAGGATGTCGTTTCAAACAGCTATAATAAAGGTTTTCAGTTTGAAAACTTATTTGATTTAAATTTCTGGAAAGTTTTACGTATTTTTCATGCTGAGAGGGAACCACATTACTTATTTTTGTAGTTTTTTTTTGCCTTTAAAAAGGTTTATACTATACATATATAACTTTTTAGGATATTTAGGATTTATGTATAAAGTTGAGAATGCAATAATTATTGTTGTTAGCAAAGTTGGTGTTTGATTTAACTCTTGAAATATATAAAATAAAAGTAATTTAAATATAAAAATGTCATAGTCATATCAAAACATCGAATATCTTTGAATTTTATTAATAATGATGAAATGAGATACGTGCAATCAGTTGTGGTTATTATTACACGTCAATCTACAATATATCTAATTCGTTATATATATATTTATATTTACAGTTACATAGCAACAGTGTCAACCATCAACCAAAGAACGCGTTTTCAATTCTTTTTATAATTTTAGTTTTTAATATCTCACTCTCTCTCTCTATTGGTCCGTAGTCTGGTGAAGCTCTTAAGACCTTGCCAGGTCAATAGCGTAGTCAGATCGAAAAAAAACTCTTTATTATTTTTTTAGGTGTAACTTTTTCAAATACACTCCGACAAATAAAATCAAACGTTTTTTGCTACAATAAGTAATGCGTATATTTTACGCATAAGTGCAAAGTAACGTCTACTGTAACATTTAAAGATGGATTTCCGCAAAGTAACGCTCTTTTTTATATTATAGGACGCAAACGAACCGGTGGGTCATCTGATGTTAAGTGATCACCACCGTCCATAGACACCAGCAACACCAGAGCAGTCGCAAGTACGTTACCAGGCTGTATTGGTGAGGGAAGGGAAAGGGGGGAAAATGAGGGAGGGAATAGGGAAGCGGGCTTCCGTCGCTCTCACTACCCGAACGAACCGTAACAATGCAAGTACTATTACTTCACGTCAGTGCGAGGGTGATACTCGACGAGACGACCCATTGATGCTGAAACCGCTTATAGTTTCAGCGTAGCTCTACCACTTACAAATTACTTTCTTCAATTATTTTAATTCGCTAGTTTATGTCAGTGTGACCGCAACTTTTCTGCGCGTACACAAACCATTCTTATAATTAAGTAGCAGCTACGATACTTTCTCGCCTACCGGGTGGGCAGTTTTACCCATTAATTGTACAGATCCACTTCTAAGGTTCGTTTCTGATCTGATAAAGTAACTATGTTTTACATAATTACTGCCTAATTAGCTGCAAATTATACTTATACTGAACGAATTCTTTAGTATTTCATACGGAAGGAATAATAAGTTAAAGAATAAGTTATTATGCACAGTAAGTAATATAACGGAGCCGGCAATTAAGATTGTATTGTATGTAGGATAATTGTTTGGAAAAAATTAACTTGATAACAATTTAACTGCGATAAAAAATATAATTTCAAAATACTGATTATAATTTATTTCATTATAATTTGATTTAATTGCTTTGTGTTTTTATGTTAAGTTTAGTTTTCTTGCAACTTGCGGTAGGTGTTGACTTGCGGAGATCGTCACATAAGGAAATATCGTCATGTTATTTTGTTTCTAACTCTCTAAGCTACTTTCTTTCTCTCTCTCTCTCTGTATTTTTCTATTTTATACAAGAGCTCGTGTATTTGGGAACCACATTTGGGAAAATATAAAACTGTGAAGAGTCCTATGACCCTGCAATGATGTGATGAAGCAAGTACATCGGTTGGCATATGGCAAATATGGATGAATTCGTACCTGCTAATTCTTTTCTACTCTGTCGTTTTTTTTAATCAATCCAAATTGCAGACTGGCATGACGACAACTGTAGACAGTTTATAGGCTGAATCTTTTCTCTCCATTACGACCATATACTGAAATATAATGGCTATTGAATACCTAGACGTCAATCCATCAACTTTTTCAATATTGTTAAACATCTCTCTACTGTCATCTCATTCTAAACTTCAGTTTTTGTTTGGTATGAAGAAGTTTTAAACTAGTTTCATGTTTCTATATTATTTTTTTAAATATCTAGGCTGAAATGATAGCGGTGGTCGGTATGACAGCGGTGGTCGGTATGACAGCGGCGGTCGGTATGACAGCGGCGGTCGGTATGA
>JACEII010000001.1:11302626-11319556 GCA_014332785.1 Antheraea mylitta
CAGCGGCGGTCGGTATGACAGCGGCGGTCGGTATGACAGCGGCGGTCAGTATGACAGCGGTGGTCGGTATGACAGCCGCGGTCGGTGATAGAGTGGAGGCTGGTATGACAGCGGAGGCCAGCATAACAGCGGCGACCGGCGAAAGAATGGCGTGGCTCTCGGTTGTCGCCGTTGTGCACTTTACCTCCTGATTTTTTTTTTCTCGAACTGACTACGCTATTGGCCTAGCAGTCTTAACATCTTCACCGGACTACCAAGGCGAGTACTCAGCCGATTTTATTTGACAACTAGCTCAAGGGTGCACGGCACACCTCGGCTTGGGCTGTTACCTGATACATGCAATTCGCGATCTATCTGACCTAAGCTAAGCTAACTATTCATACGTACTAGTGGGCGCCCAGTGGTCGACATAGTTAATTGATTTTTTAAAGTTTGAACTTTATTAGGGTTCTTTTGTCACAGGGTATACTTTCAAAGGTTTTCATCATAGCTACTGAGTTATCTGTAATTTTCCATGATCTTTAATTATATAAACATTTAAAAAATCTATGTGTAAATGAACATTGAAATTAATTATAAATCTGAAACAAAAACCACGTGGTAAATAAAGCTCTCAAATTTTAAGCAAACATAACTTAAAGAAAATAAAGAAATTTATCGCAACCCATGACACAATTATCAATTAATTTTACATGACACCATGGGTGGGTGGTATTTTTGGGTGATATTGAATTAAATATAGTCTAATCATTATGAGGAATAGTGGTAGTCCCAGTATCATCGTTTGGAAAAGTAAGGAATGCACAATACAATCAAATGGAGAATCCAAGACAAAGATATTTTTAATACTACCATTAGCTTTTGAAAATAAATTCTTTTTGTTGATACATGAGGTTGAATCGCAGCATTGTAACCGCGGAGGTCTAAGTCATGGATTACTTTTATAAACAAAATTCCTATTTTGATTATACATAGTATAATTTGGCTCATTTTTTTTATTAAATCATCATTTGAAGTGAGTTTACCATAAAAATTAATAAACATTACAGTAATAGTTATATTTTACAATATCATTGTTGAATGTAGGGTGAAAAATGGTAATTGGAACGTAAGAGTTAAAAAAATACATACAGTCGAGCATAGCAACCTCTTTCACAACCTCTTATGAACTTCGTAATTATTGACGGCTATCAAAATGTCTTTTTTATTTACATGTGTGTATATGTTGTGTAAAATTCAAGCAGTAGTGTGAGTAGTGCATATTTTGATAAATTTAATGTACTTCTAATGCATTTTAAATAAAAAATGAATGTGGTGTCGTGGGACACCAGGTAGGAACGAAGTTCCTTCGGCTAATGTAGAATCGACACAATTTGCAAAAAAAAAATCGTGCTCAATTGTATGTAATCGTAATTCAAATTATCAATTAAAATAACAAAATATGTCTCTTTATTTTTGTTTGACAACATAAAATTACATAGAAATGGAAATAATTACAAAAAAGGAGAAAGAGAAAGGTATTATACACTACTCGCTTGTGTATACGACTGTCGCGCCTGCGCACGTCTCATTTAACGGTTTTATTCCACGCACTTTTCGTTACGGTTTTACTATTTCAGTTCGGTTGCGCAGCAAAATCCCTATTTCCTCCAAGCCTGCCGTAAGGAACTTCGTTCCAATAAACAGCTTTCTGCACTTCTCCGCCATATAAACTTTAACTATGCCAAATTTCAAGTTCACCCGTTCACGGCAAATAGGTTAAAAACCGGTACATTTTTTTTTGCTTGACGTATTAATATATAGATATGAGTTGTTGAAACATATATGTGTACCAAGCATACATTCCTCAACAACTCATAATATATAAAGTTATTTCGTATCAGATAATTTTCTAAACTATTTCAGTTTGATAAGGGAAAAAAATAAATAAAACCCTTCTACTTTCATATGTAAGCGTGTATGCGTGCACGTGTGTGGGTAGTCTTTACCTCCTGAATTTAGTCGCTGTAGTAGAAATCGACTAGGAAGACTATTATTATTATTATTCATAAAAAAAATCTCTATTCATACAAACCTTGTCATAATAATTACAAACACAATAAAAAAATGATTAGCCAAATAGGTACAGGTGTTCTAATCTGTTGGGCCTACATACATTAATATGGAACATACTGACGCGATCATTTTTGCACTGTAAGAGAAAAAGTTTTACGACTTAACATTGTAATTATTATTAATATTGAAATAAGATATAATGTGAACTAGAATAATTTATTAAGCGTTATTTTGCAAGTTGTTAGATGATTTATTTAACAAAAAGTCGACCTAATAACAGATAAATAATATTTTGACATCCAAGTCTCGGAGCGCCGTATATGGTTTGATCGTTAGAGACGCTTGGTAAATCGTTTATTAGTAAAATGCGTATTGCAATGCCGGTTGTAAAGTTTCCAGCGTTTCAACATTGATATTTCAATTATTTACGCAACATGTTGTAGGTAGTATTTTTAAATATGAACAGAATAATCAGTCAAAATAAAAAAAAATAGTCTGCGTTATTTATAATCTTAACAATACATTATATTAAAAAAATGGTAAAGTAGTAAATACTTGTGTATTACAGGGGAACAATTGAATTTAAAAAAAATACAACAAGCCAACATAACGCGATGCTTCCAGGCGGTCTCTCCCATCCGAGTACTGACCACAACCGGCGTTGCTTACCTTTAGTGATCGCACGAGAACCGGTGTTTCAAACACTACCCGTCACAGTGCTTACACCTGCTAGTTTTCGACATACAAAAAAGTTACTGGTCAAAATTTAAAGCTAGTTTCAATTCAAAACGTAAAACAAAGTAAAAACAAAAAAAACAGTTTAGACCCCTCTCCTACGCATTCGTACAACATATCGCTTACCACACTTCATAGTTCGCTGAATATCTAGGCGTTATAAAAATGGCAATTAAAACTTCAATGACTTCATCAATCACTAAACAAAGATATCATGAAATTATTTAAAGGACTAAGTATCTAAGAGATAGGACCAAATATATTTGATCGAAATTTATGGAATGGTTTTTATCTGATTTATGTATGACGACAGACCTCTGTCATTTTATTTATGTAAAAGAAGATATACAACAAATAACTCTGGCTTCTTATGACTGTGTAACGTGGGCCGTAAAAATTCTAAGAGACTTGGATTTATTTTTTGGTACTTTAATATATATGCAAGCGACCAAAATCACTTTCTTACGGCTTCATTAGAATACATCGATTTTTCTCTACTGTATAAATATAACATAAATGTAAACTTTCTGAAACAAATTCTTTAAATTATAATAAAAACCGTACAAAAACCTTCGCGTAGTTCAAAAAAATTAGGGTAATGCACCGACGGATACAAGCAGCGTTTTTGTTTTATGACATTTATAGACATACAATGTTTGATGTTTACTTCTGTCATAAATAAAATTGAAATTGTTTAGATTATGTGTGTCCTCGCCAAACTTTATGACCACTCTGAATATATTTTAACAGAACACAAATTTAAGTATAAAGATATGTGATAGTAGCGGATCTAACGGACTTTATCCCACCGTGATAATAAACAATATATCAAATTATATACGTAAACTTTCCTTTCAATCACTTTACCTAATGGCCACAACCGCATGAAAATCGGTTCAGTAGTTTCGGAGTATATCGCAAACAGACAGACAGACGCCGCGGAGGACTTTGTTTTATAATAAACAAATGCAAATTTTAGATTCCTATAATAACATTTTAAATTTGTTTTGTATTTGGAAATTTTCTCTGTATTGTGCACAAGTACGCTACTTACGGCTATATTCGGAGTAGCCAAAAAGATTGAAGAGGACTGTACTTTGTTATAAATGTATGTAAAAGCTACGCACACATTGTTTTTAATATATTTTTGATGTATTATAAATTATGGATTTCAATTGTTTTCGAAATACAGCTTTGTGTTTTGTATTTTTTACTATTCTGAATAATGTGAAAGTTTGAGGTATCTCAACGATACGACACGATGCAAGCTGTTAGGCGTTTCTGAATGTATTATGACTGATTATAGTACAGTAGTAAAGTCCAGTGTGTGTATATCAGATCATATTAGCCGAAATTAGACAGCGCTCAATCCACCGAGCGCATCCTCGTGCGCTTTGTTATTCCACAGTAAATGCTTAATTTTAAGATGAAAACTACATATTCGTGTTATATTCTTTTTATACAACATAGGTTTTCAAGTCTGACCATAGGCTTATCTGATATAAACTAATGATGTGGTTTACAATAGAAAACACGGTAAACCTAGATGTTTGGCGTAATATGTTTACATAAGGCATCAAGAGATGGCGCTTGTTAGAAACTATACAAAACTATAAAACGGTATCAAGACTAGCATACGACTACGTATAAGGCACGAGACTGTAACTCAATTTAAGTAGTAGTCCGGTGAAGCTGTAAAGGCCAATAATAAAGGCCAATAGCGTAGTCAGTTCGAGAAAAAAAAAAACTCAATTTAAGTTTTCAATATACGCCACCACTCGATCTCGTCGTTTTATTGTTGGAAAGACCTCAAAGTAGGCGATTGACAATTAGCAAGACGAGGGCTATTTTCAATTGCGGTTGCTTTGCACATTGTTGACTTGACACGTTAACCGGACTTAGTTCTCTTGCCTATTTGTTCTACTGGGTGATTTTGTGTCTCCAGTGATCCATGAGTGCAAAAAAGGTGTCCAAACTTGGGCAGTAACATACCACCGTTGGGGGCCTTGACGAGGAGTAAGATGTAGGGATGATCGATATTAGATAAACATCGATGTCAACATCCATGTCAACATCGGTTCAATAGTATCGATGTACGATGAACATCGATAACAAAACATCGATGTTTTTGCCAGCAATTAAAATTGTCTGTAAAAAATTACTTTATCGGGTGCTTTCCATAGTCAGCGACGAAAAAAAAGGTCATCTAAAGATATAACTATTCGTACGGTTTACAAATTTGAAATTATCTAGTCTCTAGCTAGTACATGCAACGCTAGATGACCCTAAAGAATATATTCATAACGTCGATGTTATCGAAAAGAAAACATCGATGTGTCGATGCTATCGACATCAAAACATCGAATTTTTTTCAGCTAAATATCGATGTTTCTTCAACATCGATGAATATCGAGCATCCCTAGTAAGGTGCCTTTGAACCTAGGGTTATGTAAAAGTTCGGAAGTCTGAAGGGTCCCTGCATGAAGGATTGAAGTCGTTGGCGAGTACCCTTCACGAAATGGTAGAAGCGCTTGCTGAGTACATAAAGATCGAGGAGACACGGAAGATTCAGAGGGAAGCAAAGAACCTGCGCCGTCAAGTGGAAAACATGTAGGCGGAGCCGGCTGGCATGAAGCAGGAGGTGAATGTCAAGAAAAATATGCTACCGTGCGGGTGATGGCCACCTACGGGGTACCGCTGTGGGCCGGTGCCCTCGGTGCCGTCAACGTGTGTGTGCTCCGCAAGGTGCAGCGCACTATGGTGCTAAGGACGATCCGCGCATACATATTCTTGGCAGCGGCCTTCACGCTCGCCGGCTCCTTACCCTTGGAGCTAGAGACTAGAGTTTGCGCCGCTGTGAATTCATACACGGTAGCAAGGACTCGTAATGGGAAGCCTATAGCTCCTAGGGAGATGAGGAAAGGAGGCAGCAATTGAAGGAGGAGGCCGTGGAGTGATGAATGCAATACCTAGCGGAAGCGCGGTATGGGCGATATACAGTGGACGTCGTCCGCTCGGTCCTGCAGGAGTGGATGGGGAGGAAAGTAGGTAGGTGGGTTGTAGGTGGTAGAGCCCCGCTGAAGCTATTTTTGGTTTCAGCATGAATGGGTCGGCTCCTCCGGGGTAGTACCACCCCTCTCACAGATAACCGACGTGAAATAACAGTGCTTGCATTGTTGTGTTTCGTTCGGTCAGTGAGAGAGCCGGAGGCCCACGTCCCTTCCTCTTTCCTGCTTTCCCTTTCCTTCCCCTCCCTTTTCTCCCATATACAGGCTGGCAACGCCCTTGCGACGTCCCTGATGTCGCTAGTATCTATGGACGGTGGTGATCACTTAACATCACGTGATATACCAGTTCGTTTGCCTCCTTTAATATATATAAAAAAATGGGACTACCTATCTGACTAGCACACGCGCTAACCGGATATGGTTGTTTCGATTGATACCTGCACCAGATTGCTCGTAGGGAATCGGCCACCGTATGCCATGGGTGAGGCGGTGACGAGGAGACCGTGTAGCACACTCTGTCTGACTTTGCTGAGTGGGAACAATAGCGCTGCATTCTGGCTGCGGAGTTAGGGGGCATGGGGATGTGTCGCTGTAGAGTGTGGCTTCGACCATGCTCGGTAGCGAACAGGTCTAGCGAGCTATGGCCTCCTTCTGCGAGTAGGTCATCTCTCAAAAGGAGGCGCCGAAGAGGGCTCACGAGGCAGACCCTCTAAGTGGCACTTTCCGTGAACAGAGAATCGGCGGGAGGAGTCGGCGATTCGCCCAACTCCTCCCACCACCGTAGCCGAACATGAGGGGATGAGCCGAGGGGCCTACCTCATCATTGCACAGGCCTCAAAAGGAGAGGCAACTGGTGTGTACCCAGTTTGTCTCCCTATTAGTTAGGAGCTCAGCGGTCACTTTTCGCTGGGCAGACCGTTGGGTCAGCTTTTTTTTTCGATCAAGGTCGTAACAGCTTCACCGGGCTACTCCGTTGGGGCGACTATACAAGGTAGAGTAACAAGTACGATCCCTTGCCGCCCCAACAAAATGGTCTGTCGTTACACCGTGGGGTTTTAGTCCGTGTGAATCGGACATAACCCTCTCTCTCTCTACCTGGGAGGGTGGGTATTCATAACGGATTTTTCCGTGTTATTAAGAAATAAAAATAAAAGTCTAATTTAGAACAATAGCAAAAAACTCAAGCACCATTATTTAAAAAATCATAAAATGTTTATGAGTCCCTCTATGAATATAATTATAATGCATACCCCGAAATTAACAAACATATAATTATTAAATAAGCTTGCTGTATGTGAAATTTTTTAACATACTGTAATTCGGCATTGTATTGCAACATCAAAATCAGGAAATGACTCTATCGCGGGTCGCTGCCTCTACTCTACCCTACATATCAAAGATATTTGACATATTTACTAGAGCTGTCATTATTTCTAAACAACTTTAATAAGCCCAGATAGTTTGAATCAGACTTATAGATTTTTTTAACGGAAAATTGACCTAATATATTATCTAACAAAAATTATCCACGTTATCGGGGTAGCTACTATTGACCTGCGTTCATTCTATTAACTATATCGGGGAAGTTACTAATGACCTCAAACGCCATTCAGTTATCGGCTGTTCATGCATCTTGGCACTATTGGTTGGAAGTATCGGCAATTCATGTATCTTGATTATTATTGGTTATCAGCTTTGGTTGATTACCTTAAAGGCGATCGACGACTAGATACTGGGCATCCTCACTCTTTCTTTTGGATAAATAATCGTAACTACCTTCAGTGTTGCATTTTTGTATCGGCTAAAATTTTATTCGACTGTTTTTGATCACTATGGATGACGTCATACTTTCACATGGACTACAATTTATCTTATCAACGATCGACGAGAACGAATTATAAATCCAAATATACCGTAAATTACTATCTAATGCAATCTAGTAAAATATGAAAACAACGCTTCGTATCTTGACGGTATTTTGTGTTCGCTTTTGTTACTTAAAACTGAATACCAGAATAATTAATATTTCACTTTCAATGAAAATGTGTGTGTACTTATGTACACGCGTTAGAAGTTATACTTCTTTGGGGTAACAAGATAAAAATATTGTCAAAAAATTTATCTTTCACCTTATTCTACGTTTGTAGAAAAAACGAAACTAACAATAGAAAAAAAATTGAAATAGTTTGGTGAAGCTGTGAAGGCCTAGTAAGGCCAATAGCGTAGTCAGTTCGAGGAAAAAAATACATTGAAAGTTTTAATACAAAGAAATAGAAAGAAACAAGATGTTGACTATAGCTAACTTCAGGGTGTCGGTTTTTCGTGACAGTGTGCGCGCGCATCGTAATAATTTCAGGGTGTCGGTTTTTCGTGACGTTGGGCGCGCGCATTGAAAAAAATTACTCCCATATTTTTTCCCTAACGCGCCAAAAGAAAGTATAACTTCAAAAATAATTTAGTATTTTTATAGGTATATAAAAAATCGCCTATAGACCAGAGACTAAAGTATAGAAATACTGCACTTGAAAGGCCGGTGCGTATAGATAATAAGAGTTATAGAAAACGTCATTAAAAAAAAGTAAAGTTATTTTTGATTGAACGTAGAGCTTTAAAGTCTTGGAACAGTGTTCTGTTGTATTGCTTATTTATTTTTTATTTTTTTATATCATAGGAGGCAAACGAATTGGTGGGTCACGTGTTGTTAGCGTTTTACGTTACTCACCTGTGTAGGGTTAAGAAAAAAGTGATCATCTAGTAGCCGTATATCGTTGTTTTGTACTGTATACACATTACACGGTATGACGGGTCACGTAACAGGAGTATTTACACATTAGTGTGATCATTGCTCTGGTTATTTCGTTCCGGAGTTGAGGCGGAGTGCCTTTTGTTTCGGCCCTTTTACTGTCATTTCTATAATTATTTAGTTCCAATGAGTTCCAATGCTACTCATACCGACGATCTCATTCAAGTTATTCGCGATACGTATTATCTATCGATATAATTTATGTTCATAGAAACATAATATACATAGTACCTGCGGGACCGAGCCTAGTTCGGTTCTTTAAAAAACATTTTTAAATAAACTGTTTGGTTTGCATCGGAAAATTAGCATTTTTCACCAATAAAAAATATTAAAAATCACTTCTGTTGTCACTCGGATTCGATTTAGGTTCGACGGATTTTCGAAGCAACCGATTTCCATCTGAGCTATTTTTGTTTTGACAGCGCCGGCAAAATTTACCTTTCTATTTTAGCTAAATTTTTTTCATTATTTGAAAAGTAATTAAAAAAGGGTTCTATGAATTAATTTTTATAAAAGAAAACTAGCTAGATCAATTTTCGTCCCCGAAACTAGCTCCATACTAAGTTTCACGGAAATAAATGACGCCGTTTTCGAGATCCTCAATATATACAAATATAAAAATATACAAGAATTGCTCGTTTTAAAGGTGTTATTATTAGGTAGATATAGAAACATTAAAAAGAATATACCTACTTTGCCTCCAAAATTTCTTTGCAATACACCGTTTACAGCAAAATTCACCAAGGCGAGAGAACTAAACATAGTATTTACAAAACTCGTAGTTATTTAAGATTCTAATAACTTTATAGAAGATTATCTTTGTCCCCGACTCCGTCCGTGTGGAACCTAATGTAAAAAAACAGTGACTATGCAATCATCTGAATGTATTAAGTGAATTTAGTGAAGTACAGACACGTTAAATTTACGTTATTATTATATTTGTTAATATAGATGGAGATATCCTATAATTTATTTTTGAGATAAGGACCAAGTATCAAAAAAGTGAACTTAAAAAATGCAAACTCAATGATAAACTTCTTATTTTTATAGATAACTAGCCTCTGCCCGCTACTTCGTTCGCGTGGAACAAATACAGTAACGCGCAGCAGTTCTCCAAAGGAAAAAACATCCCGTCTTTTGGAACATTTTTCATCTGTGCTACGTTCCTATTGGTCTTATCATGATGATATATAACCTATAACCATTCTCGATGAATGAGCTATATAACACTGTAAGAATTATTTAAATCGGACCAGTAGTTCCTGAGATTACCCCCTACAACGTCACAACATCACAACGTCATAAACTCACAAACTTTACCTCTTTATAATATTAGTATAGATATTATAATATACGGGTACAGATTAGATGAGCATGTATTGGAGAATGTTTTATGAACTTACGCTATATTTTACCCGACTAAAGAAAGGTAAGTTTTGTTCAGGTATATATATCTATTTTCTTGACTCACTATGTAGCTTATATGACTTCATGGACACTTTCCGGCATCGACTGGTCAGGCCAGTTGTTAATTTTCCATGAGATCTCGAAGATCTCCACGTCCGACGAATTAGCGAATAATTGTAGTCTAGGTCCGATAAGAGCGATCTCGAGCCTAGCCTAGCCGCCGTTTCGAAAAAATAATTTCTTTAGTATAAGATAGAATAAACCCGTGCGTTTATATCTATTTTCCCCTAAAGTGACCGTTAAACAATTTTATTTCTATTTTTAGACTACGGCGCCGTTTAATTAACATTTAACTTCGATGTCTCTTAACATGCGTGTTTGCGCCCACACTCGCGTAACCCTCTCGCGCCGCCCCTTTTTCGTTCCCGCACACATGCCGCGGTTCTTCCGGTAACATCTCAACACTAGGTCGTCCCCGAATGAAACTTTCGAGCTGTTACTATCGCGATACAATGACTCACCTACATCACTAGTACACACACGAGATCATATCTCACAGACGTGCACACACATACACATCTGGTGGAAGGGTTTTATTTTTTTCCCTTATTCGAACTGAATCAAGTAGTTTAGTTCGTTTCATTTCAAATATACATGTAAGCGTTTGTGAATCATACACGTTCAATTGTAATATTCTATAATTTTGAAAGCAAGTATTCAATACGTATTTAACTTTTTTGTAGTTAACGTTAGAAGTTAAAGGTATATCGTGTAAGCTATGGTTGGCTAGAAAATGTTATAAGAGTCCAAGCAACATACGAAATGTTGGTAAAGAACCATCACCGAAATAAGGAGTCACGATAGCGGCGCCCGAGCGCGGCGGTTAATAACGTGGACCCGTCACGAGCGCCCCCGAACTGTTATGAGCACTGCGAGATCGTGAACTGCGCACACGCACCGCCCCGGGGGACATTATTTCGACTTTCACTATACTATTAGTTTATCAAAAATCATGTTAACGTTGCTAAAACGTTGTTGCAACAGATTGTCACACAGCTATCGCCTTATTGAAACAACAACATCTATCTGCATATATAAAATACTAGCCTCTGTCCGCGACTTCGTTCGAGTGGAATAGTTGCTTTGGGCTACGCAGCGGAAGCTTTCAAAATGAAAAAAAAAAACGATTTTGTAACATTCTTTATTGGTGCTCCGTTCCAATTAGTATTAATGATGATATATAACTTCCTTATAGACTTTCCTCAATAAATGAGCTACATTACACTGAAAGAATTTTTCAAATCAATTTTCCTGAGATTAACCTCTACAACCTCACAAACTCACAAACTTTACATCTTTAGAATATTAGTATAGACAACTGACTGACTGACAAATAAACATACAGCTCCAATAATTCAGCTAACACCAGCCCACGACGTATTGTCATTTCAAACTTCGACTAATCCACAGTTATATATTTTTCACATACGGTAATACTAACTAACACTTCGCAGATTCAAGGTTCCTGACGATGTTTTCTTTCACCGTCAACAGATAGGGTTGCCAGTTACATTAGAGAGAAATAATTCGTCGGTACATGACATAGTTCAAAATTGCGGTCATCGAGTCGATTCATCGGTTAAACCACTCATCATCGGTCAAACCACTCAATTCTATACCTTTATTTGGTATAAAAAATAGCATTAGTCGTAAAGACACAAGATAAAAGTGAAACTAACAAAAAACCAACCTCATGCGGTGTTTCCGAAAGGTCACTCATTCAAGTACTGACTGCGACCGACGTAGCTTAACTTCGGTGATCGGGCGTGAAATAGTATCACATAAAAAAGTTGCTGATCAGAATTTTAAAGCATTCTCATAGGAAGTTTCAATAAAAAAAACTATTTTGTACTTTTAAGAAGCTTTGTGAGTGACAAAAGTTTTGAAAATTTATATAAGCTGTTGCCGAAATGTTTATTCCATTAAAACATAAGTGTGAAGTAGTTAAGTTCAATATTATGATAGATGCCTTGGTTGTTGACTTCAACGACAAAAGAAGTGAGATCTAAATGGGTGCGAAGTTCAATGGTCAGTCCTGAAATGTATTTATAACAATACTATATTGTATAATGTATTTATACAATATTATAGTAAAATATGTTATAATATGTCATATCTGCTTATAACTTGGGATAATATCGAAGCCCAAGGTCTGACTTTTACTAGCGGGCCGGGCCGACGTTGTTCTGCCTTGATATTAAAAATTCTAATATTAAACCGCAGCGCCACCTACTGTGTCCAATAGTGAATCTAAACCATTCTCGGGTCCACTGGAACACGCACACAAAATCTCATTAAAATTGGTCTAGCCAGTCTAAGGAGGAGTTCAGTGACATACGTACAGAAGAAATTGATATATAAACATATACTTATATATAGCAAAATTTGTCATATTTATGTGGAATAGTTTTTGAGATATGAAGAGGTTTTCGCATGCCGCTCTGTTGACGATTCCGAGCTGACATGCGGTCTAGACTCATTAAAATTACATGCATGTAGCATGTATAATGGAGAGTGTTTTGAAGAACTTTTTGATATAGTACCTCCATCCCTTTCCAAATTCGCACCACCCACCGCTGGCTGGCTGATCATCCACATACCCTAAAACCTAGCAAAATGGAATGATTTACCTGGTACCGTGATCCCCCATGGTTATTACATGAACTCTTCAAAAAGGGATTTAAAACACGTCGTTCAAGGTCGGCTACATAACAGCGGTGCCTCTGGTGTTGTAGTTATCCATATGCGACGGTAACCGTCTGCCTGCTTGCTGCCTTTTGACATAAAAAAGTTGAAAAATGGTTTCATATGGCTCTTGTAATATTTACACACGGTATCGCGCGCTTGCCATTCTGTTAGATTGAAAGACAACTTGGCTTGACAAGCTACCGCCTGTCTATAATTAATATTTCTATTTATGCTTCGTATTTCGCCCATAATAATTAGTTATGCCGTCGACAGGGAAAATACATATTTGCGGCTTCCACGCGATGCGTCAACACAATGCTATTCCAAAGCATCGTACAATTATTACACACACCTTCCGCCATTTTGCACTTTTTGCTATGTTTTGCATAATTACTTATCTACGAGCTGATATTCGTGACTTCGGTCATTCTTATTCTGCGATATTATTGAAATACGTGTTTTCTTTGTGAGCTATTACTGGTTTTAGTATGAATAGGTCGGCTCACCCGAGGTAGTACCATCCTCTCACAGAAAACCGACGTGAAGTAACAGTGCTTGCATAATTGTGTTTCGTTCGGTCAGTGAGAGTGCCGGAGGCCCACCTCCCCTACCCTCCCTCCCTCCGCCTTTCCCCTTCTCCCAAATACAGGCTGGCAACGCACTTGCGACTCCTCTGGTATTGCAAGTCCATACCATACTATGGATGACGGTGATCACTTAACATCAAGTGACCCGTCTGTTCGTTTGCCTCCTATGACTTAAAAAAAAAATAGGTTATTTATCAAAAAAAAATAGGTTATTTATCTTAGCGTAACTAGGTGGTACCCACAACTTCGTCTGCATTGCTCGTTATCTTTATATGTACCTACATTTCTTCTGTACATATTTCACTGAACTACTCCTAAACGGCTGCACCGATTTTGATGAAATTTTGTGTGCGTGTTCCAGCGGACCCGAGAATGGTTTAAATACACAATTGGACCTTGGACCCAATAGGTGGCGCCGTGATAGAGTTTTAGTTTTTTTTAAGTTCCCAAAGCAGGACAACGTCCGCCTGGACCGCTAGTTTATGTATAAATTGGTCCAACATGAAAGATAGAATATTTTATATTTCGATTAATGGCCTGATTATTTTTAAATTATAAATGAAATGACTTTAAGAAAAAGAGAAAAGTCTTTTTTGTTGGAAGACATCACAAACAATAAGAAAAGAAACGTATACCTAGCTTATAAGAATACCCAACAATGACACCCCATTCAGTTACGTGCTGTAATACAACTGGGTGGTACTGCAGCCCTGATTTTCAATAGGCGGCCAAAGTAATGTACGGATATGTAGTCGGTGTCTTTGTCAAAAATATTACAGGACTTATAATATATAAACAATAAATAATAAAATATAAACACTGAAAAAAGATACAAATTCTACAAAATATAACAAATCTGCCTGTCCAAAAAGCCCCTCACTATCTCGGCTGCACTGTGGCCACCACTTTATATAAAGTACTCTGTGCTCTGAGAATACATACCGTACAATAATTGTAAATTTCATCAGTTTGAAATAAATGACGCTTTAAATTACATTGTAGATATGTTGTATAGATACCTTATAGGTGGCGCCATATTTTAATTTTGAATTTATTTTTCAATTTTAGTTTATTTTATGGCGCACGTATTCTATCATGTAATAACTGAACCATAGCAAAAGTGGTCGGGCCAGCTAGTAGTTTTTTAAATCAAAAAAGTATAGATCACATAAAGATTAAAAAATGAAAAAAGAACTAAAAAACACGTTTAAAGATTCAAAAAATGTTTTCACGGATTCCGCACTTCCAAATAGAGATACGCAACAGAGTAATGTGACTGCTTGGGGCGGCGGCTCTCAAACGAATTGCTTCGACTTGGAAATTACCCAACGCTCGTCCGCGCTTCGTAAGTTGTACCTTCCTGAGGCAATAGTCATGCAGGGACATATCAATTTGCCATTCCAAGCTCGAATTCCCCGTAAGTCAGTTGATCGGTTTAAATAGGATTTTAAATCGGTATTCGAAAACGATATTTTAAAACAGCCGTTTAAAAATAAGCTTTAAAATTTAATAAACTATCTTGAAAACATTAAAAAGTTCACGTTGAGGTTAAGTCACAATTACAAAAAGAAAAAAAAACTAAAAGTGATAAGAGTCAAGAAACTTAGGAACTTAACTAGACTTATTGCTATTTTTCAATAACTTACTCACTTTTATTATGTTCTATTAACTTATTGTATTTATAAAAAGTCTTTCTCTCTCTGTTTCTCTTGTTAAAATATTGATTTGTTACTTATTAATATAAAATTAAATAATTAAACTATTGTCATTTCATTATAAACATTTTACACTGTTGTTAAATGAGTGGTCCAAGCTGATAACACACTGGTTCTACAGAAGGAGTAACTAGCTCTTAAAAGTAACTCTTTGAAAACACCAGTATGTGATTTGTAATAGCTTTTAAATTTAAAGTTTATAGCTCCTAGTTGGCCAGATGATTATTACATTAAGGTGGGAATGTCTTGTAATATTTTCTTATACCAAAAATGACTGCCACTAATACATCATACCTACAAACTATAAATATCGAAGGGAAGCCTATGTAAAAAATAGTCATCTACACCCTTCTACTTAGACTGAGTGAAAGAGTTTAAAAAATATTGCACACTAGGATCAACTACTTCAGGGACTGCGAAATGTGCTCCTCAAGTATAGCACTTAACTTTTTATTTTTCATGTCGGAGGGACGACTGATATAGTCGGTTTTTTTTTCTCGAATGACTACGCTATTGACCTAGCAAGGTCTTTACAGCTTCACCGGACTACTAAGGCGAGCGCTTAAGGCACTCAGCCGATTTTATATTGGCAACCAGCTCAAGGGTGCACGGCACACCTCGGCTTGGCTGTTGCCCGTTGCATGTAAAATCGCGACCTATCTTAGCAAACCTAGCTAACTATTCATATATGTTTGAGTTGTTGAAACGTATATGTGTACCAAGCATGGATGCTTCAACAACTCCTCCATGTATTTTTGTCGGAAAAATTGAGAGTTTTTCAGTTCGATAAGGGAAAAAAAATTAACAAAAATAACCCTTCCACCAAGATGTGTAGCGTGTAGGCGTGCACGTGTGTGGAGGTGATCGTGTAGTGTTGTGGCAGTGATGTATGGGTATGTCACCGTATCGCGCAAACAATGCACTCAAGGGCTCCCACCGAGGGATCGAACCTAGGCTTGAGCCGCTGCCGTGGGAGGCCTAGTCGGGTGTATATAGTCGGCTAAGTTCAGATTTATTTATAACCGTCTTTGCGCTGTGCGATAAAGAGGGCGCTTTACAAAACCGAAGTGAACCGATTTTATCCGAACGTCTCGCTCTTCTTCCCGACTTATCCAATCAAACGCCCGGTACTGTATGCTGTTTGCGTGATATAGTGAAACTTCATTAACTAGCCTACAACACGCAACACATTGTACTCTACATACCAGTACACACATGAATTTTTTGGTCAGTTAGTTAAAAGTGTCAAATCATAAATACATGTGTGCATTGATGCAGCACGCACGTATAGTTGCATAGATGTCTAATTAGGAAGTTCGGTTGGATAGCCAGATTCAAAATCATGCAATTTGTATACAAGGCCTACCAGTATTGTATACCAGAGCTTAGTTTCTGCCACTTCGGTACTGTAGCACTAGTCGTCATGTCTGCTGGAAGTGTTCCACGCTCGCTCTTAAACTCGGTGAAGCTGTGGAGGACCCTCCGGCCTAGAGCTTACCTTGCTCAGGTCATAACACTGTTCACGTCTATCGAGAAATATCATATAGTTAACCAAGTTAAGTATATTTAGTATTTCGTCTTGATGATACGGATCTTTCAGAGATCGCCAATCGCCACCAACTCGAATGATACCGTTGCTTATTGCAACATTTAGCTAGAAATTCTTATTGGAATTGTTAACACGTGAAATAACAGCATCAAATGCCAACGTTCCCCAATAACTTGTTACCGCAATATTGTAACGATTTATTGAATAGTGAAAATAATACTTTCATGAATAATTCAAGCGTTATTTAAATCTCTGATTATCACTTAACGCTATAAAACGCGTGGATATATAACATCAATAAATGTAATAATATTTATACGTGA